>CM022952.1:54302754-54815228 GCA_012931725.1 Litsea cubeba | reverse complement strand
GAACAAGGGAGTCTTCTTCTTCTTTTATTATTATTCACCTCCGGTCGGTGTAGGTCTGGTCTTCGTCAAGGAGTCGAGAGAGAGAGAGGCGAGAGAGAGGTGTCTGACTGTCTGAGGCAAGAGAGAGAGAGCCAGAGAGGCGTGAGGAGAGAGAGAGAGAGAGAGGCGTTGAGGCGAGAGAGTGAAGACGGATGAGGAGAAAGGGTTTTGCTACTTTTGTTAGGGTTTCTTTTATTAACATTTTCATCTAGCCCCTTATTTTTTCTTATATTAGTGTAACAGTACCGTTAACCGCTGTGAATTATTATGGAAAATCGTAACCGAATCAAACCATGCGGTTTTTGGATTTCATTAACCATAACCGTAACCGAACCGTGAAACACGGTTAATATTAACCGCGGTTCGGTTCGGTTCGTTTCGGTTAGATGGTTTCTGGTTTTTTTTTACACCCCTATTCCTCAATCTAAAACTGTCAAGAAAATTTTAAGGTCTCTCGCAGAACGATTTCGTCCAAAAGTAGTTGCCATGAGGAGCATCGGGATCTCAATTCTATAAGCGTTGAAGAACTTGTAGGAAATTTGCTTCGAGGCAAATCATTGTCAACTAAAAAGGGAAGGACATTGCACTTATGTCTTCAAATTCAATAGATGATCCTGAAAATTGTGATTCTGGCAGTGAATTAGATGATGCACAACTTGAGGCTTACTATGCTTGAAAATTTAAGAAGATGTGGAAAAACAAAAAAGCCTTTTATCAAAAAGGATTCTAGAATCCAAAGACACCTTCAAAAGGAAAATTTGTACCTAGACCAGAACAGAAATAATCTAAGGGTACACCAAATATTTTGAATGTCAAGGATATGGTCACACTGCTGCAAAGCGTGCAAATCGAAGAGAAAAGAATAAAGGTAAGGCTTTAATGTTGCTTGGAATGAAGAATCTCATAAGAAGATCTGAACCTAATTCACCTTCAAGTTAGTCCCGAAAATATGTTGCTTTCATGGCTTTTTCGAACTCTTCTGTGTAGGAATCTAAGTCAGAGGATGATTTAGATATCAATGAAAATTTTGATGGAGAACAAGAAGGTGAATGAAGATTACCAAAAGCTTTCCGAGAATCTATCAGAATGTCAAAACTTGGTGAGAAAAGAGCCTTGAAATTGAAGGCAAATTGAAGAAAGAATACATCATTGCAAGCGACATTGATCGAATCTCAGTCTAAGGGAAAGCAGTTAGAAGATCACGCACTAGCTTGTCTAGACAAGTTGATTCTTGCAGGGTAAGAGAATGATCGTCTACAACACAATTCAAAAGCGGATTCTGAAATAGTACTCTTGTGACACGGCTGAACTCTTGCAAATTTGAAAAAGAGAATCTAGCGGGAAAATTGAATATGGCACTTTCTGAGTTGAACCAGCAAAAGCTTTAATAAATCAGAAAAAAAGAAGAAACAGGATCATTAAAGCTGAACGGATTCTTGGATACCAACAGTCTGTTTCTTCGAAAAACAGGACTTGGTTTGTTATGGAGCTTCCTCATCAAAGGACAATGGTAAGTCAACTTTTGTTCAGGACTTACTATGACAACGATGCCTCCAACTTATTCAAATGCTGCACATTCGCACAATCATTATCATAGATATGTGTCTAAAACACAATTTGTTCCCATATGTCATTTTTGTGGGATTAAAGGACACATAAGACCACATTGTTATAAATTTAAAAACTTTCAACGAAATCAGCGGAGGAAGCAATATGTCTCTCCTCAACAGGTCAGGACCAGAACCATCTGGATTCGTAAATCTGACCTAAGCTGTAATGTGGTCCTCACTGCACTCAGTGCAACTGAATCGGATGTGTGGTACTTGGATAGTGGTTGTTCTAGGCACATGACAGGGAACAAAGCATTATTCACCTCCATTGAAGACTATGATGGTGGAAGTGTTTCGTTTCGGAGATGGAGGTAAGGGCAAACGTCATTGGTAAATGAACTGTCTCAATTCCTAGGTGATGGACCGCGCTCCTGCTCGGTTCTAAACCGAGGTCGGTAGCGGATGTGGGAGTCCGTCGGGTCCGACCCTTTCGTAACCGGGGGGCAAGGGCGTGCATCAACATTTTCTTTTTTTGTGTGGGTTGTGCCAGATGTTCTATTTTAACTTGGAATTGCAAGTGGTGATCCGGAGATCAACCTTCGCAAGTAAAAAGGAAATCAACTTCTTTCAAGTTTTCCATTGCACATATATTTAAGAAAAGAGACATTTTCTTGGTTTGCCGTGAAAGGCGACTTTTTTGGCATTTATAGGCCGATTTTGGCGTTTATTAGCCGAGTTTTGGCGTTTATAGCCGATTTCAATCCTTATCAATAATGAAGACAAGAGTTGTGATTTTTGTCTCTTTTGAAAAAATACAAACTACAATGAAAAAGCAAGAAAAGGAGGATCTAACTTCTCAGGAGATTGTGGGGGACCCGTTTAGATTGACGGTCGCAAGCCATATGTGGGCTTCGCCATCATCCATGCAGATGAGAACAGAGGATGCTATTGATTCGCTTGGCTTGGCTATAACCTCAGGTTTTTAGAGAACAAAGACCAAAAGAAGGTCCTATGTCCAATAAAAAGCCGAGTAGACGGGCTTGAAAAGCCATGTCTAAGCCATTGGTGGCAGAAGGAGAAGGCAAGGACCTTGGGGGGGGGGGGTACCCCCCAAGGGACTTTTGTCACCTTGTAGCGGTGGTCGGTGTAGGATTTCCGCAGAGTTTTCTCTCTTAGATTTCTGATGCCTCTTTCTGTCTGAGTTTCCGGATTTTCTGCAGTCTATTGTCTGTGTGTCTGCTGTTTTTTCTTCTTGGAGAGCTCTCCTACTTATATCTTTTAGGCCTGTGACCCTGGGGGGTTTTCCCCCTTTTTGTCCGATTTGTGTCCGTTTTGGGCTGTTTTTACGATTCTTTTTCTTCTGTATTTTTCCTTGACATTTTTGACCATTTATTGGCCTGATTTCCCTGTAGGAAACCTGATGAGAATCCTTGCATTTTATTTTGCAAAGTTTCCAATTTCCTGAGAAAGCCGAAGACTTTGTCGCGCAGAGCTGCCGATTTTCCGTCAGAAAGCTGAAACTAGGTCAAACGATGTCGGAATGACCTGGAATTTGGTGGTGAAGCCTCTTGAGCAATAATAAGACCAACATAGGCTTTTGTTTGAGTTTTGAAGCCGTTTGGGGTCCTATCACCAGTAGACTCGCTTTTGTCGCGATGAAGATGTCGCGGTTTGATGTGCGGTCAACCGATGTCCGATTGACTTGAATTTGACAGGGAACCTATTGGAGTCATTTTAAGATGATCCATAGGCTCTGTCTTGGAAACCATGGTCCCAGAGAGCTTTGCCGCCGAGAGGCCTGATTTGGCTTCCGAGCGTCAAACTATGGTCAAATGTTGTCGAAATGACCTGAAATTTGACGTGTTGCCCTTTATAAGCATTTTGAAGCCGTCCATGTGCTTTATCTGATGAGTAATGGCCTCGATGGTTCTCGCCGCCGAGAGGCTTGATTTAGCTGTTCGAGGGTTGATGTAGGGTCAAACGTTGTCAGTTTGACTCGGAACTTGACGTGGAGCCTTTTGGAAGTATTTTGAGACCATCCATCGGCTCTGATCGTAGATTTGGTGTCTCCGATGCTTTCGCCGTCGGGAGCTCCTTTTCGGCTGCCGGAGAAGCGAAGTTAGGCCAAATGATTTTGAAATGGCCCGAAACTTCTTGTGTACTCCTCTTTTGGCTGTATTGAAGGATCTTGCAGTTTTTGTTTGATTCTGACAAGATTTGATTTTTTAATAGTAGCATTGCCTATTTATGGCAGGTTGCGACTTCATGTAGCTCTTTCGATCTTGAAGAGGCAAAGTGACATTTTTGGTGTCAACACCTGGTATGTCTAATTTGAAAAATGTTTATTTTGTTGATGGGCTTAAGACAAATCTTCTAAGTATAAGCCCACTGTATGATAACAAACATGAAGTTCACTTTTTTGCTAATGAATGCATCATTGTTGAGAAAAAAGGAAAATCTGTGTAACATGGTAAAAGAAATACTGATAATTGCTATGCGGTTGCTACAAAAAATGAAATGTCTTGCAATTCTACTATGATAAGTGATATTGACTTGTGGCATCAAAGGCTGGGGCATGTGAACAACAAACACTTGGAAAAGATATCAAAACTTGAACTTGTTCGTGGTTTGCCTACACTTCTAAAAGACCCGAATAGTGTTTGTGGCCCATGCCAGGTTGGGAAACAAATTAGAGCTCCACATAAAAGGATTGACTCTCTTACTACTAAGAGACCACTAGAACTGCTACATATGGATCTCATGGGACCCACTAAGTTTGAAATATTGGCGGTAAAAAATTTATATTTTTAACCGTTCATGATTTTTCTATAATAAATTGGGTTCGATTCTTACATGATAAATCTGATACTTTTACTGTTTTTAATGACTTGTGGTCTTTGCTTATTGCAAAAAAAGGTCAAGAATTTGGAGGAGTTTCGAAAATTCGCTCAGATCATGGATCTGAATTTCAAAATTCTGATTTCTCTACTTTTTGCACAAATTATGGTATCAAAACATGATTTTTCTACACCAAAAACACCACAATAAAATGAAGTGGTTGAACGAAAGAATAATGTGGTTCAAGAGATGGCATGGGTTATGTTGTAAAGCAAAAATATTCCGCATCGGTTTTGGGCTGAAGCCGTAAACACAACTGTTTATGTGATTAACCGTGTCTATCTTCGTCCAGGCACACAAACCACCCCATATGAATATGGACTGGAGTCAAGCCAAACATCAAATATTTTAGAACTTTTGGCAACAAGTGTTACATCTTACGGGATCGAGAACACTTAACTAAATTTGACTCTCGAAGTGATGATGGAATTTTACTTGGTTACTCTTTGACAAGTAAAGCATATCGGGTTTTTCACCTTAAAAAATCTATCGTCATGGAGTCCATAAATGTGGTTGTAGATGATGCAGGTACATCTGATTATTTTTCTGATGATGATGAAGGTATAATTTTTACTCCTCCTTCTGAACGGGTCATGAATAATGATGAGGACAATCCATCTCACCCTGATTCTGAAACTGAAAAGAAGAAGGAATCTAATGCAACTGCTGCATCTTCGAGTCCAAAGAAATCTTCAGAATCAATTGTGTCGGATATAATTCATCAATTTGAATGGAAAAGTGCAACTAAAAGCTTAAAACCTACTGGTCAATCTCTTGGAAAAGTTGCAACTCCACCTTCTATACATCCACGATCCCAAAAAGGACAAGTTCTGAAAGATCATCCTTTGGATAAAGTGATGGTGAGATTTCCACTCCTTTAAAAACGAGACAACATGTACGTGATGAGGTAAGTCACTTGTGTTATGCTTATTCTTTAGAACCAAAGAATGTTAAAGATGCCTTTGTTGATGATTGTTGGATTCATGCTATGCATGATGAACTTGCTGAATTTGAAAGGAATCGTGTTTGGAAGCTTGTTCCTAGGCCCTATCACACAAATGTCATCGGTACAAAATGGATTTTTAAAAATAAAACCGATGAGACGGTCAAGTGATAAGGAACAAAGCCCACCTAGTTGCTCAGGGGTATACTCAAGTTGAAGGCATCGGTTTTGATGAAACATTTGCTCCTGTCTCTAGACTTGAGTCAGTCAGATTGTTACTTGCTATTGCTTGCTTTTTGAATATAAAGTTATTTCAAATGGATGTGAAAAGTGCTTTTCTAAATGGTTTTTTAAATGAAGAAGTTTATGTTGAACAACCTAAAGGTTTCAAGATCCTCATTTCCCTGATCATGTTTATAAGTTAAGAAAGCCCTTTATGGTCTCAAACAAGCACCAAGAGCCTGGTATGAAAGATTGATAGTGTTTTCTGGTTCAGCATGGTTTTACAAGAGGGATTGTTGACAAGACTTTGTTCATCAAACAAGACAAAAAAAAAAAACATTGTTATCGCCAAGTCTATGTCGATGATATCATTTTTTGGTTTGACTTTTGAGCTCTTGTCAGATAAATTTGCTAAAAAATGGCTAGCGAGTTTGAAATGAGCATGGTCGGTAAACTTTCGTTCTTTTTGGGTCTACAAATCAAGCAAACTCCTTCTGGTATCTTTCATCTCTCAAAGAAAATTTGCTAGAGAATTACTGAAAAAGTTTGGTATGCAGTCATCGAAACTTGCAAGGACTCCCATGAGCACAACTATCAAAATCAATCTTGATAATGATGGCATGGACATCGATGAGAAACTCTATAAGAGTATAATAGGTACACTTCTCTACCTCGCTGCAAGTCGTCCGGATATCACTTACAGTGTTGGTGTTTGCGTGAGATATCAGTCCAAACCCAAATTATCTCATGTTTAAGCGACCAAAAGAATTCTGAAAATATATTTGTGGAACCGTTGAGTATGGCATCTGGATGTCCAAAGATACCAACACTTCAATTGTTGGTTTTTCGGATGCTGACTGGGCTAGGTGTGTTGATGGTCGAAAAAGTACTTCTGGTGGCTGCTTCTTTGTTGGAAATAATTTGTTGGCTTGGCATAGTAAGAAGCAAACCTCGACATCTTTATCGACTGCTGAAGCTGAATATATTGCTGCTAGGAAGTTGTTGTACACAACTTCTATGGATGAAACAGATGCTGAAAGATTACGGAATTGATTAAGAAACAATGATTGTGTTTTGTGATAATCAGAGTGCTATCGACATTTCCAAAATCCGGTACAACACTCCCGAACTAAACACATAGACACTAGGCACCATTTCATTCGTGATCTTGTGGAGGAGGACATAGTTTCTTTGCATCATATTCCTACTGAAAATCAATGGCGGACATTTTCAGAAAACCATTGGATGGAACGCGGTTTGAATCTCTACGTAAATCACTAGGGATTTCCCTTATTCCCTAAACTCCATAAATTTTTGTTTAGTTAGGTGCACATTCACATTTTCACTTGACCAAGATTGTTTTTGAATTTTTTTTGCACTTCACGGATCGTTTTTCGATTCTCTCACGACTCTCTTCGTCTTTATTCTTTAAGAGATGTTAAGGTAATCAGATTAAACCGGAGGATCAGGGCCACCTACGTTTATGTGTGATAGCTACCACTTGATTGGTAAGTTTCATTTGGAGAAGGCTACCATTTTTTATAGTATGAAAGTCACCCATGATGGTTTAATCTGCCCCGTATATAAATTATTAAAAAAAAAGGATTTAGATTTCTGCAAAGCAGGCACAATGATATAAGTTGTTATATTACCTAACTTTTTGTTGATGGGTATGCTCCCTATACAACATTTAAGTTCATCTCGAGGAGATTTAGAGGGAGTAGGTCCTACACATTTTCTTTGTGTTTTCCTTTCTTTTTAAAATTTTTTTTGGTCATACTCTTCACAAAATCACTGTGCGCTTAAATTTATGAAAATACCTCTTTACTATATGTTATGGAGTGATTTGACAAAACAATAGACATTAGAGAATTTTTGCCGCGCCCCATTTAAATTTTTCAAAGACCTGGCAATTCGCTCGAGTGACCATTCACGTTCGCTCGAGCGAATGTGCAGCGTTTAAGTCCGCGACTCTTCATTTTTTCCTTTTCGTTTATGTTTCTTCTTCCTCCAAGCCCTAGCTTCCATTTCGTTTTTCAAGCTTTTGGAACCCCTGGATTGCCCTCTCTTTTGTGTTGATTCACCAAGGTAAATCATACGTTTCTTCTTTCTCATCATTTCTTTAGCATCTCATTCTTCCATTTTCCTTTTATAGGATTTCATTTTTAAGGGTTTCTTGCCAATTTTTTTTTCACTCCTTGTTCTCCTTAGTTGCTTTCATTCATTTTTTCTCTATTGTGCTTTGCATTTGGGTAGTGATTGTTGATTGGATTGTTGATTGAGGTCTTCTCTTATGCACAAAGATTGATTTGCTCTTTTTCTTGGATAACATCTACACTGTTGATCGAGGATATTGCTTGTTCTTCTTGGAATACTTTGTGGTTCTTGTTTTGGGGGTGTTGTATGATCTTACTTCCAACACTTTTTTTACCCTCTGTGGAATAATAGCTTGGAAAGAGGATTGCTCCAATCTGTGCAATTTGTTTGTAACATGGGTATGATAGTCAGAACCAGCATTGAGATCGATAATTGTATGGTTTTAAATTTGGAAGAAGATTGGTTTCGAACATTGGTTGCTAAGAAGACTGGTTGTGCGATGGTTATGGATTTTTTTAATTTTTTTGGCATGAGATTCCTTCTACAGGGTTACTGTCATCTTGTTTTTACCAAGAAACATATATTTGAGGGCATTTGGATTATTCATAATAAGTGTTTTCTATTATGCTGCTGATCTGATTCAGGTCTTCTGAATCTATTCTTCAGGCTTCTAAAAAGAGGTCTCATGCTGCATCTTCCTCCTCTCAGCCACAATTTGACAGACATAGGTTTCCTTCACTAGCCAAATCCATTCTTTTTGAAGAACAATTCAAGAAAAGAACTATTGAGACTGAGAGAGAGATTGATGAGGTTCTCCTTGAAAAGGATGTTTGTCACAGTCTTACGTCTAGGAATTGGTACTCCTTATTCCATTTTGAAATCAAGGAAGTCTACACAGATTGGGTTCGTGAATTCTACTGCAACTTGGAACCTGTGTCTGAAACTTCTTTGAAATCGTTTGTTCGAGGCAAATGAATTAGCACTCTGCGCCCAAAATTGCTGAATTCCTCGAAATCCCAATTGTTGAGAGACCGGATTATTCTGTTCCGGAAAACACTCAGGTTCAGATTGACTATGATAGGATTGGCACCATCCTGTGTGGTGATGACACTCTGTGCCAGGTGGTCTTCTTCCCCACGGTAACCTGACCGAGGAATACAGATTCTTGAATCGTTTCGTTTGCCACAACTTGGAGCAGAGAGGACACACATCTGATGTTAGCCATAAGAATGGCTATCTCCTCTACTGTATTGGAACAGGGAAACAAGTGGATATCCCTCGAGTTATTCTGAATTTTTTCTTTAGGACGCTCTCCGCGAAACGAAACGCTATTCTACCTTTTGCGGCTTTTATCATCGAGTATCTTTTGTGGGGGGAAGTTCCCAAGAAGTCTAATGAGCCGTCACAACGAATAAGAAATCCAATCAAAGCCAAAACATTGGCTCTATCCTCAGCTTATGTTCCACCGGTTGTCCAAGGGGCAGAGGTTCAGGCAGAAGACTTTGCACCGGGTGCAGCTGTTCAGGGGGAGCAGCAAGGAAATCAGGACCAGGTTACTCTTTTTCGGAATCAAGTTCAAGCAATGCAACTTCATTTTGATGCGACGTTTTCTATAGTCGATGGCCGTATGGATGTTTTTGATATGCGCTTCAACTCTATTGATGAGGTCCTTGTTGCAATACTTGCTCGCCTTGGCAATCAGTGAATGGCACTGATTTTTTTTTGTCTCCTCTGACCTCTAATTGGCCATTTGTTTTTGTTTTGCTTGTTTACTTGATATTCAATTTGGCAATGTCTTTACTTTACCTGTATTAACGTGGTTTTTTACTGTTATTTTGCCTTTCTGTTTATGCTTTTTGTTACTCCTTTTGTGTTTCACTTTGTCAATTTATAGACAAAAAGGGGGAGTCATTTGTGTTAGCATCTTGCTCTATTGATACATTTTTGTGTTTTTGTTATGATCAATGTTATTTTCTATTCTATGATGCTACACTTGATCTTGTGAACAGGATTTTGCAGGGATTCTAAGATCTATACTTTTTGTGAGAAGATTGTTTCCAGATTCGTTTTATGTCTTTCAGGGTAGATTTTTCTGTAATTAGGGATTATGTCCATGAATTGCCAAAGGGGGAGATTTTTAGGATTCTAGTAGTTGGCTAATTCATTGGTTGTGGACAAAACTGGGTCTTTTTACAATTGCTTTTGAAAGAAACTGTGATTCAGATCTGAATTAGCAGAAGACATTCAATGGCAAATTTGTAACATGACAGGTTTTAAAAAATCTGATTTGGGAAGCATAAATCAGCCATAGAGATCGCATGAGAACTCCATGAATTCATGACCAACAAGTGTATAATTAAAGGAGAATGAAGAAGACTATTACCTCGAAGATTTGTAGACTTCAAATCTCTGAAAAAATAGATCCAAAGGCCCGAACTCAGACTTGCAACTAGCTAACAAGTTGCTGGAATTTTCTGCAGTAGTGTTGCCTTTGATCTTCTCCTCTATCTCACTTCCAAATCTGATTGGCTAAGATGGTGGGATCTTAATCTAGGAATTGAGAACTATTTCTCTAATGGAAAATCTCAGACCTACAACTTTCTTCAATGAAGAAAAAAGAACTTCAAGGCTGGACGTGTGGAACTTTGCACTATGCTATATGTTGTGTTGGACGTCCAAGGTGGAAGCTCTCTCCCTTTTATAGAAACTTTACGGTAGCTTTCCCAAAAAGTTATCTTTCCTTAATCTCAAAGATGTCCTAAAAGGAAAGTATAATCTAAAGATTTATTTCCTTTTAGATACAATCCAATTAGAAAAGGAAACTAAGGAACTTCCCATGCAATTAGTAATCCTAGTTGTACAACACTTACTAATTTTAAGTTCCTAATCCAAAAAGGAAACTTTCTCATAGGAATACTAATCCAAAGAGGAGTCCAACCTTCCAAGTAGAGAGACCTACTCAAAATTGGAAACCTTACCCAGGGAAATCCCATTATGGACGTCCCTCATGATAATGCACACCATGGCCTACATATAATTTATCTAGAATTAAATTCATGTATGCCATCAAAGGCCTATTTGAATTTAAACTCAAAATTATTTTTCCACTAAAATAATTTATCCAAATGTTATCTAAACATTTTAGGAAACCATGCCAATCTTGGTAAGTGACTAGAGAAGGGACCAAAAGACATATTTGCCATTGGCTCCCAAAATGACCAAAATGTCCATGCTAAACCCATAGCAACATAAAGACCATTTTATCCTTAACTCATTCCACTAAAGAGTTATGGTTGAACTCCAAGGAAAAATATATAATATAATAAGCTCGTCATAAAATGACGGTTGTCTTCGACCTACCAAGTGTAATGACCTGAATGCCCCTCTATGTAACATCCATAATCGAGTCAGGTTATCACATGTACTATCAACCTTCCCGATTACATCTAAACCTTAGAACTTCATATCCTTAACATAATCATCATCCGGATATCATTCTCTTGATCCAGGGAGCGACCCACGAGTTCAATATCCATATGGAACATCCATATACTAAGATCTTAGATTTTGATGATTAATCGGATAATTCTAAGGGGACGATCATTCCATGATTAGATGGCATAGATTCTATATTGCATCTGCACGTCCCAACTGATCAAGTCCGAGTACCCAAAACACAGAGCTGTTGACCCATGAAAAGAATCTCGCCCATAGTGAATTAAAGCACAAGAACTTGACTTCGTCAGTTCATCCACAAATGCTCAAGATTAAGAGCACCGGTCACTCAGTAGCATGAGGTGACTTTATCTCTCGCTGTGATAGTACTATTTTAGAGATCACACCTACCATGGTCCTGTTCAATGCATTGCATATGCACTAATGAGATGAATCCGGCAAAGCCCTCCCATGACTTAGGTAAGTCACCCTGAATACAGGAGAATCTCTCATTATAACTTATACCAAGATAAAGTGCCCAGCTCCATCTCTCAGTTATGAACAAATATGATGTTTCCAGTGTCCATGAATTAGACCTATCTGTGTGTAGACACTACACACCTAATTCATTTACTAGAAACAATGGGCCTTACACAACCATACATATATACATGTTTAAGCATAAAAGAGTCATTCCATTAAATAACCAATAAATATCTAGTAACAAAAGATGAGAGTGCAGCTAGTGGGCTTTAGGGCATACACCAATCCCAACAAACTCCCACTTGCACTAAAGATCACTACTTCCTAACCTAACACCCATAGACTCAACATGAGAAGTGAAGACTTTCTTAGTAAGAGTCTTAGTGAATAGGTCAGCTAAGTTATTTGCTGAAGCAATATGCTCCACCACTATCTCTCCATCCTGAATGAATTCCCGGATCAAGTGGTACTTTCTCTAAATGTCCTTGCCTTTCTTGTGATTCATGGGCTCTTTGCACTGTGCTACAGCACCAGTGTTATCGCAGTACATGACAATCGGTTTTTGCACTGCAGGAACAACTCCCAATTCCAACAGGAATTTTCTGAGCCATACTGCTTCCTTCACAGCTTTCGATGCCGCCATATACTCTGCTTCCATGGTAGAATCAGCAGTACAGGATTGCTTGATACTTCTCCATGATATAGCCCCTCCTGACAGAGTAAAGACGTACCCTGAAGTAGACTTTCTGGCATCACTATGAGATTGGAAATCGGAGTCTGTATACGCCAAAGGCGTTAGATCATCTACTTGAAAGGTTAGCATATAATCTTTTGTTCTCCGAAGATACTTGAATATATGCTTTACAGTTGTCCAATGCATAGGTCCAGGGTTTGACTGATATCTGCTAACCATGCCAGCAGCAAAGCAAGTATCTGGTCTAGTACATAACATGGCATACATGAGGCTTCCAACAGCGGATGCATATGGAACTCTCCTCATGCTCTCTATCTCTTCAGATGTCTTTGGACATTGATCTCGAGACAGTGGTACTCCATGTCTAGAAGGTAGGAGGCCCTTCTTGGAGTCATGCATGTTAAACTTGACCAATAGCTTCTCAATATATGAAGATTGGGATAAGGCTAATATCTTGTTCTTGCGATCACGCAAAAGCTTGATCCCTAAGATATAGCTGGCCTCACCCAAATCCTTCATCTGAAATTGAGAGGATAACCAAACCTTTGTGGATGACAATAAACCTACATCATTTCCTATGAGTAATATGTCATCTACATACAGAACAAAAAATGCAACTGCTTTTCCACTTCGTTTCTTATACACACATGGTTCATCAATGTTTTGATCAAAGCCAAAAGATTTGACTGCCTAATTAAACTTGATGTTCCATGCTCTAGATGCTTGCTTAAGTCCATAAATAGACTTCTTAAGTTTACAAACCATGTTATCTTGGCCACTAGCAATGAAACCCTCTGGTTGCATCATATAGATGCATTCGTCAAGACTTCCATTAAGAAAAGCTGTCTTGACATCCATCTGCCATATCTCGTAGTCATAATGACATGCGATGGCCAAGAGAATCCTTATGGACTTAAGCATAGCCACTGGTGAAAAGGTTTCCTCATAATCGATACCCTCTTTCTGAGTATATCCTTTCGCCACCAGTCTTGCTTTGAAGGTTTCCACCTTCCCATCCACTCCTCTCTTCCTCTTGTAGATCCACTTGCACCCTATGGGTTTAATCCCTTCAGGTGCATCTACAAGTTCCCAGACTTGATTGGAATACAAGGAATCCATTTCAGATTTCATCGCTTGCTGCCACATGTCAGCATCTATATCCATTACTGCTTCATCATAACTAGTAGGATCCTCAATCAGATCTTCAGAGTCTGTCTTAAAAGACACTCCTAGATATCTTTCTGGCTGTCTAGAAATTCTCCCACTACGACGAGGCTCCGGAGTGTTCAAAGGAATATCTTGTTCATCTACTGTCTCAGGATCTGGTACAGATGTTATAGGAGATCCCGGAAGAATCTCCTTAAGGGTTTCTTTACAACTAAGCTCTTGGTGCATCATACAATCATCCTCCAAGTACCTAGCATGAGTGTTGATGAGCACTTTTTGCTCCTTTGGATGATAAAAGATGCCACCTCTCGTTCCCTTAGGATACCCAATGAATTAGCACATTTCCGATCTGGGTTCCAGCTTGGTAGCTTTATCATTCAGTATATAGGCTGGACAACCCCAAATGTGGATATGTCTTAAACTAGGTTTTCGACCTGTCCACATTTCTTGCGGTGTCCTAGGTACTGATTTAGAAGGTACCAGATTTAAAATGTATGCTGTTGCTTCTAGGGCATATCCCCAAAAAGATATAGGTAGGGTTGCATGATTCATCATGGACCTTACCATATCAAGAAGGGTACGGTTTCTTCTCTCTGCTACACCATTTTGCTGGGGTGTACTCGGTGCAGACAACTGAGACACAATCCCATGTTGTGTGAGGTACTCCTTGAACTCACCCAGGAGGTACTCCCCACCTCGATCAGATCGAAGGGCTTTGATATGTTTCCCTAGTTGTAGCTCCGCCTCAGCCTTGAATTGTTTGAACTTATCAAACGCCTCAGACTTGCGTCGTATTAAGTATACATATCCATACCTAGAGTAATCATCGGTGAAGGTGATGTAATACTCATACCCTCCTCGAGCCGGTTTGTTCATAGGACCACACACATCAGTGTGAATCAATTCTAACATCTCCTTTGACCTTAGTCCCTTTCCAGAGAATGACCGTTTGGTTATCTTTCCCTTGAGACAAGATTCGCACTGAGGAAAAGGTTCGAAATCTAATGAGCTCAGAGGCCCATCTTCTACCAACCTCTGAATCCGTTTTAGGTTAATGTGACCCAAACGTAAGTGCCAAAGATATGTGTCATTGATTGAAGATACCTTCCTTTTAAGGGAAGTTGAGTTTTCTTGTTGTACATTATGCAGTGTGGGAGCAATAGGATATAAAATAAGTTGTCATGTATTCTACCAGAACATATAATATTTCCATCTCTACTGATATCAACATCAGAATGGAAAGAAACTGAATAATTCAATTCAATTAATCTGAAAACTGAAATTAAATTCTTCCTCATGTCCGGAACATAGAAAACATTATTTAAAACTAATATCCTATCACATGGAAAATGTAAGGTAACAACTCCTACTGCAACTGCCCAAACTTTAGCTCCAGTTCCGACTCTAAAGGCAAACTCTCCTTTCTCAATTCTCTGCATTATCTGAAACCCCTGCAATGAATTGCAGATATGATTAGTGGCTCCTGAGTCTACTATCCATGAGTCAGTAGAATCAACCACTAGACAAGTTTCAATATAGTATGAAAAAGATGTACCTTTCTTAACTGAGGCCAGGAACTCGGGACAATCTTTCTTCCAATGACCTTTGAGGCCACACTTGAAGCATTTCCCTTTTTGGCTTTCCATCTGTACCCTTGTCCTTCTTATTACCAGTGTTGTCCTTTTTCTGCCATTTTCCCTTATTATGCTTCTTCTTGAACTTCTTCCCTTTCGGGTTTAGTTTAGAGGAAGACTAGAAAAAATGAGCTTGGGCTTTGGGCTTCATGATGGCCTCTGCCGCCTGGAGTTCTTTCATTAACTCAGGTAGAGTCATGTCCATCTTGCTCATATTGAAATTGAGCTTGAACTGATTGAAAGAGTCCGGCAGAGTTTCGAGAATCATGTCAGTTTGACTTCCTACATGAATCTCAGCCCCTAGAATCTCAGCTTCATTGAAACAATCCATCAGCTTGAGCATATGCTCTCTGACATGTGTTCCCTCAGCCATCCCAGCATTCATGATAGTCCTCATAGCAGCTTGCTTAGCTGGCCTGCTTTTGTCTGCAAACATCTCAGACAAGGACATCATGATTTCATAGGCTGTGTCCATATGCTCGTGTTGTGTTTGCAACACGTTGGACATGGAAGCGAGCATGTAGCATTTAGCCATGCTGTTCGCTTTCTTCCATTTCCTCTCAGCCTCTAACTGGTCATCAGTAGGATTAGCATCAATATCCAGACAGGTTTCTACCAAGACATACTTGTACTCCTCAGCAGTGAGTATTATGTCAAGATTTCTCTTCCAATCTACGTAGTAAGGGCCAGTTAGTTTGTTCTCACGAAGAATGTACATCAACGGACTAAAAGAATCTTTACCCATCTCTTTCTGGATATAAAACGGTTTATAATTAGACATGCAGTATATATGTAATATGCATATGGTGCTTGTTACAAAAGGAAAAACAAAGCACAAAACTTTTTACATTATTCAACCCTAATCATAATGTATCAGTGTTTCAACCTCCTCATAGACCCTCCATCGAAGGGATGGCCGAGCCTACAGTCACGTTGAATTAAGGCATACTTATTTGGATTATCACTATCTGGATACACATCCAGTGGTAGTCCAATCACTGATTGGTTTGGCCTCATATGACAAATAACCTTTAACTCCTAAGGAGAGGTCATCACCGTCTTATATCAAGTGTATAACCATCTCTTATGAAATTTCCCAGAATGTCTATGATTAAGTCCTCCGAAGGGAAGAGACTTTTATCCTTTCTAGAAGTGAACTTTAGTAAAGAGCTCCATCGAAGGGATGGCCGCTCCCACCAACACTTCATTGACATTCTATAGAAGTGATCTTTAGTAAAGAACTCCACCGAAGGGATGGCCGCTCCTACCAACACCTCATTATGAATATTCACATTAGTTCACCCATTAACCCATCAAAGCGGTCTTTAGTAAAGAACTCCACCGAAGGGGTGGCTGCTCCTACTAACACCTTAATGAGATAACATGAACCGAAAATGGAAGGCCGTGGGGTTTTTCCTAAAACCCCTCTCCCACTTGATTATTTATCACTAGGGTTTATACTTTTTGACCTTTACATTGTTTTAAATCTAGCAAACTTGGTTAATTAAATTCATGACTTAATGACTTAAGTCACCTTAAAAATAAATAACCTTTACTTTAAAACATTTGAGAAAATCCCTTTAAAGAATCAAAAACCTGTCTTGGGTTACGAAAACCCATAGGTAGCATCTAATTAGATTTTAGTTTAGCCTTCTTTGGAAACCAAGGGTACCAAGATAAACTAAACCATATCCAATTTTAAACGTAAGATAAAGTAGAAGGTGCTGGTCTAAGTCCCGTTTAAAATAATTTGCCAAACTAAAAACAATCTAATACAAAAAGATGCCAATTTTAGAACCTAATGGTGGCCATGTTTCTAGGTGACAATTATAGCAATTATATATTGCATTCATCCATGCATTCTATATATAAAAGCAAATAAAAGTATGCAATCCTTGATGGCTCCCTGCTCTTCGGACTTGTAGTCCTTATCGAACTAGGACATCAAAAATAGATCTCATCTTGCACCAAGAAGTCTTGTCTCCTCCACCACTAAGGAATCCGGTTACTTGCAACCTTTCTTGAAACTTTCTTCTTCTTGCTTGTTCCAATAAATTAAATTTATACAAGCGAACCCATAAAAATCAAAACCCCAAATTACATTGGAGATACCTATGCTTTTCAAGAAAGCTTACATCAAGACTAGTTGGAATAAAAGTAAAGAAAGAATTACAACTTTCTATGATTGCTAAACGCGCAATCGTACACTTTCCAACTATTGAAAAAACATCCAAATCCACATTACAATCATGCGAACCATCAAGGATGTAATACATGGCTGCAAACAAAGAGGTTAGTGCATGCAAACACACTATGTGCATCATTAAACAAATCTGGAAAATAAATTCCAGCAATGTTAATGAAACTTGCACACAACATGCATCACAACATAACTTTAATAGGGTGCCACCATGCCCATAATCAATCTAGGATTAATTATACACAACATGGGATCATGATTTCACATGGAGTGGCTCTGATACCACTGAAAGAAACTGCGATTCAGATCTGAATTAGCGGAAGACATTCAATGGCTAATTTGTAACATGACAGATTTTAAAAAATCTGATTTGGGCAGCATAAATCAGCCATAGAGATCGCATGAGAACTCCATGAATTCATGACCAACAAGTGTATAATTAAAGGAGAATGAAGAAGACTATTACCTCGAAGATTTGTAGACTTCAAATCTCTGAAAAAATAGATCCAAAGGCCCAAACTCAGACTTGCAACTAGCTAACAAGTTGCTGGAATTTTTTGCAGCAGTGTTGCCTTTGATCTTCTCCTCTATCTCACTTCCAAATCTGATTGGCCAAGATGGTGGGATCTTAATCTAGGAATTGAGAACTATTTCTCTAATGGAAAATCTCAGACCAACAACTTTCTTCAATGAAGAAGAAAGAACTTCAAGGTTGGACGTGTGGAACCTTGCACTATGCTATATGTTGTGTTGGACGTCCAAGGTGGAAGCTCTCTCCCTTTTATAGAAACTTTACGGTAGCTTTCCCAAAAAGTTATCTTTCCTTATTCTCAAAGATGTCCTAAAAGGAAAGTATAATCTAAAGATTTATTTCCTTTTAGATACAATCCAATTAGAAAAGGAAACTAAGGAACTTCCCATGCAATTAGTAATCCTAGTTGTACAACACTTACTAATTTTAAGTTCCTAATCCAAAAAGGAAACTTTCTCATAGGAATACTAATCCAAAGAGGAGTCCAACCTTCCAAGTAGAGAGACCTACTCAAAATTGGAAACCTTACCCATGGAAATCCCATTATGGACGTCCCTCATGATAATGCACACCATGGCCCACATATAATTTATCTAGAATTAAATTCATGTATGCCATCAAAGGCCTATTTGAATTTAAACTCAAAATTATTTTTCCACTAAAATAATTTATCCAAATGTTATCTAAACATTTTAGGAAACCATGCCAATCTTGGTAAGTGACTAGAGAAGGGACCAAAAGACATATTTGCCATTGGCTCCCAAAATGACCAAAATGTCCATGCTAAACCCATAGCAACATAAAGACCATTTTAACCTTAACTCATTCCACTAAAGAGTTATGGTTGAACTCCAAGGACAAATATATAATATAATAAGCTCGTCATAAAATGACGGTTGTCTTCGACCTACCAAGTGTAATGACCTGAATGCCCCTCTATGTAACATCCATAATCGAGTCAGGTTATCACATGTACTATCAACCTTCCCGATTACATCTAAACCTTAGAACTTCATATCCTTAACATAATCATCATCCGGATATCATTCTCTTGATCCAGGGAGCGACCCACAAGTTCAATATCCATATGGAACATCCATATACTAAGATCTTAGATTTTGATGATTAATCGGATAATTCTAAGGGGACGATCATTCCATGATTAGATGGCATAGATTCTATATTGCATCTGCACGTCCCAACTGATCAAGTCCGAGTACCCAAAACACAGAGCTGTTGACCCATGAAAAGAATCTCGCCCATAGTGAATTAAAGCACAAGAACTTGACTTCGTCAGTTCATCCACAAATGCTCAAGATTAAGAGCACCGGTCACTCAGTAGCATGAGGTGACTTTATCTCTCTCTGTGATAGTACTATTTTAGAGATCACACCTACCATGGTCCTGTTCAATGCATTGCATATGCACTAATGAGATGAATCCGGCAAAGCCCTCCCATGACTTAGGTAAGTCACCCTGAATACAGGAGAATCTCTCATTATAACTTATACCAAGATAAAGTGCCCAGCTCCATCTCTCAGTTATGAACAAATATGATGTTTCCAGTGTCCATGAATTAGACCTATCTGTGTGTAGACACTACACACCTAATTCATTTACTAGAAACAATGGGCCTTACACAACCATACATATATACATGTTTAAGCATAAAAGAGTCATTCCATTAAATAACCAATAAATATCCAGTAACAAAAGATGAGAGTGCAGCTAGTGGGCTTTAGGGCATACACCAATCCCAAAAGTTTTTTAATTTAGAATGGACTGCTCGGATTAGGAAGCAAAGAAGAATACAATTACAGGAACTGAAGGATTCAGAGTTTTATTTTCCCATAAAACTTTCTTGACAGAAGTTGCTCGAGCGGACCTCCATTCGCTCGAGCGAACCCAAGACAGAAGCATCATCGCTTGAGCCACACTTTGCCTTCGCTCAACCCACGTATTACAGAGAAGAGGTCGCTCGAGCGAACCTGGGCGAGTTTGTAGTTCCCATCCGGAAACTATTTCCTACTTTCTCTCAAGAGGCTATTTCTATTCCAATCTCACTAGAACTCTTAAGGCTCGTGTTTAGGCTTATTTATAGCCTTTATCTCTCCATTCCAAAGCACTTCTCATTAATACAATTGATCTGAGAAGATTCTGAAAGATCCATAATTCCCCCAAAGCTTCTAGTTGCTGTGCTAAAGATCAAGCTTTGGTTCTGATTCCATTCTACTCTTCTGAAGTAGAGAATTCTTGAAGACGACTTTGAGGAGTTAGTTCAAGCACGGTTGAAGGTGAACGACGAGCTGTCGAGAAGATTCGAGCAGTCCTTAGGTTGAGTTATCAACTGGGAAAGGTTGTAAGTGTCTCTTGTAACTTTCGATTTACAATAGTGCTTGGTTGTCTGTTGGCCTAGATAGTAAGGCCCGTGGTTTTTTTTCCGAGTCGGGTTTTCCACGTATAAATCCTGCGTCCTTCTCGTTGTGTGGTTTGATTGTTTTTAATTGGATTTAGGACTAATTATTAGATTAATCACGTGTGGATTGATAGCTAATAGAGATCTAGTTATTGGGACCTCAGCCTGTATCAAGGCCGGTTTTTCAAGATGGAGACCTCTAGGGCTAGGAGAACAAAAATCTAAGAGATGAGAGTGATTGCTTACTTAGAAGATCCTCAAAAGAACAAGACTAGCTCAAAGGAAACCTCCATGTGGCTGGACTTCTCTATAAATCGCATCAATGGAGAGCCTTTAAGATGGGGAAGAAGATGATTGAGTCCATTTCTCCATTTGTGCAAATGTTGGAGTGATTGGAGATGAAGAAAGCAAGAATAACCAAGGGAAGAAACCGTAGAATGGGATGGAGCTATCCCTTCCACAAAAAGCATGAGAAAAAGAGGATAAGGGGAATGAGCTCATTGTTTATACAAAGTGGAGTTGGGTCCCACAACTTACCAAACTTGCTGGGTTAAAAACATGGTTTTCCGGGCCTCGGATGAGTTCGATGAAGAAGGTAAAATTGTTCGTCATAAAATCTAGTTTTCGAAAAGTATATATTTCAATGGTGTTGGACATCGAAACTTGTGTCCAGATTTTGTGCAAAAAGACTGTTTTGCCCTCAAAGTTGGAAAAGTCGGGTTTCGGGGTCTCGAACGGAACAGAGTCAACACGAAAGTTGTAAAGGTTAATAAGATCAATCAAACAAAGTTAAAAACATAAAATTTTGAAATCACGGATAATCCCCCCTGCTCACGCAAAGTCACTAACAAGACTATCCAATAGTCTCATTAAATCAAAAGGCTCTCAAAACTCCCCAAAGCTATATAAGAGCTATTCTAATCCCAAATGTAAATAAAATCCACTAATCTCACTTAGAGCTAACTCACGACTTAATTAGTGCTAATCGCGGTCGCTCGGGTCGAGGTCTTACACCTTTACTGAGGGTTGCTTTGAGCCCACATACCCTTACAATTTGTCGAACAACATATAATGAAAAATCTACATCAAACCGGGATGAAGTGAGGAAATGGGATATCCAATAACGGATGATGTACCAAGGTGAAATGACATGATATCAATGACTCGCTTTCTGCTTGGACCATGTACTGATGTTCATACGGGGAAGGAAATATTTTTTTTTAAATTAAGCAAGTTCTTTTATAGAAAAAAATGAATATTATAAAAGTGTCGAATCACCAATCTGAAAACTGATGACCCATAATGGGGCATATATACCACATGAGAGCAAAGAGACAAAAATGAAAAATAAAATAAAATAAAGAAAATAAAAGCCACCTCACACCCGGCCACCAACACCAACCCAGTACTCAGACTCAGATAATAGACCTTATAGACTTCCAATCTCCACACTAGAAATATGTGAAGGAGCAATATAATGTTCCTTTAATCTACGAATGATTCTCCAAGTCGATGGGGAGATATTTGAAAAAGTAAACATCGGGATATGCTGAATAAGCAATGCCAAATGCCTAAACTCAAATCTATGATGCCACGGTGAGGTAGAGGGTTCATGTGAAGCCTTGGACAAAGAATGCTCCATGTCAAAACATATATTATATGGAAATTGCGAAGGGATAAGAGCCATTAGATATATGATCTCTTTGTAATATAAAGTATTCCGTCGCATATGGCTGCAAACTCAAGTTTGCCATTTGGGTCCCAAAGAATACCGATAAGAGAATCATGTATGTGTGGGGATATTTCCGAACTCACCAGAATACTGGCCTGATGCTCCATCTCGTGCTCCAGCGCCAGCTAGCCCATCTCGGCAAGGCTCGGTTTCGGCGATAGTGCCAGCCTCCAACTCGGCCGGGTGATTCCACTTCGGCTATACGCTCATAAGCTCCACCTCGACCAGGGCATCCCTAGCCCGGCTAGGGACTTCATCCCTGTCCTCCACTTCGGCATCCCTGCGAGGTCTCCAGCCAAGTCAAGGTCGCCCCCGACCTCGGCTCCCCGACCTCGGCAACACACCCTGACCTCGATCAGGATGCCAGAGCTAGCTAAGGCAGGGGCTGACAGCTGTCCTCCCTTGGACACTCATGCACGCTACAGCACGTGCGACAAGACAAGGGCACCGCCCATATCATCTGACAGAGCCTCCCATACCTCCCATGCCTTCTGACAGAGCGGCATCCACAGTTCCCTAGGCGCCAGGGTATTGCCCGATGGGACAGATGGACTGCGATAAGACTTCCTATCAGAGCACGGAGCCCTCTCTCTCTCCCTCTTCCTGTCCATATAAGGAGCAGCAGGCGCAGAGAGCAAAGGATCGAATCGAACCCCCCAGATCCAAAGCCTAATAACTCTGGTATGCCATGCCCAAACTCCATCTTCTCCAAATCTCCATCCTACTGTCCAGTTCTCATACTGACTTATGCATCGGAGAGCCCTGCGCTGCCTACAGCCAGGGTCCTCTGACCTGTTTCTTCTCCTCTTCCAGGTTCTCAGGCATCGATTCTTCCATCATCAATGAGGAGCTTCAGCCTTTGTCCTCCTCAGTGAGTCTCAAGAACACTACTGTGAGACCTCAACCCCCAATCCCTCTGTTTAGCATTGTTTTAATCGTGGTTTAACTTGTTAAGTGAGATTTGATTTAGTTTGATCTTGTTTTTGAGTTTGACTAGATTTTTCCATAGCCTTTGAGATTTTGAGGACCGTTGACTTTGGTTTAACCCGGCCCATATGATATGTATTTTTATGAGAAATTATTTTTGATTTCTAAGAATTCTGATTTTGGTGCATTTCGACTCATTTTATGAAGTTTAACAACTTTCATGTTTTGACCATTTTGATTTGATGATCAGAAAATGCGTTTTTTGAGAAAAAGGGCAAAACTGACTTTTCACATTAAATCTGTCCATGAATTTCGAAAATTTCAGAAATTGGGGAAAATATACTTTTTGGAAAATAGAAATTTCGCTGATCATTTTTGTCTTCTTCGTCGTTTTCATTCGGGGCCCGCAAATGTTAGTTCCAGCCTTGTGAAGATTGGGGCCCATGGGGCCCAGCCCACTTAGCCTTATAAAACCACCATTTGGGTTCTCTTCTCTCCCATCCTTCATTTTCCTGCAACAAAGGGGAGGAGATTGAAAGTCCTGGGGATCCTAACCCTAGAGGGGGGGTGAATAGGGTGAGCTACACTTAATGACTAATTATGACAAATTTTAACTTCTTTAAAACAAACTAGTCACATGTGATGATTAACATACATAATGCGGAAGCTAAACAAAACAATCACCACAAAAGCAATCACCACTACACAAAGATTTATAGTGGTTCGGCCTCAATGCCTACATCCACTACCGGCTTGTGTTCCTCACACCCCACCGGATTTCCACTATTATGCTTTTCAAAGAGGTTAAGCAATAACCTCTACAACTATGCTTTTCTAGGCTAAGCAATAACCTTACAATGTGCTTTTATAGGCTAAGCAATAACCTTTACACAATGCTTTTATATGGCGAAGCAATAACCTTACAATCAAATGATTTCTCTCAAAGAAAGTGTTTTCAAAAAACACTCTAAGAGATTACAATTAAGCTCAATAAAAATTACCTCTAAATAGGCGAATATGAAATTGTAAAACAACTCACACAAACACACTAAGAATTACAAAGATGAATGCTTATGAGGTGTGTGTGTGAAAACTTCAATCAATATTAAAATTAAAGCTCAATCTATTTTATGCTTAAAGCAATTCAAAAGTTTAATGCTCATAAAAATATTTGATTGAAGTGTTATGCAAATCACTTGTAGAAAATGCAAACTTGCTAATGATTATGAAAATCAAAATGTCACAAGTTGTATGAAACTAATTAAGATTAAAACAAGTGATGCATGTTCAATGTTGTTTTCAAAAATAAATTTGTTTAACTAAACTTCAAATAGATTGAAAACAACAAAGAGGATTCAAACAAGTTAAAGAAACATGTTATAAAGGAAATCAAAGATTTTGACTAAACATGTTTAAGAAGTTTTCTAAAACAACCTTGATTTGAATCTAAGTGAAGAATCCAATAAAATCAAAGATTATGAGAAGAATGGATTCAACACATCATAGTTATCATGCTATTAAACATTTCCCAAAGATTTAAACAAAGCATATAACATATGATTAGTTTAAGCAAAGCTTACTTAGAGATTTAACTTCATTAATCCAAGCTTGAGCTTTACTAATGACCCTCTTGGTCTCTCTTAGTTCATCCCCTTTTTCTTCTCTTCAAACACCTCAAGAAGGCTTAAGAGTTCCACTTTGATCAACACTTTTTCAATGGGAATGAACTCATATTTATACTAAAAAATTGAGTTCCTGCGTGTCCTCGGTCGACCCCCAGCTTGGCTCGGTCGACCGACCCTTAACGGTCAAAAATCAGACCGTTTGAAAAATGCTCAACGGACACTTTCTCGGTCGACCCACAGTGTCTTCGGTCGACCGAAGGCATGGGTTCGGTCGACCGACCACACTGCGGGTCGACCCGAGCCCAAGGACCAAAAATCCCATTTTTTGCATATTTAAAGAGATTTCTTTGTGGGATCTTTGGGCCACTAAAACAAGCTTGGAAACATGATTTTAAATCATTCTAAGTATTTTAAAATCATGAAACATAAAAAGCCAAAAATCATTTGAAACTTTAAATCATTGGCCAGCTTGATTTGTAAAAATTCTTTTTCAAATAAAATGCATCCAAGATGAAAACCAAAACATGCATGAAACATATGATTTACAAGATTTAAAACAATGCATGTGTAAATCAAGATTTCAAGATTTCTAAATCAATGCATGTGTGAAAATTCATGAGATGAATAACATGCTAATGCATCCATCAAATTGCAATAAACAAAATCCTAACAATCTCCCCCTTTGCAATTTGATGGCAAACCTTTCTCACACTAAATCTTCACACTAAGTCTTCTGCTCCTCCTTTGCTGGACTAGGCTTGAAATCTTCTTTGGATGCTCTCTTTGTCTTGGCTTGGGCTTTAGCTCTTTCTTCATTCTCCTTGTTGCTTGTAGCTTGATCATTCTTCAAGCTTTCTTTCCATCTTCCTTTCTTTGGCCAAGCAACTTCTTTAGCTCCCAAGCTTTCTTCTCTTCATTTCTCCCTTTTGACCATGCACTCTTCTTTTGGCAAGATGTGCATTCTCTCCACCTTTAGCACTTTCTCCCCCTTAATTCTTTCTCCCCTTTTTGCCATTAAGCTTGAGAACTTTCTCCCCCTTTGCCATTAAATTGCAAAGGTATCAATTGAAGAGGGGTACCTACACACATGAAACAAGGAAAATACCTTTTAGTAGCACCTGTTAACAAAGGAAATTGAAAATGTAATATATAACAGGTTATCATGCATGGGTAGTAAGCTTATAAGGGTATCAGAGCTAATATAAGGTGAATTTGATCAAAACTAATACTTCCTATGAAGTTTTACTCCCCCTCAATCCATACTTCTCCTTTTGTCAAACATTTGACAAGAATATAACTATTTGGTGCAAGAAGATGGTTTAACCAATTGAGGGTTAACTTCAAGTGAAGGATTAGATTCCAAATGACTAATAAGCTCAATATGATCAAATTACCAATATAGAGCAAGGTCAAGGGATATACTAAACATAGCATCAATCAATATAACTATGAAAATCATATGCTATGAATATTTTTGAAATCATTTCATCCAAACATAAAATATGACTATCATGTACAAGATGAGTGAAATGAAGTTCAAACATGAAGCCTACCTCAACCATTAACCAACCAAGAAAATGAATACATAAACAAGGTGGTCATGAGATATACCAATATGAGCAATGAGAGGTGGCAAACATGAAAAATTATGATGCTAATGGGATGTGACATGGAACATAAACATATTACTATCAAGTTCAATCCAATGTACACAAGGTCTATCACATTCTCAAGATATCAATTGGATATGATACTAAATGAAAATGATACCAATTGATTACCAATTGAATATGAAACATGATTAAGAGTAAGGATGTGACAAACACAAAATTCCAAAAAGCATCATAAAAGGATATTCATCACTTTAAATGATATAACTAATGAGCATAGTGATGAACAAGAAAAATTGCATTTAGAAATATATATAACTTGGTAGAGCATGCAATTTACAAAAGTGTCAAATCATATGAATTCAACAACTAAGAATCCATCAAACAATCTATGAAATACAAGGAATGGATTTCAAAGAGGTTCATATGATTAAACACTACTATGAAGTTGAGACATGTTTAATGATTGATACCAATAAGAAAATCACACATGAATCAACAACATAACCATCCAAGTCAAATAAAAACTAGAAAGCAAGAGGATGGATTTTAGAGTCCTAGAATGGTGTCTTCAAATAAAACTAAAATCAAGCACAACCAAACAAGGAACTAATAGACATTTGCATATAAAAAGAATGTAACTAAAAGATGCAAATTGCCTATGACAACATTCATTTCCATTTAAGTTAAGATAACTAAATGCATGAGGAAATGAAAACAAGGAACATGCTTTGATGTTTATAACTAAAAATGTTTTAAAGCAATTCCATTCAAACAATCTTCAAATCATAAACAAAATCCAACAATGGACAAAATGAGTATGAAAATGAAGATAAAACTTTTTCAACTTGTATTTTAAAAGATATAACTTATTTGAAGCATATACAAGTTGGTTTTTCAAAACAATAATTTTCCATATGAAAATATAACTTAGAAATCTATG
Source organism: Litsea cubeba (assembly GCA_012931725.1). Lineage (NCBI taxonomy): Eukaryota > Viridiplantae > Streptophyta > Magnoliopsida > Laurales > Lauraceae > Litsea > Litsea cubeba. Next base: position 54,788,081 of record CM022952.1, on the reverse strand, counting down.
GAAAAACTAAATTGTTTCAAATCATTTGTTTTTCAAAACAAATCTTACTAATACATCCAAACAAATGATTTTACAATATCAATTGATTATGAAAGATCTAGCTAATAAAGCTTTGAAACCATAATCAATTGAACATGTATAGAGTTGCAAGAGATATAACTAAATGAACAAGAAGCAAATCTAACATGTTGAAAATATAATCAAATGATTTTGAAAACCATGATATGTAACTAGATAAGTACATGAAGACAAAATCAATTGATTACTAATAAACATTGCATTTTAATAAATGTAACTAAGAAAGAACAAAATGCAAATGCAATATGACCAACAAAAAGATTTACCTATAAAGGATAGGTTGGTCAATGAGGTCCAAGGCCTTAAGGTTTGACTAAGTAAATAACTTTTGGAATCCACCTAAGGTCTTGGGAGGGTTGGTCTTTGAGGTCCATCTTAAAAGTCTCACCAACTATTGGAGATTTGACTTGATAAATTTTCAATTTAGACTTATCACCATGATGTTTAGATTTAACTAAATTCGGCTTAGGTTGGTGATTAGTCTTTTGAGGTTGGTGAGTTTTCTTCTTAGGGGATTGAGCCATTTTTCTTTTCTTCTTATTTTCTCCCTTTATTTGACTTTTGAATTTTAGATTTAACTTTGCAACTTTCTTCAAAAGTTCAATCATGTTTTGATTTAAGGGAGATAGATTGAGAAGCTTTTTATTTATAGATTCTTTTAAAGTTGGTTTAACTTGTTTAAACTTTTTAGAATCTATTTTAGGAGACTCCTTTTTAATAGGTTGGACTTGTTTAATATTTTTGGAGTCTTCCTTGGTTTTTAGTGTCTTAATCATCATAGTATTTGATTTTACCTTTTTAGGTTCAAATATGGATTTAGACACATTGCTTCTTCTTAATTTGCACTCAAACCTAAAATGTCCTTCAATGCCACAATAATTACATTTAGTCAATGGCAAGGAAGTGTGAGTGCTAGAGAAAAAGGACTCACCTTTCACAAATGTGTTGGTGATTAAAGGATCATGAGAAATATTCCTATTAAATCCAAGACCCGTCCTATCTCCTTTTGATTTACCCAATTTAAATAACTTTTTAAATTTTTCTTCACTATGGGTAAATTTGCACTCATATTTATGTTTGTAGGTTTCAAGTTGAGTGACTTGGTTTTTAAGGGTAGAATTTTCAAGTTTAACTTTTGTTAGTTCTTGTTCAATTCCCTTAAATTTATTTAGCTCTTCATGGGCAAGTTTTAATTCAAATTTAATTTCATTAATAACATTGGACCAAGTTCTAGAGTGTTTATCTTAATTTGAGCATTAGATAAATTTTCCTTAGAGATATTCAACTTGGATTCTAGGTTGTTAATGTTTTCATCTTGCCTTTGTAATTGATCTCTTAGTTTAGAATTTCCCATATTAAGATCATCACAATCTATCTTTAATTCTCTTACATCATCTTTAATATTAGATAGATTATTCAAGGAGATCATGAACTTAGATTCTACACAATTTATTAATTCTTCTTTCTCTCTAAGTTCATCTTTTGAAGAGACTAATTCTTTGTTTAGTCTTTTAGATTCTTCTTTTAATCTTTTATTCTTCTTAGAAAGCTCTAAGGATAATGTGCACAAATCCTCATAAGCTTGTTCAATGTCATTATCATTTTCATCATTTTCTTCCTCTTTTAATTCAAATTGAGATTCTTTAAATTCATTGTTTAAATCTCCAATAGTGGGAAGAAGGAGGGGTCTAGAAGAATCTACCAAAGAATCTACAAAGTCTAAACTAGTGGAATCCATTCTTATGATTTTCATGGAGGCACAACACTAGGGTTTTAACTCTAGGTTTTTACACCTAATCAAGAGTTCCAAACACTTGATCCTAATATAGAGCACGAGGCTTTGATACCAATTGAAAGTCCTGGGGATCCTAACCCTAGAGGGGGGGTGAATAGGGTGAGCTACACTTAATGACTAATTATGACAAATTTTAACTTCTTTAAAACAAACTAGTCACATGTGATGATTAACATACATAATGCGGAAGCTAAACAAAACAATCACCACAAAAGCAATCACCACTACACAAAGATTTATAGTGGTTCGGCCTCAATGCCTACATCCACTACCGGCTTGTGTTCCTCACACCCCACCGGATTTCCACTATTATGCTTTTCAAAGAGGCTAAGCAATAACCTCTACAACCATGCTTTTCTAGGCTAAGCAATAACCTTACAATGTGCTTTTATAGGCTAAGCAATAACCTTTACACAATGCTTTTATATGGCTAAGCAATAACCTTACAATCAAATGATTTCTCTCAAAGAAAGTGTTTTCACAAAACACTCTAAGAGATTACAATTAAGCTCAATAAAAATTGCCTCTAAATAGGCGAATATGAAATTGTAAAACAACTCACACAAACACACTAAGAATTACAAAGATGAATGCTTATGAGGTGTGTGTGTGAAAACTTCAATCAATATTAAAATTAAAGCTCAATCTATTTTATGCTTAAAGCAATTCAAAAGTTTAATGCTCATAAAAATATTTGATTGAAGTGTTATGCAAATCACTTGTAGAAAATGCAAACTTGCTAATGATTATGAAAATCAAAATGTCACAAGTTGTATGAAACTAATTAAGATTAAAACAAGTGATGCATGTTCAATGTTGTTTTCAAAAATAAATTTGTTTAACTAAACTTCAAATAGATTGAAAACAACAAAGAGGATTCAAACAAGTTAAAGAAACATGTTATAAAGGAAATCAAAGATTTTGACTAAACATGTTTAAGAAGTTTTCTAAAACAACCTTGATTTGAATCTAAGTGAAGAATCCAATAAAATCAAAGATTATGAGAAGAATGGATTCAACACATCATAGTTATCATGCTATTAAACATTTCCCAAAGATTTAAACAAAGCATATAACATATGATTAGTTTAAGCAAAGCTTACTTAGAGATTTAACTTCATTAATCCAAGCTTGAGCTTTACTAATGACCCTCTTGGTCTCTCTTAGTTCATCCCCTTTTTCTTCTCTTCAAACACCTCAAGAAGGCTTAAGAGTTCCACTTTGATCAACACTTTTTCAATGGGAATGAACTCATATTTATACTAAAAAATTGAGTTCCTGCGTGTCCTCGGTCGACCCCCAGCTTGGCTCGGTCGACCGACCCTTAACGGTCAAAAATCAGACCGTTTGAAAAATGCTCAACGGACACTTTCTCGGTCGACCCACAGTGTCTTCGGTCGACCGAAGGCATGGGTTCGGTCGACCGACCACACTGCGGGTCGACCCGAGCCAAGGACCAAAAATCCCATTTTTGCATATTTAAAGAGAATTCTTTGTGGGATCTTTGGGCCACTAAAACAAGCTTGGAAACATGATTTTAAATCATTCTAAGTATTTTAAAATCATGAAACATAAAAAGCCAAAAATCATTTGAAACTTTAAATCATTGGCCAGCTTGATTTGTAAAAATTCTTTTTCAAATAAAATGCATCCAAGATGAAAACCAAAACATGCATGAAACATATGATTTACAAGATTTAAAACAATGCATGTGTAAATCAAGATTTCAAGATTTCTAAATCAATGCATGTGTGAAAATTCATGAGATGAATAACATGCTAATTCATCCATCAAATTGCAATAAACAAAATCCTAACAGAGATAGGGTTCTTCCCCCAGCCCCCTTCCTCTCTCCTCATGTGTCTCTTGTTCTTTGATGCTAAATGGAGGAATGATCTCCTCATCTTCTTCTCCTCTCTCTTGGCTTCCCAAAGATGCCTTTTTCAAGGATTTTGAGCTAGAGCAAGGCTGTCATCTAAGCTCCTCTTCTTCATTTGGGCTTTTCAAGGTTAGCAATGGCTTTCCAAACCTTAGATCTTTGTTTTCCTCTTCATTTAGAGTGTTTTCATCACTCATGCAAGAGCTTTCCTTGGAGATTTGAGAAAAATGGATTTTTAGGGTTTTCTTTGGGAAATTTGGGGTTTTTGTAGATTGGGAGCTTGAGGGCCTAGAGCTTGGTTTGTGGAGTCTTATTTCTCTCAATTGACTTGAGGCAAGTGGAATTTTCAATTAATATGATGATTCATTTCATTTAGTTTCATTTCATGGCTTTTTCTTATTATGTTCCAATCCCTTATGATTTATGGATTTTACTTTGAATGAATGAACCAATGTTATGTGGATTTCCATTTATGTTATGGTCTTACAATGTATTGGAAGTTTGCTTTCATCTTGGTCATGTAGAAAATTTGATTTCTTTGTGTTGAGAGTTGGTGTTCAAAGAAATGGGGAAAAACTTTGATTTTAAAAAGTGATTGTTTGGTTAATTGGATTGCTAATGAATGGTGATATGATGAGTTTAGAAGGTCAAGGTAGGGCCCAAATAATCTAGGAAATTTGTATGAAAGATTTGGGAATGAAAAAGATCTCAAAAGATGGAAAAAAGAGGGAGAAAATGCCCCACGAGCCGGACTGGACAGAGCCCAGTCCGCTCGAGCGACCCAGTGGGCCGCTCGAGCGGACCAGGTTCCGCCTGGCTCGCTTGAGCGACCCACTGGGTAGCTCGAGCGACCCAAGCTCTGTCTGGGCTTCGCTCGAGCGGGCCTGGGGTCGCTCGAGCGAGCCCAGCCCAGCCTGGGGGCCTGATTCAGGCTGATTTCTGGGTCCATTTAAAAATCAGTTTTGGACCTGTTTTTGGGGTGTTCTTTGGGCCTATTTCTTGGACCATTCAAGTCAATCTTTGGGCCATTTCAAGACCTGATATTGGGCCATTTCAGGACCTGATATTGGGCTGATTTAAAACCTATTTTGTGGGCCATTCAAGGTTTAGTTTTGGGCTGTTTTAAAACCTGTTTTGTGGGCCATTCAAGGTTTAGTTTTGGGCTGTTTTAAAACTTGTTTTGTGGGCCTGGTTCAGGTTAGTTTTGGGGCTGTGTTTAAAGTCTGTTTTGTGGGCTTGGTTAAGGTTAGTTTTTGGACTGTTTTTAAGGATTGTTTGGGCCATGTTTAAAGGGCTGTTTTGGGTTAAATGAGTAGATTGTTTTGGACTCGGTTTAAGGCCAGATATGGGCCTGTTTTAAAGAGTTTTGGGATTACTTGTGATGCTTGGAAAATTGTGAAATGGGAATGGGAATGAGGTGAGAATGAGCATATGTGAAATTACCCGGGAACCCTTCAAGTCTCAATACGCACTTTATCATTTAAATATTATGGATTTTCATTGGCATCAAACGCACTCTTTATTAATCAATGTTTAAAGGGTAAATGTGCATTGGGATGGTCCTTTGGTAAGTCATTAAGTCATTCTCCACTATCCATTCCATTTCAAGTCATAGAATGTATTTGTGTTTATATTCTTGGTAAACTAATTTGAATAGCATCGGTGATTTGTTATAAAATCATGGGGTTTTCCATGTTCGAAAGGATTGATCATATGATTTTATACAAATCACTTTGATGTGTATTTGAGCGGTTTACCATGGATATTCGTATGTTTTCTCCGAATCGATTTGAAAGGAGATTAGAGTGGTTCGTCACATTCTGGATTTCTTCGATGAGACTGTTATTTTGATAAGACTAGTATTTTGAGAATAAAAACCTCGAGGCAAGACGGGGCCAGAGCTTTGTAGTGTGAGCCCCTGAGCCAAAGGGACTAGTATTATGGTTTGATTTGTATCGGTTCTAGTTTTGAAAAACTAAAGGCACCACTAAGCTTAGGTCACCTTGTCGGGCTGATCACCCGGCTTGGGATCTTTAATCTGTCCGCCAGCTACAGCTTAGATTCTGTCTGTACCGACCATGGCAACGGTTTCTATCTGCCGGTCCCATTTGTATGGCTACGGTTCTGATTTTGATCTGCCGGTCCCATTTGTATGGCTACGGTTCTGATTCTATTTCTGGTCCCACGTATAGTGGCTACGGTTCTGTCTGCTCTTGTTACTTCGGTAATAGGAGAATATAGCTATGTGTGGTTGCCAACGTTTTATCTGCGTATTACTTTGTTTTATGGTTCTTGTTGTTTATACTCTTCATGCTTTAAATTGGTTAATGTTTATGATATCGATCATTTATCATATTATCGCTATTATTCGGGATTTGAAATGTATTTCCAACTATTAAATGTTTTATGTAGACTGTTACCTTTTCAAGACACTTATGCTCAGAGTCTGTTCATTTACTTGCTTTGATATTGACGTTCGGTCTTTCGACCGTTTTATCGTGATTTATTGTTATTATTGTTTAGACTCTTTAAATGGTTTTACAATGACTCCATAAGGTTTTATGAATGTCTATTTGTTACATATTACTTGATTATTTGCTTGCCAGACCGTCGTGTCTGACCCTGTTTGTTTGGTGCCAGTTTCTTCTCTTTCTGTTTTTAGGTGTCTGATCGGAGGAGGCGGTGGGACCGCCGGTCTGACGTGAGAGGCTGCCCATTGATATCATTTAGATGTCAAGTTTGGCACCGGAGCTCGTAACATCACTCGGGGTAGTATGTCACTTAGTGGTTTATTTGTATGGCTTTGTTAGCCTTTTTCTTTGGGTTTGTAATTAAGACATTTGTTAATTGTAATTTGAATATGTGGGAAATAATAGTTTTGTTACTACCAGCTCAGTGTTCCTTAGATTATGATTTATGCCAGTCTGCTTATTTGATGGCTTTATGATGATGGTTGAGTGCGACACGGAACCCGATGGCCACGGATTTCGGGTCGTAACACCATGTTTAGCTTCCGTGAAAATATACTCTGATCGTGATGGAATTTGATTATCCTCATTCACGCGGGTCTTGGGAAACATAACAAAAGTTTCAAATTTATCCCAAAATTTCGCATCCCGAGGTCGGATCACTGCAGGGCCCGGTTTCGGGGTGTGACAGGTTTGGTATCAGAGCTGGTTAGTTTCTAGGAAATAAAATACTCTAGAGACATTAAGACGTGTGGTGAGGATTCGTTAGATTGTGTCGATTTGTTTTCTCGTGTCCTTGTTTCTTTGGATTTGAGTCGGCTTTTCTTTCAGTTTGGGAGACTTTGCTTGTCTTTCCTTTTTGTTATTGTTGTTAGGAGATTTGGATGACCAAATTTCTTCCTTAGTGGTGGAGAATTTGAAGTCTCCATACTCTTGTTCGGTGTCTTTTGTCTATGCTTGCGTCGGAGACTGAGAACCCTGTGAACTTAGTATGTTGTTTTCGGAGAACATCAGCAGACTTTCAGCCTTCAGCATCTTCATTGTGGTTAATGAGAGAAGACATGTGCATTTGCCCGTCAAAGTAGAACTTGAGCTGCTTTCGAAGATCCCCTCTCGGTTAATCGAAGATCATCATGCAGCGTACCAAGGTAAGTAAATGTGGATTTTTGGGTGAACTCAGACCATCTTTCCAAGCTGAAGGACTGCAAAAAGGCATATTAGCTGTCGATTTTACGAAGGGAGAAGTGATTCTTAGTTAGTAAGGTTAGAAGCTAGTGCCAGAAACTCAGGGATTTTCCGGATTCAATGAGCCTTGTCATGGTTTTGGTTGAGAATTTCTGTAACATGCAGCTTAGCCGGTGTAGTTGATTCAACAGTAATACCAAGTGGATGGTTAATTGTAGCCAAGATAATTTTCGACAGCAGAGGAAATGTTGTGAGTTTTACCGACTTACAGGATGTTGGATTGGACAACGTGCAGATGCAAGTGTATGCCTCATTTATGGTGATGTCCCTTTTCTTGGTGAGAATGATTTTCGTGATGTTTTCATCCTTTGTTATGTTTTTCTTAATGTCTATGATTTATTCTTGCAGTGTTTAAACAATGGATTTATGTTTCTTCTTTAAGGCTTATCTTTGAAATAAACTATGTCATTATACTCTTTTCGTGAGTCACATGATTTTGTTTTCATAAGGTTTTGTGTTTCGGATTTTTGTTTAATCTTCTTAAGATATTGTTTTACAATGATCTTGAAGTTTTGCTCTCATATTAATTTTCTTAAATGTTGACATCTACATCTCAAAACCTTGATGATTTCAAAATTTTGTATATGTTTGGTTAGAAATGGAGGAATGTTTTTAATGTTGGATTGTAGAGACTAGTGCATAAACTGATCTTTAAAAACATGTAACTAAAATTGTGTTTCTTTTTCAAAGCACAGTGTGAAATTTTTATTTCATTGATTGATTTTCTTTGGCTATGCAAAATGAATTTCCTAAGGGTTTTTGTGTTTAGATTTCTGCAGGATTTTTATGAACAAATGAGTTCAGATTTCAACAAGGTTGAGTGCTCAATTAACACTCAGATTTTTGCAAAGTTTAATGTATTGTCATACTACATGAACCTGAATTATTTTTGAAATCCCGATTTGAAAATTGTCGAGTGTTTCAATGATTTGGTTGGTTATGAAAATATGAATTTAAAATGAAGAATGTTATTTCATACTCAGACTTTGATAAACTTTATTTATTTAAGTTTTATTTGATAATTTGGAAGTTCAATTTCTACTATATTTTAAAAATGATGAAATTAAACTAATTAATAGTTTTAGTCCCTATGTTTAAGATTTTAAGATTTGTTTTGCATCGAATGGAGTGAGTGGTAATAGCCTTTGGTTGGAGTTTGGAGGTGTATGAAGTGAAGAGTTGATGGATGTCCGGATGTGTACTAGTTCAGTTGAGGACAAAGTTGGATCTACGAGAGAATCAACATCATTCAAGACTTGGATTGAAAGTTCAACTTATCAAGGAATGATGCTAGCTGGGCAGGTCTATTTTGTTGATAACACAGTACCAGGTAAGAGATCAAGAGCAGCAAGTAGATAGAATCAGATGTGGGCAAGAATTCTGAGTACAGCACAGAAAGATTGGAATATGGAGTTGTGAACACAGATTGGAATTCCAAGGTCGGCTTTTCATGTCAAGGGTAGAAGACTTGAAGAGTGGAATCTGGAGAGGCAAGCCATGCGAAGTTTTGACACAGAACGACTCAGCAAGTTATGCCAGTTTAATATTTGGTGTATAGTAGGGTGACATCTGGGTTGTAGCAGACCAAGGCAGTGACAGGAGACCTATAGAATTAAGAGTTTGTGATTTCAGAACGAAGAAGGATTGACGGTATATTTGGAGGCCAGAAGCTGATGATGCATTCGAGAAACATAGCTAGAGCAAACACATGGAATTTCAGAATTTTTAGGACGACAATTTTTCAGTGAAAACATGTCTACGATCACATCTTCGTACAAGCGTCAAGAGTACCGTGTACAGCTTTGTAGGACTTAAGGCACAGAATTCCAAAGTGATAGAAAGAGGCAGAATTTGCAGTTTCTTGGACCGATAATGACTGACGAGGTAAGTAAAGGAAATGATCCAGTGCAGGAACGACAGATGACACCAAGGACACTTAGAAGACTTGTTGGACACCAGTTTAGTCAGAGAAGTATGTTTTCAAGCGGATATGTGGAACAGTGTGAAGCCTTCAACCGAATCAGAGTGTTGTTGACCGTGCATCTCACCGTCAGGTTTGATCAGAGGGTATCTCAGTTGCCGAGGTCTAGCATAGGGTGTCAGTGTTTTCGTTTGTCTTTTGGGTTTTTGATTTTGATGTGGTTTAGACCATTTGGAGGACCAAATGGGTTCTAAGGGGGGGGGAGGATGTGGACCCCGACCCCCAATCCCTCTGTTTAGCATTGTTTTAATCGTGGTTTAACTTGTTAAGTGAGATTTGATTTAGTTTGATCTTATTTTTGAGTTTGACTAGATTTTACCATAGCCTTTGAGATTTTGAGGACCGTTGACTTTGGTTTGACCCGGCCCATATGATAAGTATTTTTATGAGAAATTATTTTTGATTTCTAAAAATTCTGATTTTGGTGCATTTCGACTCATTTTATGAAGTTTAACAACTTTCATGTTTTGACCATTTTGATTTGATGATCAGAAAATACGTTTTTCGAGAAAAAGGGCCAAACTGACTTTTCACATTAAATCTGTCCATGAATTTCGAAAATTTCAGAAATTAGGGAAAATATACTTTTTGGAAAGTAGAAATCTCGCTGATCATTTTTGTCTTTTTCGTCGTTTTCATTCGGGGCCCGCAAATGTTAGTTTCAGCCTTGTGAAGATTGGGGCCCATGGGGCCCAGCCCACTTAGCCTTATAAAACCACCATTTGGGTTCTCTTCTCTCCCACCCTTCATTTTCCTGCAACAAAGGGGAGGAGATAGGGTTCTTCTCCCAGCCCCCTTCCTCTCTCCTCATGTGTCTCTTGTTCTTTGATGCTAAATGGAGGAATGATCTCCTCATCTTCTTCTCCTCTCTCTTGGCTTCCCAAAGATGCCTTTTTCAAGGATTTTGAGCTAGAGCAAGGCTGTCATCTAAGCTCCTCTTCTTCATTTGGGCTTTTCAAGGTTAGCAATGGCTTTCCAAACCTTAGATCTTTGTTTTCCTCTTCATTTAGAGTGTTTTCATCACTCATGCAAGAGCTTTCCTTGGAGATTTGAGAAAAATGGATTTTTAGGGTTTTCTTTGGAAAATTTGGGGTTTTTGTAGATTGGGAGCTTGACGGCCTAGAGCTTGGTTTGTGGAGTCTTATTTCTCTCAATTGACTTGAGGCAAGTGGAATTTTCAATTAATATGATGATTCATTTCATTTAGTTTCATTTCATGGCTTTTTCTTATTATGTTCCAATCCCTTATGATTTATGGATTTTACTTTGAATGAATGAACCAATGTTATGTGGATTTCCATTTATGTTATGGTCTTACAATGTATTGGAAGTTTGCTTTCATCTTGGTCATGTAGAAAATTTGATTTCTTTGTGTTGAGAGTTGGTGTTCAAAGAAATGGGGAAAAACTTTGATTTTAAAAAGTGATTGTTTGGTTAATTGGATTGCTAATGAATGGTGATATGATGAGTTTAGAAGGTCAAGGTAGGGCCCAAATAATCTAGGAAATTTGTATGAAAGATTTGGGAATGAAAAAGATCTCAAAAGATGGAAAAAAGAGGGAGAAAATGCCCCACGAGCCGGACTGGACAGAGCCCAGTCCGCTCGAGCGACCCAGTGGGCCGCTCGAGCGGACCAGGTTCTGCCTGGCTCGCTTGAGCGACCCACTGGGTAGCTCGAGCGACCCAGGCTCTGTCTGGGCTTCGCTCGAGCGGGCCTGGGGTCGCTCGAGCGAGCCCAGCCCAGCCTGGGGGCCTGATTCAGGCTGATTTCTGGGTCCATTTAAAAATCAGTTTTGGACCTGTTTTTGGGGTGTTCTTTGGGCCTATTTCTTGGACCATTCAAGTCAATCTTTGGGCCATTTCAAGACCTGATATTGGGCCATTTCAGGACCTGATATTGGGCTGATTTAAAACCTATTTTGTGGGCCATTCAAGGTTTAGTTTTGGGCTGTTTTAAAACCTGTTTTGTGGGCCATTCAAGGTTTAGTTTTGGGCTGTTTTAAAACTTGTTTTGTGGGCCTGGTTCAGGTTAGTTTTGGGGCTGTGTTTAAAGTCTGTTTTGTGGGCTTGGTTAAGGTTAGTTTTTGGACTGTTTTTAAGGATCGTTTGGGCCATGTTTAAAGGGCTGTTTTGGGTTAAATGAGTAGATTGTTTTGGACTCGGTTTAAGGCCAGATATGGGCCTGTTTTAAAGAGTTTTGGGATTACTTGTGATGCTTGGAAAATTGTGAAATGGGAATGGGAATGAGGTGAGAATGAGCATTATGTGAAATTACCCGGGAACCCTTCAAGTCTCAATACGCACTTTATCATTTAAGTATTATGGATTTTCATTGGCATCAAACGCACTCTTTATTAATCAATGTTTAAAGGGTAAATGTGTATTGGGATGGTCCTTTGGTAAGTCATTAAGTCATTCTCCACTATCCATTCCATTTCAAGTCATAGAATGTATTTGTGTTTATATTCTTGGTAAACTAATTTGAATAGCATCGGTGATCTGTTATAAAATCATGGGGTTTTCCATGTTCGAAAGGATTGATCATATGATTTTATACAAATCACTTTGATGTGTATTTGAGCGGTTTACCATGGATATTCGTATGTTTTCTCCGAATCGATTTGAAAGGAGATTAGAGTGGTTCGTCACATTCTGGATTTCTTCGATGAGACTGTTATTTTGATAAGACTAGTATTTTGAGAATAAAAACCTCGAGGCAAGACGGGGCCAGAGCTTTGTAGTGTGAGCCCCTGAGCCAAAGGGACTAGTATTATGGTTTGATTTGTATCGGTTCGAGTTTTGAAAAACTAAAGACACCACTAAGCTTAGGTCACCTTGTCGGGCTGATCACCCGGCTTGGGATCTTTAATCTGTCCGCCAGCTGCAGCTTAGATTCTGTCTGTACCGACCATGGCAACAGTTTCTATCTGCCGGTCCCATTTGTATGGCTACGGTTCTGATTCTATTTCCGGTCCCACGTATAGTGGCTACGGTTCTGTCTGCTCTTGTTACTTCGGTAATAGGAGAATATAGCTATGTGTGGTTGCCAACGTTTTATCTGCGTATTACTTTGTTTTATGGTTCTTGTTGTTTATAGTCTTCATGCTTTAAATTGGTTAATGTTTATGATATCGATCATTTATCATATTATCTCTATTATTCGGGATTTGAAATGTATTTCCAACTATTAAATGTTTTATGTAGACTGTTACCTTTTCAAGACACTTATGCTCAGAGTCTGTTCATTTACTTGCTTTGATATTGACGTTCGGTCTTTCGATTGTTTTATCGTGATTTATTGTTATTATTGTTTAGACTCTTTAAATGGTTTTACAATGATTCCATAAGGTTTTATGAATGTCTATTTGTTACATATTACTTGATTATTTGCTTGCCAGACCGTCGTGTCTGACCCTGTTTGTTTGGTGCCAGTTTCTTCTCTTTCTGTTTTTAGGTGTCTGATCGGAGGAGGCGGTGGGACCGCCGGTCTGACGTGAGAGGCTGCCCATTGATATCATTTAGATGTCAAGTTTGGCACCGGAGCTCGTAACATCACTTGGGGTAGTATGTCACTTAGTGGTTTTATTTGTATGGCTTTGTTAGCCCTTTTTCTTTGGGTTTGTAATTAAGACATTTGTTAATTGTAATTTGAATATGTGGGAAATAATAGTTTTGTTACTACCAGCTCAGTGTTCCTTAAATTATGATTTATGCCAGTCTGCTTATTTGATGGCTTTATGATGATGGTTGAGTGCGACACGGAACCCGATGGCCACGGATTCCGGGTCATAACACCATGTTTAGCTTCCGTGAAAATATACTCTGATCGTGATGGAATTTGATTATCCTCATTCACGCGGATCTTAGGAAACATAACAAAAGTTTCAAATTTATCCCAAAATTTTGCATCCCGAGGTCGGATCACTGCAGGGCTCGGTTTCGGGGTGTGACAACTACCCCCCGGGTCTGTGAATTTTTGTGCACTTACAATTGGCGCCGTCTGTGGGGAACGGACAAAAAGTCATCTTCCCAAACACCATGCCTCGAGGAAGCAGAAAGGGAAAGGAACCATTGGCGATGTCAACACAGCTTATGGCGAACCTCCGACAAGAAAGGTCAGGAGCAAGATCTGGTCCAGCTAGCGTCCACAAGCCGGAAACTCAATCAGGTTCATCCTCTAAGGGGGTCACAGCACCTCCCCGACGAGATAACCTTTGACTGGGGCTCTCCCGGCAGAAGGGTCCTCAGCTAGACGGAGCCCGAGCTCTGGAACGCTTCGACCTCTATGAGAGTAACCAGGTGATCTCCATCTCGACAGATGTCTCTAGCTCGGCTGATATCTCCATCTCAGCAGACATCTCCAGCTCGGCGGATATTCCTAGCTCGGCGTGTGCCTCAAGCCGCAGACACTCCCAGCTCGGTAGACATCCCCAGCTCGGCAGAAGTCTCCTCTAGCTCGGGGGGCTACTAAAGCCTCCTATCATCCTTCAGCTTTGACCGCCCGTCAGCTTTGATCGCACGACCCTCTGCCGTCATTTCTAGCAGCATGGTCCTCTACTGTCAGCTTCGATAGCGCCGTAAGCTTCGATGACACCGGTACGACCCTCTACTGTCGGCTTTGATCGTATGACCCTCTACCGTCATTTCCACGGCACGGTCCTCCATTGTCAGCCTTGATCGCACGGTCCTCTACCGCCATCAGTCATCCAGAGCCCCGTGCTCTTACATCTCGGCCGCGTGCCAGATCTCGATCTTGTGCGTCTCGGCTACGTGCCAGATCTCGACTTTGTGCATCGCGGCAGCAATGCTAGATTCTCCACCTCATGCTGGTGTCGCCCTCGTGCTAGCTACGCGCTTCACGCAGGTTCGGCCTCATGAAGGACTCAGGCTACACGCTCCCACCTCATGCTGGTGTCGCCCTCGTGCTAGCTACGCGCTTCACGCAAGTTCAGCCTCATGAAGGACTCAGGCTAAGCGCCCCACCTCATGCTGGTGTCGCCCTCTTGCTAGCTACGCGCTTCACGCAGGTTCGGCCTCATGAAGGACTCAGGCTACGTGCCCCCACCTCATGCTGGTGTCGCCCTCGTGCTTGCTACGCGCTTCACGCAGGTTCGGCCTCATGAAGGACTCAGGCTACGCGGCCCCACCTCATGTTGATGTCGCCCTCGTGCTAACTATGTGCTTCATGTAGGTTCGGTCACATGAAGGACTCAGGTTACACGCCTCAGTTGACTACACCTTTGGTCCAAAGCTAGCTGGTTATGTCCCGGTTCTCCACCTCATGTTGGTGTCCCCTCGTGCTAGCTACGCGCTTCACGCAGGTTTGGCCTCACGAAGGTCTCAGGCTACATGCCCTGACCTCTTGCTAGTCCGTCCACGTGCTAGCCACGGCCTCACGCTGGCTCGGCCTCATGATGGTCTCGACCGCATTTACGACCTCTTGCTGGTCCGTCCACGTGCTGGCTACGGCCTCACGCTGGCTCGGCCTCACGATGGTCTCGACCGCATTTATGACCTCTTGCTGGTCCGTCCACGTGCTAGCTATGGCCTCACGCTGGCTCGGCTTCATGATGGTCTCAACCGCATTTACGACCTCTTGCTAGTCTATCCACTTGCTGGCTACGGCCTCACGCTGGCTCGGCCTCATGATGGTCTCGACCACATTTACGACATCATGTTGGTTTAACCATGTGCTGGCTATGGCGTCACACTGGCTCAGCCTCTTGCTGGTCTCAACCTCATGCTGGTCTATCCACGTGCTGGCTACGGCCTCACGCTGGCTCAGCCTCATGATGGTCTCAACCTAATGTTGTTCTGTCCACGTGCTGGCTACGGCCTCACGCTGGCTCAGCCTCATGCTGGTCTCAACCTCACGCTGGTCTGTCCAAGTGCTGGCTATGGCCTCACGCTGGCTCAGCCTCATGCTGGTCTCAACTTCATGCTGGTCTCGGCCACATGCATTCTCGACAAGCAGTGCCAGTCTCTAGCTTGGCAGCAGCGCTAGCCTCCAGTTCGGTAGGAAATCCTTCCTCCGGCTTGGCAGCAGTGCCAGTCTCTAGCTTGGCAGCAGCACCAGTCTATAGCTCGCCTCCTTCTCAATAGCAGTAGCACAATACTCCTAAACAAGAGTACACCACTGGTAATGAGCCATCATCCCTTGGCTTTCAGCAATAATGCATTCTCCAGCTCGGCAGTTGTATGACTCTCCAGCTCGGCAGAAGCACCATGTTATAGCTTAACAGTGCTGCCAACCTCTAGCTCTGGTCCATTGCCAGCCAGTCATCTCAAAACTATGAACAGCTCCAAGGCACAAGTGTTGTCCTCCATGATACTTAGCTTCTGACCTCAAAGAGAAGTCTAATGAGCTCAGAAGCTGGGGGGCTATTGTGTGGGGATATTTCCGAACTCACCGGAATACTGGCCTGATGCTCCATCTCGTGCTCCAACGCCAGTTAGCCCATCTCGGCAAGGTTCGGTCTCAGCGATAGTGCTAGCCTCCAGCTCGGCCAAGTGATTCCACTTCGGCTATATGCTCATAAGCTCCACCTCGGCCAGGGCATCCCCAGCCCGGCTAGGGACTTCATCCCGGTCCTCCACTTCGGCATCCCTGCGAGGTCTCCAGCCAAGTTAAGGTCGCCCCCGACCTCGGATCCCCGACCTCGGCAACACGCCCTGACCTCGGTCAGGATGCCAGAGCTAGCCAAGGCAGAGGCTGACAGCTGTCCTCCCTTGGACACTCATGCACGCTACAACACGTGCGACAAGACAAGGGCACCGCCCATATCATCTGACAGAGCCTCCCATACCGTCCATGCCTTCTGACAGAGCGGCGTCCATAGTTCCCTAGGCGCCAGGGTATGGCCCGATGGGATAGATGGACTGCGATAAGACTTCCTGTCAGAGCACGGAGCCCTCTCTCTCTCCCTTTTCCTGTCCATATAAGGAGCAGCAGGCGCAGAGAGCAAAGGATCGAATCGAACCCCCCAGATCCAAAGCCCAATAACTCTAGTACGCCATGCCCAAACTCCAACTTCTCCAAATCTCCATCCTACTGTCTAGTTCTCATACTGACTTAGGCATCGGAGAGCCCTGCGCTGCCCACAGCCAGGGTCCTCTGACCTGTTTCTTCTCCCTCTTCCAGGTTCTCAGGCATCGGTTCTTCCATCATCAATGAGGAGCTTCAGCCTTCGTCCTCCTCAGTGAGTGTAAGATCCCGACCCCAGTTCTTTTGTTTAGCATTGTTTTAATCGTGGTTTAACTTGTTAAGTGAGATTTGATTTAGTTTGACCGCATTTTTGAGTTTGACCGGATTTTTCCATAACCTTTGAGATTTTGTAGACCGTTGACTTTAGTTTGACCCGGTCCTTATGATTGGTATTTTTATGGGAAATTACTTCGGATTTCTAAAAATTCTGGATTTGGTGTATTTCGACTTATTTTATGAAGTTTAACAACTTTCATATTTTGAACCATTTTGATTTGATACTCAGAAATCACGTGTTTCGAGGGAAAATGGGCAAAAATGACATTTTCACTAAATCTGTCCATGATTTCGAAAATTTCAGAATTTGGGGAAATTATACTTTTTTGGAAAGTAGATATTTCGCCGATCGTTTTTGTCTTCTTCGTCGTTTTCGTTCGGGGCCCGCAAATGCGAGTTTCAGCCTTGTGAAGATTGGGGCCCACAAGACCCACCTTATAAGAGGGGAACCCCTCTCTTCTTCTCCTTCATTCGTTTCCAGCAAGGGTTTGAGCTAGGGCTCTTTCCCTCTCTTCCCACTCTTTCTCTCTCATCTGAAACACCTCTCTCTTGGAGCTTTCATGGAGATTTGATCTCACCTCCTTCTTCCCCAACTCTCAAGCATTCCAAAGACCCCATTTTCAAGAACATTGGGCTAGGACAACCCTCCTCTTCAAGCCCTTCTTCTTATTTGGAACACCCAAAGGTTAGCAATGGTTTTCTTTTCTTTAGATCTTTGTTTTCCTCCTCATTTGGAGTGTTTTATTCCCACATGCAATGGGTTTTCATGGAGTTTGGAAAATGGTTGATTTCTAGGGTTTCTTCTTAAGCTATTTTGGGGGTTTTATGATTTTGGAGCTTGAGGCCATTAGAGGACTTTCATAGAGTGTTTTGCATCTTCTCTTGACTCAAGGCAAGTAGAATTTTCAACTAATATGATGTTTACATGTTTCTTGTTTGGTTTCATGGCTTTTGTTCATCATGTTCTAATTCTTTATGATTTATGGATTTGCTTTGAATGAAGGAATCAATGTTATGTGGATTTCCATTTATGTTATAGTTTTACCATGTATTAGAAGCTTGTTTTTGTCTTGGTCATTTAGAAAATTTGATCTCTTTGTGTTAAGTGTTTGGGTTCAAAAGAAAGGGAGAGAACTTTGCTTTCAAAAGTGTTGTGTTTGGGCTAATTAGATTGCTAATGGTTGGGGATTTGATGAGTTTGGAAGGTCAAGGAAGGGCCCAAATGATTTAGGGAATTTGTATGAAGGATTGGGAATCAAAAAGATTCAAAAAGGATGGAAAAAGGGGAGAATTCTGCACTCGGGCCGGACTGGGCAGGCCCAGTCCGCTCGAGCGACCACTGGGTCGCTCGAGCGGACCAGGCACTGTCTGGGTCCGCTCGAGCGACCCAACTTCTGTCTGGGTCCGCTCGAGCGAGCCCAGCTCAGTCTGGGCTCGGGTCCGGGCCTGTTTTGGGGATTTTTGTGGGCCAGTTTGTCGGGGCTTCCTTGGGCCTGTTTCAAGTCAGTTTTTGGGCCAATTCAAGACCTGATGTTGGGTCATTTTAGGGCCTGACTTTGGGCTGTTTTAAAAATCTGTTTGTAGGCCTGGTTCAGGTCTAGTTTTGGGCTGTTTTAAAAATTGTATCGTGGGCCTGTTCAGTTTAATTTTGGACTGTGTTTTAAAAATCAGTTTTGTGGGCCATTCGAGTTTAGTCTTGGGCTGTTTTTAAAATTTGTTTTGTGGGCCAATAAATGTTTAGTTTTGGGGCTGTTTTAAGGTATGTTTGTGGGCCATTTAAGTTTAGTTTTGGGGCTGTTTTAAAACCTGTTGATGGGCCTGGTTCAGGTTAGTTTTGGGGTTGTGTTTTATAGTTTGTTTGTGGGCCATCTTAGGTTCAGTTTTGAGCTGTTTTTAAGAATTGTTTTGTAGGCCATTTAAGGATTAGTTTGTTGGAATTTGAGATGACATGAGTAGTCTTTGAAGAATTGAAGGAATTAATAACTCAAAGTATTGTTTTGAGTTGGAATTATTGTCAACACATTGTCACAAACATGATGGTAATAAGCTCAACTATGCGATGGAAATCAGATGGAAATCAGAATGGAAAAAGAGCTGAAAAGTGTACAGAAAATTGTTTTTCTGTAGCAGAGTGGTCGGTCGACCGGGCACCCCATGCGGTCGACCGAATCAAGAGAAACCTGCAGAAAACAGTTTCAGGTAGCTCTCAGTTATTTTCGTGACACAGTGTGTCTTCGGTCGACCGGGACCCCAGGATGTCGACCGAGCTCAAAAGTTGTCTGTTTCCAGTCAGTGTCTTCGGTCGACCGAGCAAGCCAGGATGTCGACCGAGCACGGGAACCAGAGTTGCGCAGAATTAGAAGTTTTGCACGAAAATTCAGCACTCTTATCTATTTCGTTTGGGACTCTTTCTAAACGAATTGTAGCCTGTTTTGAATACAATTAAGGGTTATTAAAACCTATAAAAAGGCATGTATGGGTCGTTCTAAACAGACACCAGAAGAGAGAAAGAATAGAGAAGAGTTTTGGAGAGTTCTTGAGAGAAAGAAGAAGCTGCTGGTGTTGTGTTGCTGTGTGCTGATGTGGTGACGTTTTCTACAGCAATTGTGGACGAGATTATGCTCTAGAAGATGGTGATTCGTCCATGAGTTAAGTGTCTCTCTTTTATGCTTTAGATTTCAATTTGTAAGGGATTGAGAGAGAGAGAATTGTAGAGGGGAAGGGCTGTAGACAGAATTATCTTCTATTCTGTTTTTACATCAAGTTGGTGCTTGGTGTCTGGGGTTTGGTGATCCTATCTGTGGGTGCAGATAAATTGTAAAGGGAGTCGGTGCTTCCTAGATAGTTGGTGCTATCTGAAACTAAGGGTTGGTGCTCTTTGTCGTTGGTGCGACTAAATAAGATTCAGATCTGTCCCGGATTGGTGTTCGGACAGTCTTTGAACCGTGGACGTAGCCTTTCGGTGAACCACGTTAAATCTGGTGTCATTGTGTGATTTGACTTGTTTTGTTGTTGAATTGGACCTGTTTTTAGAAATCACTGATTCACCCCCCCCTCTCAGTGATCGCGGTATCCAACATAGTTTTGCACTGTTTTTAAACTTGTTTGGTGGGCTTGATTAAGGTTGGTTTTGGACTGTCATTTGGGACTGTTTTGGACTCGGTTTAAGGCCAACTATGGGCCTGTTTTAATGAGATTTGAGATTATTTGTGATACTTGGAAATTTGTGAAATGGGAATGATGTGAGAATGAGTGCATGTGAAATTACCCGGGAACCGTTCGGGTCTTAATGCGCACTTATCATTTAAATATTATGGATTTTCATTGGCATCAAACGCACTTTTTATTAATTAATGTTTAAAGGTTAAATGTGCATTGAGATGGTTCCTTGGTAAGTCATTAAGTCATTCTCCACTGTCCATTCCATTTCAAGTCAGAAAAATGTATTTGTATTTGTATTTGAATTTGTATTTGTTTTCTTTGGTGAACTAACTTAAATAGCATCGATGATTTGTTATAAAATCATGTGTCTTCCCATGTTCGAAAGGGTTGATCGTATGATTTTATACAAATCACCTTGATGCGTATTTGAACGGTTTACCAGAGATATTCGTATGTTTTCTCCGATTCGATTTGAAAAGAGATTGAGTATGTTCGTTACATTCGGGATTTCTTCGATAAGACTATTGTTTTGACAACACTAGTATTTGAAAATAAAAACCTCGAGGCAAGACGGGGCCAGAGCTATGTGGTGCGAGCCCATGAGCCAAGAGGCTATGATTCCGAAAACAAAACCCCGAGGCAAGACGGGGCCAGAGCTATGTGGTGTGAGCCCCTGAGCCAAAGGGATTAGTATTATGTTAGATTTGTATCTGTTTGAGTTTGAAAACTAAAGGCACCACTAGGCTTAGGTCACCTTGTCGGGCTGATCACCCGGCTTGGGATCTTTACTCTGTCCGCCAGCTGCAGCTTGGATTCTGTCTGTACCGACCATGGCAACGGTAACTATCTGCCGGTCCCATTTGTATGGCTACGGTTCTGATTTCTGATTTGCCGGTCCCATTTGTATGGCTACGGTTCTGATCCTATTTTAGTACCACGTTCAGTGGCTACGCTCTGTTTGCTCTTATTACTTCGGTAATAGGAGGATTTAGCTATTTGTGGTTGCCAGTGTTTTATCTGTATATTGCTTTAGTTTGTGATTCTCGTTGGTTATACTTTTTATGCTCAGATTTGTTTAATGTCTACGATATCGATCTTTATCATATTGTCGCTATTATTCAGGATTTGAAATGTATTTCCGACGATTAAATGTTTGATGCAGGCTTTTATCTTTTCGAGATATTCGTACATCTGATATTGCTCTTTTACTCGTTCTGACGTTTATGTTCGGTCTTTCGATCGTTTAGCATGCTTTATTGCCATTATTGTTTAGACTCTTCATTTGGTTTTACGATGATTTCGTCAGGTTTTATGTATGTTCCTTTTGTTCATATTATTTGTTTATTTGCTTGCCAGACCGTCATGTCTGACCCTTTTTGTTTGGTGCCAGTTTCTTCTCCTTTCTGTTTGTAGGTGTTTGATCAGAGGAGGCGGTGGGACCGCCGGTCTGACGTGAGAGGCTGCCGTTGATATCATTTAGATGTCAAGTTTGGCACCGGAGTTCGTATCAAACCTTTGAGGGTAGTATTTCTGTTTAGTGGGTTATATTTTTGTATGGCTATGTTAGCCTTTTTCTTTTGGGGTTTGTAATTAAGACATCTGTTAATTGTAACTTGAATATGTGGGAAATAATAGATTTGTTACTACCAGCTCAGTGTGTTGTGATTTATGATTTATGCCAGTCTGTTTATGATGGCTTTATGGAATTGGTTGCGTGCGACACCGAACCCGATGGCCACGGATTCCGGGTCGTAACACCATGTGTAGCTTCCGCGAAAAATATACTCTGATTGTGTTGGCATGTGATTATCCTCATTCACGCGGATCTTGGGAACTATAACAAAAAGTTTCAAATTATTCCAAAATTTCGCACCCCGAGATCGGTTCGCTGCAGGTCCCGGTTTCGGGGCGTGACAGGTTTGGTATCAGAGCTGGTTAGTTTCTAGGAAATAAAATACTCTAGAGACATTAAGACGTGTGGTGAGGATTCGTTAGATTGTGTCGATTTGTTTTCTCGTGTCTTTGTTTCGTTGGATTTGAGTCGGCTTTTCTTTCAGTTCGGGAGATTTTGTTGTCTTGTCTTTTAGTTCTGTTGTTAGGAGATTTGGATGGCCAAATTTCCTCCTTAGTGGTGGAGAATTTGAGATCTCCATACTCTTGTCTAGTGTCTTTTGTCTGTATTTGTGTCGGAGACTGAGAACCTCGTGAACTTAGTATGTTGTTTTCGGAAAACATCAGCAGACTTTCAGCCTTCAGCATCTTCATGTGGTTATTGAGAGAAGACTTGTGCATTTGCCCGTCAGAGTTGGACTCGAGCAGTAGTTGAAGATCCCCTTTCAGCTAATCAAGGATCGTCATGCAGCGTACCAAGGTGAGTAAATGTGGATTTTATGAAGGGAGAAGTGACCTTAGTTAGTAAGATTTGGAGTGGTGCAAGAAACTCAGGGATTTCCCCGGATTCGACGAGCTTGGTCATGGTTTTGGTTGAGAAGTTCGGTAACTTGTAGTGTAGCCAGTGTAGTTTCCAGAGGCAATACCAAGTGGATGGTTAGTTGTAGTTAAGAAATTTTTTTGCAGCAAAGGAAGTGTTGTGGGCTCTACCGACTTATAGGGTATTGTATTGGACAACGTGCAGATGCAAGGGAGTACCTCAGTAATTTGGATGTCCATTTCTTATTTAAAATGATTTTTCTTGATGTTTTCATCTTTGTTATGTTTTCATTAATATCTATGATTTATCCTTGTAGTGTTTAAAAATGGATTTATGTTTCTTCTTTGAGGCTCATTTTGAATTAAAAACTATGTTATTATACTCTTTTCATGAGTCGCATGATTTTTGTTTTCATAAGGATTTGTGTTTCGAATTTTTGTTTAATCTTCATAAGATATTATCTTACAATGACCTTAGAACTTTGCTCTTGTTTTAATTCTCTTAAATGTTGACACTTACGTTTCAAAACCTCGACGATTTCAAAATCTTGTATATGTTTGGTTGGAAATGGATTTCAATAAAATTTAATGTATGGTTATACTACATGAATTTGATTTATTTTTGAAAACCCTAATCTGAGATTGTTGAGTATTTCAAGGATTTGTTGGGCTATGAAAACGTGAATTTCAAAACGAATAATGTTGTTTCATGTTCAAACTTTGATAAACTTTCTTTATTAAGTTTTATTTGATAATTTGGAAGTTCAGCTTCTATTATGTTTTAAAACGATGAGATTTAACTAAGTAATAGTTTTAGTCCCTATGTTTAAGATTTTAAGATTTTTTTTGCATCGGATGGAGTGAGTGGTAATAGCCTTTGGTTGGAGTTCGGAGGTGTATGAAGTGAAGGGATGATGAATGTCCGGATGTGTATTAGTTCAGTTGAGGACAAAGTTGGGTCTACGAGAGAATCAACATCATTCAAGACTTGAATTGACAGTTTCAGTTCTTCAGGGATTGACATCAGATTGGATTTCCAAGGTCGGCTTTACAGGTCAAGGGTAGGAGATTTGAAGAGTGAAATCTGAAGAGGCAAGCATCGGGAGCACCGTGTACAGCTTTGAAGGACTTAAGGCACAGAAATTCCAAGTGATAGAAAGAAACAGGAATTGCAGTTTCTTGGACTGACAGTGACTGATGAGATAAGTAAAAGAATTGATCCAGTGCGAGAACGACAGATGACACCAAGGGTGCTTAGAAGAATTGTTGGACACCAGTTTGGCCAGAGGAGTTTGTTTTCGAGCAGATATGTGGATTAGTGTGAAGCCTTCAACCGAATCAGAGTGTTGTTTACCGTGCATTTCACCGTCAGGTTTGATCAGGGGATATCTCGGTTGCCGAGGTTCAGAGTAGGGTGTCAGTGTTTTCGTTTGTCTTTTTGGGTTTTCGATTTCGATTTGGTTTAGGCCATTTGGAGGACCAAATGGATTCTAAGGGGGGGAGGATGTAAGATCCCGACCCCAGTTCTTTTGTTTAGCATTGTTTTAGTCGTGGTTTAACTTGTTAAGTGAGATTTGATTTAGTTTGACCGCGTTTTTGAGTTTGACCGGATTTTTCCATAACCTTTGAGATTTTGTAGACCGTTGACTTTAGTTTGACCCGGTCCTTATGATTGGTATTTTTATGGGAAATTACTTCGGATTTCTAAAAATTCTGGATTTGGTGTATTTCGACTTATTTTATGAAGTTTAACAACTTTCATATTTTGACCATTTTGATTTGATACTCAGAAATCACGTTTTTCGAGGAAAATGGGCAAAAATGACATTTTCACTAAATCTGTCCATGAATTTCGAAAATTTCAGAATTTGGGGAAATTATACTTTTTGGAAAGTAGATATTTCGCCGATCGTTTTTGTCTTCTTCGTCGTTTTCGTTCGGGGCCCGCAAATGCGAGTTTCAGCCTTGTGAAGATTGGGGCCCACAAGACCCACCTTATAAGAGGGGAACCCCTCTCTTCTTCTCCTTCATTCGTTTCCAGCAAGGGTTTGAGCTAGGGCTCTTTCCCTCTCTTCCCACTCTTTCTCTCTCATCTGAAACACCTCTCTCTTGGAGCTTTCATGGAGATTTGATCTCACCTCCTTCTTCCCCAACTCTCAAGCATTCCAAAGACCCCATTTTCAAGAACATTGGGCTAGGACAACCCTCCTCTTCAAGCCCTTCTTCTTATTTGGAACACCCAAAGGTTAGCAATGGTTTTCTTTTCTTTAGATCTTTGTTTTCCTCCTCATTTGGAGTGTTTTATTCCCACATGCAATGGGTTTTCATGGAGTTTGGAAAATGGTTGATTTCTAGGGTTTCTTCTTAAGCTATTTTGGGGGTTTTATGATTTTGGAGCTTGAGGCCATTAGAGGACTTTCATAGAGTGTTTTGCATCTTCTCTTGACTCAAGGCAAGTAGAGTTTTCAACTAATATGATGTTTACATGTTTCTTGTTTGGTTTCATGGCTTTTGTTCATCATGTTCTAATTCTTTATGATTTATGGATTTGCTTTGAATGAAGGAATCAATGTTATGTGGATTTCCATTTATGTTATAGTTTTACCATGTATTAGAAGCTTGTTTTTGTCTTGGTCATTTAGAAAATTTGATCTCTTTGTGTTAAGTGTTTGGGTTCAAAAGAAAGGGAGAAAACTTTGCTTTCAAAAGTGTTGTGTTTGGGCTAATTAGATTGCTAATGGTTGGGGATTTGATGAGTTTGGAAGGTCAAGGAAGGGCCCAAATGATTTAGGGAATTTGTATGAAGGATTGGGAATCAAAAAGATTCAAAAAGGATGGAAAAAGGGGAGAATTCTGCACTCGGGCCGGACTGGGCAGGCCCAGTCCGCTCGAGCGACCCACTGGGTCGCTCGAGCGACCCAACTTCTGTCTGGGTCCGCTCGAGCGGACCTGGGTCCGCTCGAGCGAGCCAAGCTCAGTCTGGGCTCGGGTCCGGGCCTGTTTTGGGGATTTTTGTGGGCCAGTTTGTCGGGGCTTCCTTGGGCCTGTTTCAAGTCAGTTTTTGGGCCAATTCAAGACCTGATGTTGGGTCATTTTAGGGCCTGACATTGGGCTGTTTTAAAAATCTGTTTGTGGGCCTGGTTCAGGTCTAGTTTTGGGCTGTTTTAAAAATTGTATCGTGGGCCTGTTCAGTTTAATTTTGGACTGTGTTTTAAAAATCAGTTTTGTGGGCCATTCGAGTTTAGTCTTGGGCTGTTTTTAAAATTTGTTTTGTGGGCCAATAAATGTTTAGTTTTGGGGCTGTTTTAAGGTATGTTCGTGGGCCATTTAAGTTTAGTTTTGGGGCTGTTTTAAAACCTGTTGATGGGCCTGGTTCAGGTTAGTTTTGGGGTTGTGTTTTATAGTTTGTTTGTGGGCCATCTTAGGTTCAGTTTTGAGCTGTTTTTAAGAATTGTTTTGTAGGCCATTTAAGGATTAGTTTTGCACTGTTTTTAAACTTGTTTGGTGGGCTTGATTAAGGTTGGTTTTGGACTGTCATTTGGGACTGTTTTGGACTCGGTTTAAGGCCAACTATGGGCCTGTTTTAATGAGATTTGAGATTATTTGTGATACTTGGAAATTTGTGAAATGGGAATGATGTGAGAATGAGTGCATGTGAAATTACCCGGGAACCGTTCGGGTCTTAATGCGCACTTATCATTTAAATATTATGGATTTTCATTGGCATCAAACGCACTTTTTATTAATTAATGTTTAAAGGTTAAATGTGCATTGAGATGGTTCCTTGGTAAGTCATTAAGTCATTCTCCACTGTCCATTCCATTTCAAGTCAGAAAAATGTATTTGTATTTGTATTTGTTTTCTTTGGTGAACTAACTTAAATAGCATCGATGATTTGTTATAAAATCATGTGTCTTCCCATGTTCGAAAGGGTTGATCGTATGATTTTATACAAATCACCTTGATGCGTATTTGAACGGTTTACCAGAGATATTCGTATGTTTTCTCCGATTCGATTTGAAAAGAGATTGAGTATGTTCGTTACATTCGGGATTTCTTCGATAAGACTATTGTTTTGACAACACTAGTATTTGAAAATAAAAACCTCGAGGCAAGACGGGGCCAGAGCTATGTGGTGCGAGCCCATGAGCCAAAGAGGCTATGATTCCGAAAACAAAACCCCAAGGCAAGACGGGGCCAGAGCTATGTGGTGTGAGCCCCTGAGCCAAAGGGATTAGTATTATGTTAGATTTGTATCTGTTTGAGTTTGAAAACTAAAGGCACCACTAGGCTTAGGTCACCTTGTCGGGCTGATCACCCGGCTTGGAATCTTTACTCTGTCCGCCAGCTGCAGCTTGGATTCTGTCTGTACCGACCATGGCAACGGTAACTATCTGCCGGTCCCATTTGTATGGCTACGGTTCTGATTTCTGATTTGCCGGTCCCATTTGTATGGCTACGGTTCTGATCCTATTTTAGTACCACGTTCAGTGGCTACGCTCTGTTTGCTCTTATTACTTCGGTAATAGGAGGATTTAGCTATTTGTGGTTGCCAGTGTTTTATCTGTATATTGCTTTAGTTTGTGATTCTCGTTGGTTATACTTTTTATGCTCAGATTTGTTTAATGTCTACGATATCGATCTTTATCATATTGTCGCTATTATTCAGGATTTGAAATGTATTTCCGACGATTAAATGTTTGATGCAGGCTTTTATCTTTTCGAGATATTCGTACATCTGATATTGCTCTTTTACTCATTCTGACGTTTATGTTCGGTCTTTCGATCGTTTAGCATGCTTTATTGCCATTATTGTTTAGACTCTTCATTTGGTTTTACGATGATTTCGTCAGGTTTTATGTATGTTCCTTTTGTTCATATTATTTGTTTATTTGCTTGCCAGACCGTCGTGTCTGACCCTTTTTGTTTGGTGCCAGTTTCTTCTCCTTTCTGTTTGTAGGTGTTTGATCAGAGGAGGCGGTGGGACCGCCGGTCTGACGTGAGAGGCTGCCGTTGATATCATTTAGATGTCAAGTTTGGCACCGGAGTTCGTATCAAGCCTTTGAGGGTAGTATTTCTGTTTAGTGGGTTATATTTTTGTATGGCTGTGTTAGCCTTTTTCTTTTGGGGTTTGTAATTAAGACATCTGTTAATTGTAACTTGAATATGTGGGAAATAATAGATTTGTTACTACCAGCTCAGTGTGTTGTGATTTATGATTTATGCCAGTCTTTTTATGATGGCTTTATGGAATTGGTTGCGTGCGACACCGAACCCGATGGCCACGGATTCCGGGTCGTAACACCATGTGTAGCTTCCGCGAAAAATATACTCTGATTGTGTTGGCATGTGATTATCCTCATTCACGCGGATCTTGGGAACTATAACAAAAAGTTTCAAATTATTCCAAAATTTCGCACCCCGAGATCGGTTCGCTGCAGGTCCCGGTTTCGGGGCGTGACAGTGAGTCTCAAGAACACTACCCCCCGGGTCTGTGAATTTTTGTGCACTTACAATGTAGATGAACAATGGAAAATCACCAATCATTATATACAAGAAATCTGCTAAATGTAATAGGTTTGTATGTCATAGTAGGTAGAAGGTTCCATAAACTGTTAAAAGGATATGGAAGATGAACATTAAGAAGCACTAGCCTACTATAAATCTAATAAAGAATACCATGTCGAACCTGATTTTTGGGCGCTTTCATTTTTGAGAAAAAAAATCCTAGCATTCCTTTCACACCAAATATGCCATACAAAAGTCGGGAAAAATAGATGTGCAACAAATATCAAACCTCCGCACAAAGGATCCACCCTTTTCAAAACAAAAGAAGCTTAGCTAAATGTCATTCCCACACTATCTTAGCATAAGGACAACGTAGAAAAAGGTGCTCAGAAGAATCCCATGTACAGTTATCACTACACCAAAAACAGAAAATTGGAATGGATTACCGTTCCTAATCCGTTAATCCGTTCCAAAAATAAGAAATTGAAATGGATAAACGGATTAGGAACAGACGGATTAGGAACGGTAATCCGTTCCAATCTCCTGTCTTTGGTATAGTGTAGTAGAGAACACAACATTAGTCACATTGCACACCACGATTTTAAAGAAAATCCTTAGTTTTCAAGCACCCCAAAAAATCCATCGAAGCACATAAATTGTAACATCCCGAAATCCCAAGGTGGTAATTAGCTTAGTTGATTGTGATTGTAGCTAATTAAGCTCGTTTATAAGCCAAATAGGTACGATTATTCATTAGGATCGCGTGTGCGAATTTGGGTTGAGATCCGAGCCCGTTTGGGTACAGTAGGGGTGTGTGTAGCTATTTCCGAAAAGTTCCGGGGGCTTTTTAGTATTTTCTGCTTTTCAAGATCTTGGCACCATCGGGTAGATTACCTAATTTCCCAGACTTTATCCTTCTATTGCATCCCGATCCGGACCCTCAAACCCGACCCAAAACCGGACCTGACCCGAACCCACCTTAACTTCTTTTATTAATTTCCCAAAGTCAAACCCTACCCCACCTAAACTAATCCCATGTGAGCCCCACCCCACTCATCTCACTCCCATCATACCCCACCCCTTAACCCACGTGTAACACCCCCACCCATCTCACTTCCCCATTTCCATTTAGGTCACATGACCACTCCCTTCCCTTCCCCTTCTCATTCCACAACAGCAGCCCCTCCATCTCTTTCGTTCGTTCTCTCTCCCTCCTGTTAGACCCTAAGTTGTTTGCAATTTGATGTCTTGCATTTGCATAATATTCATCTCATTACTTTCATTTCCATTTCACAAGTTTCTTCTTGAAAATCATCTTTTGACTTAACCTACTCATGTTAAACTCTTTTTGGTTGATTTGAATTTTGATTTTAATCATGTTTTTCTTGATGAAACAATTTATAAAAACACCTTTCAAATCTGAGTTTTCAAATAGTTTCAAAGTTTCACTCTTCAAAAACATCAGATCTTCAGAAAATTGACCTGACCTCTCTGTCGGTCAAGTCGTCGGTTCGCATCGGTCAACCCACAAGTGAACCAAGGTCAATCGATGGCTCCATCGGTTTCATTTACAGTGAGCTACATTTTCAAAACTTCTCTATCGGTCTGCTCCTCGGTTCCTATCGGTCAACCGATAGTACATGAATTGTAAGACCGAGAGCTCGTCGGTTCCAAAAACAGATAGTAACTTTTTCAACAACTTTGTGCTATCGGTTCACTTATCGGTTGCCTATCGGTCAACCGATAAATGACGGTCAACCGATAACTACATATGGGTTAGAAAAACTTTCAAAAATATGACCGTTGCATATGACCGTTGGCCTATCGGTCGACCGACACCTAGTTATCGGTTGACCGACAGGCATCCGTTGGACAACTTTTTCTATAAAAAGCAAGTTCATTCCAAGGAATCATGTGACGAAAAGAGAGGCCATTTTTAGTGTTTTTAGTGCCCAAGCAAAGGGAATGAATTAAGGAAGCTTGTTTGGTCCAATTGGAAAGCTAAAGCTTGATTACAAGAAGTTAAATCCTAGTAAGCTTTAATTTCCTAGTTCATATGTTTCATGCTTTATTTTAAACCTTAGGAAAATGTTTTCTAGCATGCCAACTATGTGGTGTGGAATCCATATCTTATTTAATCCTTGATTCACATGTTTTGGATTCCACCTCTTGATTTCAAACCAAGTTGTGTTTAAACTTTGTTAATCATGCTTTGTCTAAATCTTTGATTTCTGTATAGCATGATACATTAACTTGTTTGAATCTTTCTTTTATTGTTTTCAATTTGTTTAGAACTTTAGTAAAACCTTTGTTTTTGAAAATAACTTTACACATGCATCACTTGATTAGTATTAATCATTTTCATACAACCTGTGATCTTTAAATTTTCATATCATTCACAAGTTTGTAATTGTTCACGTGATTTGCATTCGACTTCAATCATATCATTTATGTGCTTTAAATTTTGAAATGCTTTAAGCATAAAATTCATTGGACTTAATTTCAACTTGATTGAAGTTCTACACACACACACACACCCCATTAGCATTCATCTTTGCATTTCTTAGTGTGTTGTGTGAGTTTATTTTCACTTTCATATTTGCCTAATTAAGAGGCACCTTTTAAGAGCTCAGTCTATTTCTCTTCTAGTGTGTAGACACTTTCTTGAGAAAGAAATATATCTAGAGGTTATTGCTTAGCCTAAGAAAAGCATAGTGTATAGGTTGTTGTTTAGCCTAGAAAAACAACTTTATAAAGGTTATTGCTTAGCCTATTGTAAAAGCATAAATAGTGGAAATCCGGTGGGGTGTTGAGCACAAACCGGTAGTGGATGTAGGCATTGAGGCTGGACCACTATAAATCATTGTGTAATGGTGAATGGCTTGTGGTGATTGAATTGTTTATCTTCAGCACTTACTCACATAATCATCACTAGTTAAAAGTAAATTGGAAAGAAATTTAAATTGGCCATTAAATTGAAGATCACCCTATTCACCCCCCCCCCCTCTAGGGTTAGGATCCCGGACTTTCACCTCCCTCACGGCTTGCTGCCTCACGCCGCCGGACCACGCCGCCACCACGATGACCGACTCTCTTCTTCTCCTCTCTCTTCTTCGCTCTCTCATCTTGGCTCTCTTTCACTCACCTCATCACCCCACTGTCCCGGAGCTGCCTCGTCACCGTCGGCGACCACCACCACCACCGAGCTCCCCCATCTCCGGCAATTCCCTAACCCATTCCATGTTCAGGGACTTGGGAATTGAAATGGACCATTTACACTTCAATTACAGAACTGATGTTCTGTAACCGTAGTGTAGTCGGTCGACCGAACACACAGGGTCAGGTGTTCTGGATGATTGATTATTTCACTGTTTACATTTAAATGGTTACAACTGTTGGTCGACCGAACTTGGGTCTCAGTCGACCGAACATGAAGGAGGTTGACCTTTCGGTCGATCGAACCTTCCTTGTGGGAGGTCGACTGACCAATGGTGAGGTCGACCTGGACAACTGCTGGGAACCTTTTGAAGGGACCTTTTGACCTCTTTTTCTATTGGACTTGTATGAAACCTTGGCTACCTTTTTGGACTCATTTGACTTGATACGAGGAATGTTTTGGGCATGCATTTTCTCGTTGTTATTCCTGTTTTCTCGGTTTTTCAACTTATATCAATCTTGAACGGTACAGGGCAATGGGATATCCTCTTTTATATCTATGCACGAAGATTGTTTGTTCGGGTATCACGAACCTTATTCCTTTCGTTGACTGAATAGAGTTGTACGAGACTACGGTAATAACTATTGACCTAAGATTGGATTGTTTATCGCTCTCGATTCTAAATTACACCATTTGGTACTTTCTACATGAAATGTTCATGTTCTATAGATTGCTTTACTTGTTTTGGTTTGGGATCACATGATGAACTTAGATGATGACCTAGGATTCCCTTGATGTCTTGTTTATCTTATATATGATTGATAGAAGTGTTGAGATTAGGCGGCTTTGATCGTAAAAGCTTGATGAGGACTACTATGGTATTGATACTTGAATAAGCTTGCTTGATGGTCTTGATTTGATTGATGGAAAGCAGTCTCTCAATTGTTTATGAATCTTGTTCATGCAAGAAAGCCTAGTCTCCTCACTATTACTTGTCTAGGACTCTTGTGTCAGGCATCACTCAGCTGTTAATGCCCAACACAGGGTGGGGCACCACCTGTGTGAGGACCTTGGTTTGAAAGTCTGCGCAGTACTACTTTTTATATTTTGATGGATTGTACACCATCAGATACTTCTTGCATTATTGATCTTGTCCGGCCCTTAGTATCCCTCTTGTTTGCTTGCTGGGTTCATCCCGTGCCACTCTACCACAGCTCTCATGTTGAGCATGGAGGGTCATGTGAAACTATCCGTGGTGTATTAGCTTATGTGATTTGCGTATTTGCTAGATTGTTTATGTTAGAACTGGCCTTAGAAGTCAACAAAGGCAGCAAGAGTTTAAAAAAAAAAAAAGTTGACAGACGTATGCCAAAACCGATGGCAGAGTGCACTCTTGCTATAGCGAGAGTACACCTCGCTATAGCGAGGGTGACGCTGGAAGCCCAGTTGATTCTGGACTCTTATGAAAAGTTTGAGATGGACTTCTTTTCTAAGTGGATAATTACAAGGAGTCTTAAGCACAAATTAGGGGCTATATATTGGGCGTTTCTCACAACTCAAAGGCAAGAGAAAGATAAGAAATCATCTCTCAAGTTCTGAATTAGTGATTTAATTGAGAGAAATTTTCTCTAGAGATTTTTGAAGAGTTGTGCTGCCAAGTACTCTAGAGAGTCAAGTTTCTTCTGCATCCCTTGTAGAAGATCATCTTCTTGCGTAGAAGATTTGAGAAGTCAAGCGTTGGATCTGTTGCAATCAACGGTGTGATGTCGTTGAAGTGTGATGCGACACAAGGTAACTTCAGTCTTTAGATAGGGGATATCTAGGGAAGAAATCTGAGTTTCTTGTAATTGCGAGATTCATAGTGTTTGATTAGATTCAGTACGGATCGGTGGTTTTTTACCCGGTTTGGGTTTTCCACCTTAAATTTGGTGTCCTTGTGGTGTGTGCTTGTGATTTTATTTCCGCTGCGTAGATTATTATTTTTTGCACACCAGTGGGTTGATTTATTGAGTGGACCAATCTAGAGATCTCAAATCCTAAACCCTCAATTGGTATCAGAGCGGGTTACACTAATTTGTTGTGTTTGATCATAAGAGATTTCTAGAATGGTGTTCAATCGAGAAGGGACATCAACTACTAAGCCCCCTTTGCTAGATGGTTCTAATTATACATATTAGAAGCAAAGGATGATTGGATTTCTTAAGTCCATTGATGATGATGTTTGGGATATTGTTGAGGAGGGCTACTCCAGACCAACAATTGTAGTTAGTGGATAAACTGTTCCTAAACCTAAAGCTGAATGGACTAAGGATGAGAAGCATGCCTCCAATTGTAATAACAAGGCAGTGAATAGTATATACAATGGAGTGTCTGCTAAAGAGTTCCGTAGGATTTCCACTTGTAAAACTGCAAAAGAAGCGTGGGAAGTCTTACAGACAGTGTATGAGGGTACAGACACTGTGAATGGCAAGTTTGTGGCTTTCATGGCTAATTCTCTATCTGACAATGATACCGATGAAGATCATGCTGATGAGATGTCAGATCAAGAGAAAGATTATGAAGCATTGTATCACAAAACATATGCTGATTGTGTTAAGATGTCCAAGTATGGCTACAAGATCTCTATCAAGTTTAAAGCTGCTCAAGAAGAAAATTCTGCAATGAAAATTTGACCACTGAGAGTAAAAAACTTGAAAAGGCTGAACAAGAAATAGTGAATCTGAAGAAAGAGATAGTGATTGTGAAATCTGAAAAAGAAGATTTGCAAGGACGACTGAAGATCACTCTGTCTGAGTTAGAAATCAAACAAGCTTCACTAAACAAGATGAACACTGGTTCGAATACTCTTACAAATATCTTGTGTAGTCAGAAGTCTCAGTTTGACAGAAGAGGTCTCGGTTATGATCATGGTGCATCCACTTCGAAAGCTAAAGGTAAAATAATTTTTGTTTCAAGTGTTGCACATGCTACTCCAGATTATGCACTTTCAAATAATGTGTCGAGTAGTATAAAGAAAAAGAATGTGCACGCACATCCACTTGTCACCATTGTGGAATGAAAGGACACATTCGTCCCCATTGCAAGAAGCTGCAAAGTCTACCCAAGACCAAGCAATGGCGGAAGAATTTTTCTCCACCCAAGACAACTCAAATTTGGGTTAGAAAATCTGATTTGCCTAAGGAGTTTGCTCACACTCTGCTGAAAGTTCAAACTACAAAAGTGTGGGTGGCTAATCATAAAAAGCCCTGATCAAGGAGGTCAACTCCCCATCCCCAGTGCTGATACGAAGATCATAGTGAGGGGGAGTCAAAATCGAGGGGGAGCTACTGCATCCAGATTGACGGAAGCTGCATGAGTATTTTTGTTTGTTAATTATGGACAAATTCAGGGGGAGAAGAATGAAGTTCAGAGGAGTTCTACAACCTAAGGCAATTCAAGATCTACAGTGCTGATTTTTTTTACTAAAAATTCATTGTATTTTGGGTTTTGTCTTTTGGGTAGATCATATTGTTCTAGGAGGATTTGTCCACGAATTGCCAAAAGGGGGAGATTGTTAGAACCGGCCTTAAAAGTCAACAAAGGCAGCAAGAGTTTAAAAAAAAAAAAAAGTTGACAGACGTCTGCCAAAACCGATGGCAGAGTGCACTCTCGCTATAGCGAGAGTACACCTCACTATAGCGAGGGTGACGCTGGAAGCCCAGTTGATTCTGGACTCTTATGAAAAGTTTGAGATGGACTTCTTTTCTAAGTGGATATTTACAAGGAGTCTTAAGCACAAATTAGGAGCTATATATTGGGTGTTTCTCACAACTCAAAGGCAAGAGAAAGATAATAAATCATCTCTCAAGTTCTGAATTAGTGATTTAGTTGAGAGAAATTTTCTCTAGAGATTTTTGAAGAGTTGTGCTGCCAAGTACTCTAGAGAGTCAAGTTTCTTCTGCATCCCTTGTAGAAGATCATCTTCTTGCGTAGAAGATTTGAGAAGTCAAGCGTTGGATCTGTTGCAATCAACGGTGTGATGTCGTTGAAGTGTGATGCGACACAAGGTAACTTCAGTCTTTAGATAGGGGATATCTAGGGAAGAAATCTGAGTTTCTTGTAATTGCGAGATTCATAGTGTTTGATTAGATCCTGTACGGATCGGTGGTTTTTTACCCGGTTTGGGTTTTCCACCTTAAATTTGGTGTCCTTGTGGTGTGTGCTTGTGATTTTATTTCCGCTGCGTAGATTATTATTTTTTGCACACCAGTGGGTTGATTTATTGAGTGGACCAATCTAGAGATCTCAAATCCTAAACCCTCAGTTTATGACTCGTATACTATGCACTTCTTATGTCTGAAATGCATATGTTTCTATTGATCTTGTCTGTTGTCATTTATATATACATTGTTTGTCAACAGTCGTGTTAACGATGCTACTCTTGGTGCATAGGTACTGAGTACTTTTACCTTTGGGAAAGTGGAGGCGTTGTTTCAGGTAGTTTAGCCTGATGACAAGTACGAGTTGTGTGTCGATGGTATTATCATTGTGTCCAGCACACGAGTGCCTTCATACTATATCAACATATCAAAGTATAAATATATAGATTAACTTGCCTTTGGTTGAAATTGCCCAAATCCACAAATCCTAGCTCAAAGTCCAACAAACCAAACCTAAGGGATAATTAGCAAAATAAAGCTAAATTAAAACATAAACTAAAAGAAAGGGAAGCTCTACTACTACACCAAAAGCACATTAACCCAAACCTAGGGGAAGGGAAGCTTACCAAACAGTGAAGGGAATGGAGTGGTGGCTTGAAATTGAGGATGGGATACTCGTAGGGCCCATGCAAAGATGAAAGCCAGGATCGGAGGTTGTGGGGCCTACTTGATCTGTGGCCCACTAACTTGGTGGTGATGGAGGGTCTTGGTGGTCCATTGACAAGAAGAATGAAAAAGACAGAATGAGAGAAAGAAAGAATGGAGAAAGAAAGAATAGAGAACGGAGAGAGAATATGGTGAGATGTGTGTTCGGTCATGTGGGCAGTGAGTGAGGGAGAGAGAAGAAAGTAACAATGAGAGAATGAATTAAAGAAAGAGAAACAAGAAAGAAAATAGAGAAACAGAGAAAGGGAAATGGGGGAAAACAAAGAAAGACTCTTTTGGCTTAGGTTTTGATAGAAGCCATTAATTAATATATTTTTGTTATATTTTGCTAAACTTAAATTATAGAAAAGAAAGATGTGCATACTATGAAATGTTATATCGTACCATTTGTTAATCATGATGTTCCACTATGTTTGTGGCTACCGAGGAAATATTTATACCTCACAGCGGACTTCGATCCTATGGGACACGATTGGGGCTAAGTATTGTTATCTATGTTGAAAAATTTTAATTAGCCCTAATCTAACGCATTAACTCCGATTTCACTTTTGGGGGCCTGACATAAACAATGTTAGGAGATGTAACCTTTAAACCACACAAAGTTTACACAAAGAGGAGAATGTTCCGTGGAAAAATGACTTAGATCGTCATAAGCTGATTTTATAGAAAAATTACCTAAAGCATCCAAGGTTCAAACAACCTGATCATGAAATAAAGAAATCTCCCGTAATTGGTGAAGGAAGAGTCTATTCATTGTCACCCAAAAATCAACTAACTCGTATTTCCGCGCCCAAACCATGGTCATCGACACTACAATCTCCAACTAGATCAATCAATCTACCCTCTTGCAGCCGAGGGTCACTCCAAAATAATGTGTCCTCACCATTACCAATGAGATGACGAATATAAGGCAGTGCCCTCTATCTCATGTTGAAAATACACCTCCATCCCAAGAAGCAGCGACATGCACTTTAGCATTAAAAAAAAAAATGAGATATTTTACCTTAACCCATTATGTCCAACAATTGACCTTATGTGACGCAAAGTCCCAAACTTGCCTTAATAAAGCTGCCTCGTTTAAAGTTTTTACCGACTTAATGCCAAACCCCCCTAAAGAAAGAGGCCTACACATTGTCGTCCATGGCATAGAATGAATATAATTTGAAGACCAAGAATTCCAGGAAAAATTTCGAAGTCAGCCGTCAATAGCCTATAAAACTGAAGATGGAGGCAAAAACAAAGTAGCTCAGAAATGATGTAAAGTAGATAAAGTAGACCGAATCAGTTTGACTCTACTGGCATATGAAAAGATGCGATTATTGACAAGATATGGGGAAAGAAATCATTGACTTAGGATTGGAATGTTTCTCCCTTGACAATTGCATGATCGGAACTGAATTGTATCGACTTGGTTTTGATGTCCACATCCCTCTCGTGCGTGTTCTATAGATTCTATTGTTTTTATTATCGGGGTCACGTTGAGGACCTAGATTGATGGAACATAGGATCCACATTGATTGTCTGATTGATGAGATGAGGCTAAGCAGCCTTAATTGTAAAGGCTTAGGGAGGATTACTATTGTTGGAATTGAAAATGATCCAAGAGATTGATTGATTGATTGATGGAAGAGTAGTTCCCCTCATGTTTGATGGATCCTGTTCAAGCAGGACAAGTCTGGCCCTCACTGATTGTCTTAAGATTCTCGTGTCATGCATCACTTTGCTGTCAACATTCAACATAGAGGGGCACCTCTATGGGAGGACTGTAGATTGATAGATTGATGGGTTACGACTGAGATCGATATTGGGTTATAATTATTTCAAGTGGTAACCCGAAGTATTGATTGTCCCGAGTTAAACCATTCGATGTATTGTTCAGGACTAACCATTCGATGTATTGTTCATGGTTGAATGCTCAATGTATTGACTGGCTGTGTTGTTCTCTTGTTTATTCTCTATTACACTCAGTTCGAGAATGGGAGGGCAGTGAGATTATCCCATGGTGTATTAGCCTATGTGGATATTGTTTGTGTATTGTGAAAGGACATTATCCTTCATTGTTCATTGTATATTGATATTCAAGTTTTATGCTTAGACCTATCATTGTACTTCATATGATCTCATTGTCTTTATATCTCTTTGTATTACATATCTATTGTTATTATGTATATTTACATGCCGGCTATTCGTAGTCTGATGATACTATGCTTAGTGTATAGGTATTGAGCCTCTCTATATTGAGGCGCCTATTTAGATAGATCAGCTTGACGGCGATCATGAGTGGTGTGTCGACGACATAGTCCAAGTCGTCATGCCCAGCTCACGAGTACCTTACATACTTTTCGATAATATTTTTTTATTTATTCATTTTGTTGGCCTAGGTTTTTGATAAAGGCATGTAACTAAACTACTCTTACTTAAGTTTTTGTAAAACTTAAACTTTATTAATCTTATGATGTGCTTATTCTGAAATGCTATTATTGTACCATCAGTTTATCACGAAGTCCCGCTATGCTTTACAGTTAACCAAGGAAATGTTTATACCTCACCGCGGACTTCGATCCTATAGGACCATGATTGGGGGCCATGTTATGTGGTTTATTAATAAAATTTTTAATTGACCCCTAATCTAACGCATAATCCATGTGCCCATCAACAGGGGTATGACATTAAAATTGATGAAGGCCATCTTATTCAGTATAGCATGATGAAACATCTTCGTTAACAAACTCTCTGTTGGTCCGAGTACATACAAAAGTAGTTCAGTATTTGGGAAACAGGTTGTACTACAACAACAAAAACCTGAATTACAGAATGTAATTTAAAAATGTAATCCACTTACTGATTAAAGGCAGGGAAATGATTCTCTGTTGTTCAAGAATGTTGATCAAGGCTAGTGTTAGATACTATGTCCTTAAGACAAATTTCGCCCCCGCAATGGTGCTTACGAGCTTCAATGATGTTTGTCTCCCAAGATACAATGATCGATCCACACCGGAGCAGCACTACAAACTATGTGACAGGCGAACCAATCGTGCAGTAAAACTCTCTCTTGACTCAGACTGATGACCCAAATGCAATGCAGTTGCAGTGAATGAAATGAGCAAGAAGGCATGGACAAGATGATATTTATAGCATGCTTCATGTCTATTCATGGTGTTGCATCTGTTCATTGAACAGATGCTTTTGGACACACCTCTTGGACACACCCTTTCATATGTGAAAGGACACACCCTTTCATATGTGAATGGACACATCCTTTCATATGCGAATGGACACACTCTTTCATATGCGAATGGACACATCCCATTTGTAAAAAGATATTTTTTTATTGAAATAAAATTTCTCCAAAAAATACGAAATGGGTAGTGGGCCGAACCAGGCCCAACTCGCGCGTGAGCCCGCCCCGGTGTGGGGCGCGCGCGTGTGGTGTTTAGGAGGTAATTTTTCATTCACTCCTTAATGGATTAGAGAAACTCAATGCATGTCATTAATCTACTCAAGGAGTAGATTACATTCCCTTGTATTCCCACCTAAAATGATAAGTGGGTCCCACTTTATTTGTGGCTCAAAGTTGACCAAAATAATGGTGCTCTTAGCCATTTTTCCAACAATCCCCCGCATGAACGAAATTGACTGAAAGCAATGAAATGATATGCAGACATAGAGAGAGAGTACAATTGGAAATCTTCTATATAGAGAAAGGTAGCTTGTGGCCTTGAACCTTCCCTTGTGAAGTACTATCGGATTTACTGGTTGAACAGTGAACATGATTGTTGACACCAAAAATGTCACTTGGCCTCTTCAAGAACCAAAGAGCCACATGAAGTCGCAACCTGCCATAAATAGGCAATGCTACTTCCAAAAAATCAAATCTTGTTAGAATCAAACAAAAACTGCAAGATCCTTCAAGACAGCCAAAAGAGGAGTACACAAGAAGTTTCGGGCCATTTCAAAATCATTTGGCCTAACTTCGCTTCTCCGGCAGCTGAAAAGGAGCTCTTGGCGGCGAAAGCATCGGAGACACCAAATCTTCTATCAGAGCCGATGGATGGTCTTAAAATACATCCAAAAGGCTCCACGTCAAGTTCCGAGTCAAACCGACAACGTTTGACCCTACATCAACCCTGGAACAGCTAAATCAGGCCTCTCGGTGGTGAAGCTCCCCGGGACCATGGTTTCCAAGACAGAGCCTATGGATTATCTTAAAATGACTGCAATAGGTTCCCTGTCAAATTTCAAGTCAATCGGACATCGGTTGACTGCACATCAAGTCGCGACATCTTCATCGCGATAAAAGCAAGTCTACTGGTGATAGGACCCCAAACGGCTTCAAAACTCAAACAAAAGCCTATGGTTGGTCTTATTTATTGCTCAAGAGGCTTCTCCTCAAATTTCAGGTCATTCCGACATCGTTTGACCCAGTTTCAGCTTCTGACGGAAAATCGGCAGCTCTACGCGACAAAGTCTTCGGCTTTCTCAAAAAATTAGAAACTTTGCAAAATAAAATGCAAGGATCCTCATCAGGTTTTCTACAGGGAAATCAGGCCAATAAATGATAAAAAATGTCAAGGAAAAATACATAAGAAAAAAGAATAAAAAAACAGCAAAAACGGACACAAAACGGAACAAAAGGGGGGAAAAACCCCCCAGGATCGCAGACCCCTGCGACCCTGGCCCGGGATCGCCGGGAGGGCCCCGGAAACAGCGTTTTTCGCATTTTTTTCGCGATTCAAAGCATCTGGCCTCTGGTATTTTCCAAAATTCATACTTTTGAGACACCAAATCCTCTGACATCCGTCAAAAACACGGGTCAATCATCAAGAGTATCGAAATCAACATTGATCGCCAACCGGTCAATCAAAAAAAGTGTGCTTTCTATCCGACCGATCGAGAAATCGACGGGACAGATGGCACCGACCCGCTGTTGGCAACCAACACCTGAAGTTACATGGTCATCCGATGTCAATCTACATGAAGATCCATCGATGATCATCGCCAAAAGAATCTCAAAAGATGCGGCATGGCCCACGACTCTTCAACTGCTCGGCGACCACTTAATGCGATTAATTGACTAGCTTTATTACAGTCATTAATCCATTTCTTTGGACGGCCCAATCAGAAGCAAGCATTCGGGAGTTACAAATCAAGTGATTCATGGCATTTAACCCATGAAACTCCTCCCATCATGGTGATTAAAGGCGATTAAATGCCCTCAATCTCCTCCGGCCAATCAGAAGCCAAGAAAAAGGAGTTACAAAATAAAGGAATTAAATCCTGTAACTCCTCCCATTATGCGGCTTAATGACAATAAAAGCCCATAAACCCTCCTAAATAACTACCAAAAAGCCTATAAAGAGAAGAGCACTCCAAGAAGAAAGGACAGCAGAAAAACACACACAACAAACTATAGAAAATCCGGAAACTCAGACAGAAAAAGGCATCAGAAATCTAAGAGAGAAAACTCTGCAGAAGTTCTACACCGACCACCGCTACAAGGTGACAAAAGTCCCTTGGGGGTACCCCCCAAGGTCCTTGCCTTCTCCTTCTGCCTCCAATGGCTTAGACGTGGCTTTTTAGCCCGTTTACTTAGTTTTTTATTGGACATAGGACCTCCTTTTGGTCTTTGTCCTCTAAAAACCTGAGGTTATAGCCAAGCCAAGCGAATCAATAGCATCCTCTGTTCTCATCTACATGGATAATGGCGAAGTTCACATATGGCTTGCGACCGTCAATCTGAACGGGTCCCCCACAATCTCCTGAGAAGTTAGATCCTCCTTTTCTTGCTTTTCATTGTAGCTTGTATTTTTTTCAAAAGAAACAAAAATCACAACTCTTGTCTTTCATTATTGATAAGGATTCTAAATCGGCTATAAACACCAAAATCGGCTATAAATGCCAAAAATCGGTTATAAATGCCAAAGAAAATTGCCTTTCACGGCAAATCAAGAAAATGTCTCTTTTCTTAAATATATGTGCATTGGAAAACTTGAAAGAAGTTGATTTCCTTTTTACTTGCGAAGGTTGATCTCCGGATCAACACTTGCAATTCCAAGTAAAATAGAAAATCTGGAACACCCACACAAAAAATGTTGATGCACGCCTCTACCCCCCGGTTACGAAATGGTCGGACCCAAACGGACTCCCACGTCCGCCGACCTCGGTAGAACCGAGCGGAAGGCTGTTCCATCAATGATGTCTTGAACTGCTCAGCCTTTTACGTAAATCGAGACAACAGAGTTCACACAGAATCTTCCCGGACACAGTTGGTTCTCATGATTGTGTTCATTTTGGCCATGAACAATGCATGATTTTATGAGTGCTTTAGAGAATTTAGCCTTATTATTCTCATAGAATCGGCCCAGTTCACACTCACATAGGTGATTCTTATTAAGAGTATCCTGTTATACCACACTCGATTAGTCAAGATATAAGAATCATTAAAAGCTTTGCTTACCCAAATTTTCGCTGCAGGTATCGCTATTATTATCATAGGAATGAGCAGGAGATATTATCTCCATAGTGATATTGTTAAGTCACACACAATTCAGTTGTCCCTTTGAACCTACATCTTGGGATCTCCAGTCAACTAGGTTGGGTTGCCATTATGGCGACTTTTCATTCATAGGCTTTAAGTCCATTCCCCTCGATGAACGATTTACTTGCTCTCTCGCTAAACCTTTGGTAAAGGGATCCGTAATGTTATCGATGGACTTTATGTACTCAATCGTCATAATTCCATTAGAGAGCAGCTGTCTCACGGTATTATGCCTCCGACGAATATGTCGAGACTTACCGTTATATATTTTACTCTATGCCCTTCCAATTGTTGATTGACTATCGCAATGAATGCAGATATGGGGCACAGGTTTTGACCACATTGGAATATCTTATAGGAATTGATGAAGCCACTCAGCTTCTTCGCCAGATTTATCCAGTGCAATAAACTCATATTCCATAGTGGATCTAGCAATGCATGTTTGTTTAGAAGATTTTCATGATACCACTGCACCACCAAGTGTGAATAGATATCCACTTGTGGATTTTGAATCAGTGGTATCTGATATCCAGTTGGCATCACAGTAGCCTTCAAGTACTGCTGGATATCTCGAGTAATGCAATCCATAGTTTTTGGTGTATTTTAAATATCTTAAAACTCTGACTATGGCCTTCCAATGGTCTGAACCTGGGTTACTTGTGTACCTACTCAATTTACTAACAGCATATGCAATGTCAGGACTAGTGCAATTCATTACATACATTAGGCTCCCAATTATTTGCGCATATTCTCGTTGTGATATGCCTTTTCCATTATTCTTGGATAGATGGATACTAATATCTATAGGTGTTCTCGCTGGACTACTATCATTTTGATTATATTTCTGGAGTATTTTCTCAATATAGTGCGATTGAGATAATATCAGTCCATCCGATGATTTAGAAATTTTTATTCCAAGTATTACATCGGCAACACCCATATCTTTCATATCAAACTTATTGTTTAACATTTTCTTGGTAGCTTGAATGATATCATCATTACTACCCATAATCAGCAAATCATCAACATATAAGTAAATAATGACATATCCAATGTTAGTGCTTTTGACATATACACACTTGTCACATTCATTGATCTTAAACCCATTTGACATCATCAAACTGTCAAATTTCTCACGCCATTGCTTTAATGCTTGTTTTAATCCATATAGAGATTTGACAAGCCGACAAACTTTCTTAGTTTGACCTGGAGCATTAAACCCTTCGGGTTGTTCCATATATATTTCCTCATTTAATGCAACATTTAAGAAAGCTGTCTTTACATCCATTTAATGTATCTCGAAATTGTTTATAGCAGCATTTGCAATTAACATACGAATGGATGTTATCATCGTAACTGGTGAATAAGTGTCAAAATAGTCCAAGCCTTCCTTTTGTCTATACCCTTTAACAACAAGCCTAGCTTTATACAAGCTTAGCTTTATACTTTTCGATTGATCCATCTGCTTTCATCTTTCTCTTGAATATCCACTTGCACTTAAGAGTTTTACAACCTTGTGGAAGATCCACTAGTTCCCATGTATGATTTTGCAAAATGAATTCAATTTCACTGTTTATCGCCTCTTTCCAAAATGGTGCCTCGGGACATGACACTGCTTTTTTAAAGCTTTGAGCTCATCTTCTAATATAAATGTTAGAAAATCTGAAAAAAAACATTTTTGATGTTCTAGCCCTCTTACTTCGTCTAGGTTCATCAATCTCTTGTTGGTTTTGATTGTTGCTATTAGCAGTATCTTGAGTTCTTTTAAGAGAACTCGATTCCTGCGAGGGTTTATTCGAAAATACATGTTCAAAGAACGATGCATTCCTTGACTCAATAATAGTGTTAGGATGCAAATTTGGAATCTCAGATTTGTGAATTAGAAATCGATGCGCACTGCTATTATGAGCATACCCAATGAAAACCCAGTCAACTGTTTTTGGTCCTATTTTAACCTTTTTAGGTGTAGGAACCGCCACTTTAGCCAAACACCCCCACACTTTCGAGTATTTGTAAGTAGGCATTCTGCCATTCCACAATTCGTAAGGGGTTTTATTGGTTTCCTTTTGAGGTATTCGGTTGAGAATATAATTTGCGGAGAGTACGTATAGCATCCCCCCACAAATTTTGAGGTAATCCAGAACTTATTAACATGGCATTCATCATTTCTTTTAAAGTTCTATTTTTCCTTTCAGCAACACTATTTTGCTGAGGTGAATAAGGAGCAATAGTTTGGTGTATAATACCATGCTGTGAACAGAATTCACCAAAAGGTGATTCGTATTCACCTCCTCTATCGCTTCTTATCACCTTAATTTTCTTCTCAAGTTGATTCTCAACCTCATTCTTGTAATGTTTAAACATTTCCAAGGCCTCATCTTTACTTCTCAGTAAGTAAACTTAACAGT
The DNA here is from genome assembly GCA_012931725.1 of Litsea cubeba. Lineage (NCBI taxonomy): Eukaryota > Viridiplantae > Streptophyta > Magnoliopsida > Laurales > Lauraceae > Litsea > Litsea cubeba. Next base: position 54,743,306 of record CM022952.1, on the reverse strand, counting down.
ATCTTGTGCAATCATCAATGAATGTAAGAAAATATTTCTTACCACCTTTAGTTTGAACAAACTTTAGGTCACAGATATCAGAATGAATTAACTGAAGAGGTTCAGAAGTTCGTTCAATTGAATGAAAAGAAGTTCTAGTAAGTTTAGCTTCTACACATGTTTCACATTTGATATTTGAATCAAAACTGCATTTAGGCAAACATTCCATATTAACTAATCTACGCAAAGCATCATAGTTAACATGACCTGATGCAGTGCAGAAAGGGTTGGAATTCATGGAAAAGTGGGACCGACGGAAGGCCAAATAATGTTTTGGGGCAACTTTTCGAAGTGTCCGTTTTTGGCGAAATTACATCGTTTTTTCGGTGGAAACGGGCCAATGAAAACAACTCAAGGCATTTGCCACTGACGCATGGCCTTTTTTGGGCAAATTCCATTGTTTAGGCCTTGAAAAGGGCGTTTTTCCTATTTTTGGTAAATTTTGTTTTGTTAATAACTTTTAGTAGGAAGGTCAAAATAGGTTACCGTTTTTTGCGTTGATTTAGTTTCTATTAATACTATCTAGTGGTGTCATTATCTCAAATCTTTCCTTTTTTGGAAAAATTTGAATATCTAGAGTATTTTCGATTTATCTTGTTACTTTTTTTCATTTTAGGGTTATATTTATACCCTTTGTAAGCCTGATGGCGAAGTAGGAATTATTGAATAAAATTTGCAGAGGTTTCCCCTTTGTCTCTTCCAACGTTCGGTATTCTATTGAATCAACAAACTTTGATGCCTATTTCCTGGTATTTCTAAGCAAATCAACAGGTTAATAGAGGGTTGTCTTTCAGCCTTCCGTGTGGATCTTCCTCGTAGACGTTTCCGCTACATCATGACCTAATCTACTATGCCACAAATTAGAAGACTAAATCATATAAGCAGAAGAGTTTTTCTTATTAGGTACAATTGTCATTACATTCATTTTGAAGAGCCCATCGCTCATATACCCTTTTCCCACGTACATCCCAGACTTAGTGAGTACAAACTTATCCGACTCAAATACAAGTTTGAAACCTTTCTTACTCAGTAGTGAGCCTTATACCGGATTCTTACGAATATCAGGTACGTGCAGCGCATTGTTGAGGGTGAGTTCTTTTTCAGAAGTCATTTTCAATACCACCTGTCCTTAGCCTTCAACCTTAGAAGAGGCAGAGTTACCCATGAAGAGTTGTTCTTCGTTTGAAGCATGATAAGTGGAGAACATCTCTTTGATAGAGCATACATGTCGAGTGGCCCCAGTGTCCACCCACCATTCTCTGATGTTGCCAACTAGATTGACTTCTGAGACCACAACAGAAAAATTGATGCCTGAAACATCAGTGGAGAGATTGTCCATTTCTGTCATGTTGGCATGCGCTGGTTTCTTACTTGTATTTCCTTGGTCCTTGCGCTTACGGCAGTCCTTAGCACAGTGGCCTGGTTTGTCACACACATAGCAATTCTTTTTGAACTTCTTGTTGTCCTTGGGACCTTGTTTTGGACCGTTGGAAGGGTTCTTCCTCTTCTTGGGATTCTGCCCATGTTCCACCACATTTGCCTTAGCTTCAGTGAAGGTTTTTCCTGCTTTCTTTTCAGATGCACGATTGTCATCCTCTATCCTCAATCTGACAATCAGGTCTTCAAGTTTCATCTCCTTTCGCTTATGCTTGAGATAGTTCTTAAAATCCTTTCAATGGTGGCAATTTTTCAATGATTGCTGCCACTTGGAAATATTCACTGAGAGACATTCCTTCTACATGAATTTCATGGAGAATTACTTGAAGTTCCTGAACTTGATTGATTACAGCCTTGGAATCGATCATCTTGTAGTCAAGGAATCTGCCAACAACGAATTTCTTCATTCCGGTATCTTCAGTCTTGTACTTTTTATCAAGAGAATCCCACAATTTCTTAGCAGTCTTCAATAAACAATACACATTGTATAATGTGTTGTCTAGTCCATTGAGAATATAATTTCGACAGAGGAAGTCAGCATGCTTCCAGGCTTCTACAGTAGCAACAACTTGCTTGTCTGTCTCACCTTTTATTAAAGCAGGAACTTCTTCATGGAGGAACCTAGCCAAGTTCAAGGTAGTGAGATAAAACAACATTTTCTGTTGCCATCTCTTAATCTCAGTACCATTGAACTTCTCAGGTTTCTCCCCATGGTTCACCAAAACAGGGCCAGGGGTACTGACTAGAGTATTCTTCTCAATACCCATTACTGTTTGACAGAACATAAATCACTTAAAATACAATAAAAATACAGAACAAACTGAAGTTTTGCTATTTGTAAATAATGAGAGAAACTCAATTTTACAATACTAGTTTCAGAAAAAGAAGAAGTATAAACTAGTAGTAAAATTGATAGAAACCGAAACCAGAAATACTGAAGTAAAACTGATAACAGGGTGTACTCAGAAATAAAAGAAATTTGTCTTAAGATTGTTGGTCCGAGTACATATAGAAGTAGTTTAGTATTTGGGAAACATGTTGCACTACAACAACAAAAACCTGAATTACAGAATGTAATTTAAAAACGTAATCCACTTACTGATTAAAGGCAGGGAAATAGTTCTCTGTTGTTGAAGAATGTTGATCAAGGCTAGTGTTAGACACTATGTCCTAAAGACAAATTTCGCCCCCGCAACGGTGCTTACGAGCTTCAATGATGTTTGTCTCCCAAGATACAATGATTGATCCACACAGTAGCTGCACTACAAACTATGTGACAGGCGAACCAATCGTGCAGTAAAACTCTCTTGACTCAGACTGATGACCCAAATGCAATGTAGTTGCAGTGAATGGAATGAGCAAGAAGGCATGGACAAGATGATATTTATAGCATGCTTCATGTCTATTCATGGGGTTGCAACTGTTCATTGAATAAATGCTTCTCTTTGGACACACCTCTTGGACACACCCTGTAAGGTCTGTGACCTTACTGAGTCAGTTGGGTCCAAAACCCGGCCCGTTGACCCGTTTAATTTGTTATTATTTTAATTAATTGTATTTTAGATATTTAAGTGGGTTTAAATTATGAGCGAGTTTCTTTTAGCATTAGAATAGTATCTGCGAAGTTTCGTTTGATTCCGAGTTCGTTTGATCATAGCAGGGGGGTAGTTTGCAATTTAGGAAAAATTAAGTATTTTTCCAAAATATTCCAAACGCCGTGATTTTGGGTTCGTTGGAAAGGTCTCGTCGTTCTGATGACTTTTGTCTCTTGACTCATCGCGATCCGGCGATCAGAAACCTTTCAAGTGATCCATTGTTTCACACCGGACCCACTTAAAGGACAATTTGGTCTTTTCCTCTATATTGTCTTCTTAAGCAAAGGTTGCCCTAATTTTCATTTCTTCTCTGCAACCAACGAAGTAACCCAACAGCCTCCCCCTTTCTTCCTTTTCCTTTCTCAAGCCAGATCTCAACCCTAGAAAACCCCATTCGGAGATCCGATCCGCTAGGATTCATCCTCTCGATTTCCTCTTGCTTCCGGTGTAAGTTTGGTAAGCATTCTCTCACCTTCATCTTTTTCAATCTTATGCCTTTTGGTTAGATTTAGGTCCGATCTTGATTCTTTTTCTTTCTTTCTTCTCCTTGGTGTATTAGGTTGTGTTTGATCGGGGTAGATTGTGATTTTGATGGTAGAAAAGCTTCTCCTCAAATTTCACCCATTTCCAATCTTCGTCTTGGTTGAGGCAAGTAGATATGCATTGCATCATAAACATGTGTGTTATTTTATTATTGATTGGTTATGATTCTGATAGATTTCCCCTCTAATTCCAAGCATGTTTTGATATTGATTTGGGGATTTTTAATGTCAGGTTAGGTTTATGGAATGAATGAGATTAATTGTTAAATTGGTAGCCCTTTATGTTTTAAATTGTTAGAAATGATGAGAATGATGATTGGGGAGCAGGAGGCTCATTTTCTGCAGGTTTGCCATGGTTTGGCTGGAGGAAAAAGGGGCAGAAAACCAACCCATTTTCGGGTTACAGCACAGTACGTCCGATCGATCGCACAGTACGTCCGATCGATCGGACTGTGTGTTAACTGAGAGGTGTACAGTGCCGATCGATCGCACAGTACGTCCGATCGATCGGACTGTGCACTAACTGGATACTGTTCAGGTCCGATCGATCGCACAGTACGTCTGATCGGTCGGAGGGTAATTTTTTGTCAGCACTTGGAAACTTCGAAGACCTTTAACTTTCAATCCGCCCGTTGGATTTCTACGTATAATATATCGTTGGAAAGCCCTTGAGACGTAGAATCCAATGATTCTGATTTCATCACGATCGGAGATCAGAAAGTGATGTAAATACTTGGATTATTAATCTAGCTCATGTTTTATTGGAAATAAGACAAGTAACCTAGGTTTGGGCCTTAGATGCTGGAAACCACTAACTTACTATCATATGACCATAAATGAGATTGAAATCGAATCATGTGGCTTGGTGTGAATTCGATGGGTTGTCTAGATATTCGTGTATTACACGTAGTGTAAACGAATGCACGAGAAGTTTGATTTAATGATGCTCAACATGATTGTACACCAAGAAATTATCCTAAGAGCATCATTGATCCAATTTCCTCATGTACTCCGTTAGAACACGTAGGATACAGGGATGACACCACTTGCCTAGGATTGGATTGTAATTCTTCCTTGACTTGTGACTTGTATCCATTGATAACATTCTCCTTATACACTCTCTTGACATAAAAACACGTAATCAATTATGAAACATAAATTCTTATAGAATATAGGACTTGGACTTGACTTAGAGTGTACCATAGGAACCCGTGTCTTGTTTTGATGAACATGACTGGCTAGTATGAAGGGGATTATCACGTGGCTTGTCTTGTATTGATCTGGAAGAGATAATCCCTAAGGATTTGTCTTGTACTTGGAACTAGCCAGACTTGCTTGTCTTGTCTGTCTATGAGTCAAAACTACTTTATTATTGTTTGCATATCATGACCATCTGCAGTTTGGGATTTAATGACGAATCGGTTACTCTGGTTGTCGGGGTGGGCAGTCGGCGTAGGACGGCGTCCATTGCGTTGAATAGCTGGGAGCGGGCTAGGACCGTGCTGCTATTCCAGGACAGGGAGCTAGGATCCCACTGGAGCCGGACTATGGTATCAGTAGTCCAAGGGGATTGTTACTGGTACCCCGGGAGGTGGCATAGGACATCCTCGAAGTCTCCCTCTTGCTTGTCTTGCTTGCATTTGCATGGATAGTGGTTATAGTTAGATGATTGTTAGGATTCCTGTTATTGTTTCTGTAGGGACGTTAACTCATCCAGCGTCCGCGTGGCGGTGCCCGGATGGTTGTATGTCCCCCACAGGGGATAGGCGGAGCCCAGGGCCCCGCGCCTATTGTATACACTCGGGCTGTAACCTCTTGGCTGTAACCCTTGTGCGTTTGTCCCACATCGAGTGTGAGGGCCTCCCACCCTTGGTATATTAGCCGAGGTGAGGTGTAGTGGTACATCCTTAGGTAACGCTACGGCTAATATACCAAGGGTGGGAGGCCCTCACACTCGATGTGGGACAAACGCACAAGGGTTACAGCCAAGAGGTTACAGCCCGAGTGTATACAATAGGCGCGGGGCCCTGGGCTCTGCCTATCCCCTGTGGGGGACATACAACCATCCGGGCACCGCCACGCGGACGCTGGATGAGTTAACGTCCCTACAAAAAGGCCGGTGAGGTGTAGTGATACATCCTTAGGTAACGCTACGGCTAATATACCAAGGGTGGGAGGCCCTCACACTCGATGTGGGACAAACACACAAGGGTTACAGCCAAGAGGTTACAGCCTGAGTGTATACAATAGGCGCGGGGCCCTGGGCTCCGCCTATCCCCTGTGGGGGACATACAACCATCCGGGCACCGCCACGCGGACGCTGGATGAGTTAACGTCCCTACAGTTTCTATATATTAATCTCGCTTTATGCCTAGCCTCAGATTCTTGTATTCTTATGATCTTATACCTGTCATTACTCTACACTTGATGCATGTCGTGTTTATTATGTTTTGTATATCTATTGCTCAACATGTCGTTGACTTTGTTCCTTGGTGTGCAGACACATCAGGTGAATACATCTATTACGAGGAGCAGGCAGGTGAGGAGATCCCAGAGGATCTCCAACCAGCAGAGGAGGCACGAGAGTGGCGTGCCGATGACGTAGAGTAGCGTCATCACTCCTGGCACGAGAGAGAGATTTACTTGGTTTCATTAGATTTATCTTTCATTACTTTGACTTCAGTTCTTTTATTGGCCATGTTTAGTGGGTTGGCCATTGCAATAAATACTTAACTTTGAAGTTCTGTTACTCTTCTCTAAAATTTAATTTAAATGAGAGTTTATTGATCATTGCTTGAAATCCTATATGCCTAGAGTTGTATTAACTCTACATTTATTGTGACACATGAGGTTGAAAATATTAAATCCTCACCGCGGACTACGATCCGTGGGCCCAAAGGACAAAATTTTAATTAGTCCTAAAAATTCACTCTCCGGATCCGGTTATTTCTTTAATCGGGTTCGGGGGACGTGACATACCCTTTCATATGTGAAAGGACACACCCTTTCATATACGAATGGACACTCTTTCATATGCGAATGGACACATCCCATTTGTAAAAAGATATTTTTTTATTTAAATAAAATTTCTCCAAAAAATACGAAATGGGTAGTGGGCCGAATCAGGCCCAACTCGCGCGTGAGCTCGGCCCGGTGCGGGGCGCGCCGGTGTGGTGTTTATGAGGTAATTTCTCATTCACTCCTTAATGGATTAGAGCAACCCAATGCATGTCCTTAATCTACTCAAGGAGTAGTTTACATTCCCATGTATTCCCACCTAAAATGATAAGTGGGTCCCACTTTATTTGTGGCTCAAAGTTGACCAAAAAATGGTGCTCTTGGCCATTTTTCCAACAGTCTCCTCGTCCATCTGTCGGAAAAACTTTCCTACTTCTATCAAATTGACTATGTATAAATTTGTAAAAAGTCTTAAAAGTATGATAGAAAGTCAGACTTCTGTTGTAGTGGAAAGAACCAGGTAAACCTTGTCCATTCATCAACAAAAATCACATAAAATAAAAAAAAATGCTAGTTTTACACTTTCATGATTTGAAAGGCAAACCAAACCCATCAATTTGGTATAGACCACCCTGGACACAAACTAATAACCCAGAATTGCACTCAGGTAGGGAATTTGCAATCCACATCAGGCTTGTTAAAGAAGAGTTCAGGCTTTCATTTGAGTCAGGTTTCGTATTGGGTTCACCCATATGTAATTTGGGTCGAGCTTAAGTTTCACCCTTAAGACAGATATTAGAAAAAAAAGAGAGTAGAAAATGGGAGAAGAGGTTCACAGGTGTTCCTACTTCCTATCAAACCTTGTACAACCATACAACTAAATTCATAAAAAGCATTCCATCAAAGTACGATAAAAAGCAAACACAACAACTAGTTTGCAAGGGAAAGCCAAAGAAACTAAGGACAGCAGCAACGCAACAGCAGGTCACAAGCAACCATGAATTTCAGTTTTCAAACCCCAGGCATAAGGAAATCTTTATCCTTCTCCAAGTTCTCCATAGCTTCTGCAGTTAAACAGATCTCCGCATCCACACTCCTTCCTCCATCCCTCCCTGGATACAGGTACAACCATCCCATCAAACTTGTTGTTACTCCCACTCCTCACCACATCAGGCCTGCCAAATCCGAAGTCCACTTCATAAACCTGAAACTTCGGCGAGCTCCCGACTGCCACGCAATTGATGCCCGCATCCTTGAACTCGAACAGCTTGGGTGCGCTCTCCCACTCCTTAGAGCGCCTGTCGATGGCCTTCGAGTCATGGGATGCAATAACATCTCTCAACATAGCCCCCCCGAATGAGATAGGTTGTGCAAGCAACACCCCTGCAGCAGTGACCGTGAATACGGCTTGGATAAGATTGCCAAAGTAGCTATCGGGCATTGGTGGGTCAACACGCTTGCGGCAGTCCATGAAGATGGTGAACACGGTGTAGTCTTCCGGTTTGAGCTGCCGAGCGCGAGTGACCGCGTTCCAGAGGTGTGCACCCAAGGACTGGAAGGCAGAGAGGGGCTTCGAGCCATCCGGAAGGCCGGTGTTGGCTTCGGCCTTGATCTTGTCCATTGCGGTTTCGGAGAATTGGAAGACTCTCTCTATGAGTGGCGCTGATTTGGGCTTGGTTTCCCCGTTGAGGGGGAAGGAAGGAAGGTCGAGCTTGACGCGTGTGTTGCGTGCCTGGGTGCGGTCATGAAAGGGTTCGAGGGAGATGGTGTCTGAGCCCCTGCAGATCTCAGCCCATGAGCTCATGAAGTGCCATGTAGAGTACCCATCAAGGACTGCATGGTTGAATGCACATCCCATTGCTAGGCCATCCCTGAGCTTTGTGAACTGCCAAAGAAGCCAAGGGTACTCATTCAATCATCAAGAGACAATGTTAGCTTTGGGCGTTAGGCATGATATAGCAAAGTATCAAATGGGATAAGTCTGAATATTGCTTGTCAAAGCATAAGGGGTTCTATAAAAAATATTCAGAGTACGCACCACAAGCTCTTATAAGGAAGTGTTACAAAGGTTGCCCATGACCTAACTCTTGTGCAATTTCTGAAACCATCTGATCACAAAAGGTTATGAAGGCCTAGAAATTGTCAAAATCCTAGTTGGATGATTATCAAATGTGCACAGTGAATCCAAACGGTTCGAAAAATTGGATAAATGTTTAATTTGGTTGTGTTAATTCAAGTAGAGAGAGAGGGTGATCAGATTAAGATAATCTTTGAACAGTCTTGTGAGGCCGATTGAGGCCACGTCAATTCGTGGGAAGGAGGGGATTGAACCATCAGTATGTGACCCACCTATGTGTAAATTTCATATCCATCAGATCATCATAATCCATTGATCTGAACAACTTGATCTGTGATGCTCAAGTTTGATGATTTAAGAATACATCTTTTTTTTTCGATTATATTAATCCGATGATCAAATCCACTTCGGATTGATATGGGATCAGTGACATTAAAGGGAGTAATAGTGCGTCCCATTAGTATCTAAACTATGGCACGCAAGCACACAAGCCCAATCCACTTATAGCGCGGTTGATGATGCACCTCCCTTCCTTGGAAACAACTAGGGATCAATCTTGAGCTGTATCAATGATGCTATTGGCTACAGACTTTGGACTGAGAATTTACCTTTAAAAATAAAAAATAAAAAAAATCCACTTTATGTATATTTGTTTATTTCTTTGTTTTATTTATTTTCTATAGTATTATGTAACAGACCATGTGTACGTAACTTGGGTATTATAAGACCCTCTTGCTCACTATAAGAAAAGCCAAAGGTAAAGGCTACTTGAAAATTCATGTTTTGTCCAATGCAAGTGAAGTGATTAAAGCTTTTAAGGGAGATGAAGTTTGGGCTATTAGTGCTACCATTTTGGATATCATAAAAAGTGGCTAAAGTCTTTGAGATAGTGGATTTTAGTTATATTCCTAGAAATTAAATTGAGGCGGCTCACAAGTGTGCCAAGTTTATCTTTTGCTAAAAGGGCCAATTTTTTAACCCGAGGGGGTTGGCTGAGTGATCGGATTTCGGTTCTCCCCTCTTTCGGAGCTAGAGGTGTTGGTATCGACCTTCGGTTTCTCCTCTTCAGGAAGTGAAGGTTGAGTCCACTTGTACTACCACCTGGGGGCAATGGGGTTTTATCCGACTTTTCTCTAGGTCTAGAGGGATTAGTCCAGTCCAAAGGATTGTGAACCCTCTATTAATAAAAAAAAAAAGAGAAAGAGAGAGAAAGAAAAGGAAAAAAAGCCCAATTTTGGGTGGACTGATCAATTGGATTTTGTTTCTTGTTGGTGGTCGGGTCCATGTTCTTTGATGTAGTTTCTTGCTGTGCTTCTGTTTTAATGATTCTTCATTACCCAAAAAAACAAACCATAGGGACTCGAACTTGAGCTTGAACCTGGCCTCATTTGCATGCACAGGCTAGGAGGACTCTACAAGTAATTAAGTGACATTGCACATTAAATGTGTGAGTAGATCTTATCCAGATCTACTCACAAAATGTGCCAACTGCAAAGGTCCTCTGACAGGACAGTTGGTATGGTCCATTAATAAAATTTGGACCATGGCACAGCACCTCCGAGAAGGAGCCCATTTAAAGAACATATCAGTCTGGATGTCATACACTTGTCCCCACTTGCTCCTGAGTCATGAGGCTCATAAAATGTAAGTGCAACAAAGACTAATAGTCAGAAACGTCGGGGACGTTTGTCTTTTTATGCTTGAGAGCTTAGACATGTAAATTTCATATGTAAAATACACATTAAATAGATCATCATGTTTATAACCATTTTCACATGAGCAAACATTATATCATATATAACATTTTTATATATCTCAAAATTCATTAAGATTCAAGACATAAAATTAAATGATTTGAAGTTTGATAGGTGAATAAAACTTTAAACATTGAAAAAAACAATGATGAAAGGATTTGTTACCTTGATTTCTCCCAAATGCATATAGAAAGCTAGGGGGCAATAACATGCCAAATTCATTTTCCAAATGGAAAGCACACATGTACAGTAGCACGTTTCTAACCAAGCAGCCCGTGTGTAATAATATCATACTAGGTGTTAGAATTTTTAAATGAGAATCACCTGATTTACACACCAATATCTTTGCACCTCATTAATTCATTTGATGTAAAAATGTACACACATGCGTAAATGTAACATATGTATAGTGTTTAAATATGTAAATAGATGCAAACAAATAAACCTTGATCTCTTGTATAAGTGTAGCTGATTTACCATGGTCATGGTTGAGTATTCATTTAATTTCTCATCTCTTATTAATTTATTTCTTGTCAAAAGGAGGTTATTAATGGTCATTTATATAGATGCTCACCTTTATTTCTTTAATTTTAGCCACCTTTATGAATTTCATTTTTTCAAATTCTCAAGTAAAAATGCCCTAATGGTTTGGCCCCCTAAACATATTTTTCAAAAAAACTTTTCTTTAATGATGCTGGCACAACATCATCTAAATTTCTAGTGGTCAAGAAAATTTTTCTAATGCTAATGGTATGAAATTAAAGATCATCATCTAGCCTTTAAGATTTCTGTCACTTAGGACCCTGGCATTTTAAAAGATAGAGACTTTGTAGAAAAGAAATTAAATTTATCCCCCAATTCTCAATCAAACAGGCCCAATTATTTTTAAGTAGACAGTTCCTCCGCATCCTGCCACAGCACAAATTTTCAATGGAAACATGTGCACTGTTGCAATAATTAATCTACAGTTTTTTTGGTAAATAACAATTAATCTACAGTTGGAATAGTCATACGCCAGTGCTTACCTAGTAAAGATCTGCAACAGTACGATCTATTTATTGATCCACATGCCATGCTGTCATTTAATATATCTACTAAAAAGAATAATTGTTAACTTACTCTATTTTTTTTAATTGTATTGAAAAGTATTTATACTGTCTTTACTGAATCCTCTAGGTTTTAATTGGAATGGTTAGCTAAGAAAATTGAATATTGTATCAACGCCAATCGATTGCGACTTTGAATTCCAGAAAAAACGACTAGATGCATAGAAAAAAAAAATATTTTTCTCCACTCCAAATCAGCTCTAATTGGTTTATTCATCAAATCGATGAAAAATATAATTAGAACATGTCCCAACCTATAGTTTTATAACTTTGACTTAGTCTATCTTTTTAAGCTCGGTCAAGATTCGACTTAGCCTTCGAGTGGACTCAACATGATATTCTGCAGGATACCCCTTTGAGTTGGCTCACCGATCCAAGGCTTTGCAGGATGCATGGAACCAATTGTGCACTTTGGTGTGGCATATTATTAAATTAAGGTCATTACTGTTACTATATATCACAGAGAAAGTTCTTCAATTAAATTTTGACTACTACTTTTAATTTTGACTCTCTCCAAAATCCTTATTTTTATTATTATTTTTTTTAATAACGTATATACACATGCTTGTTCTTTAAAATGGCTTGTGTGAAGGCTGAAGCTAGTGATAGATGACAACCAGACTATCACCATAAGATACTATAAGAAAAAAATTGATTGAACAGGAGTCCCTTTCCTCCACCCCCTACAAAGGGGTGCACTTGGGACATATCCAATTCATTATAAGCCTTTATATAGTTTTCTTTTGGTAAAGAAAGCTTTTTTACTTTGAAAAAGAAAAAGCAAAGAGGCAACAACCAACTGAAAGCAAGAGGAGAACATGTCACAACCACAAGATTGCATGTTAAAGTCATATTCCAAGCAATGAAAAAAGAAAGCACACTTGAGACATATCCCATTTATAAATTATAATTAGCCTTTAATAATTCAAAGTTATAAATCTGACAACCATGGGGGGTTGCTGGTTAAAGTCATGTTTCAGGAAAAAGGAAAAAAAAAAGGAAATTAAAAAATAGTTTGAGGTTAAGGGATAGGTGAAATGTTATAAGTTGGATCAGATGCTCCTAGCATTAATGAATAAAGTCCAATTCATCAAGCAATAATGACCGGATTAATGTTAAAAAAGTGTGAAATTGAAGGAAAGAAATGTGTGTCAAAGGTATATAAATGGGAAAGGTAAGCCCTAATCTATAGTTCTCAAAGGCATCATTTTCCAACAACATAGATTAGATAGGGTATTAAATGCACTTAAAAATCAAGATCACGTGAGAGGTAAATATATAGAGCCCTTCTCATTCTATTAGGAAAAAAGAAAAAGCTTTCCTCATCCCACATTTACCATACTTGTGGTGGTAAGCCCCACAAAGTGGAACTTAAAACATTTCTCAATTTAAAAGATTAAGATATATATATATATATATAATATCAACAAATGATTATAGGGAGGTGCTCCTATGAGAGACACTCTCACCAAGTTTATGAGAGATGGATGGGGGCCCTCACTTCCATATCCACTCTCATCAACTTAAATGCAAGGACCCCCAACTTAAATGTGAGGGCCCCCACCTATCTCTCACCAACTTGGTGAGAGTGCCTCTCACTAGAGCACCTCCCATGATTATATAGTAAAAGAAAAGGCAACTTGACATTTAACGCAAGTAAATTCTAAACTAATAAAACATTGTGGTCCTAATACACACAAGTGCACACACTTGAAAAATGTAGGAAGATACTCACACACTCATGGTTGAGGGGTGTTGGCACCTTTGTTTCACATGGTACTGAGGAATTGATTCAGGGTCATCAAGTTTAAGCATCACTCCTATACTAATGGCCAAAATTAGCAGGAAAATAAAGGTCAAAAGGTGGAAGCATCCTTTTGAAAACAAATGAATTCATGCACATTCAATACAATTAAAATGGGAAGAGTGATCTTAACTCTTAATCAACCCCAACCATAAGAAACTACTTTAATAATGAGACCAACTACAAACGCCTTTCTCTTGAATGCGTGATAACTTAGGGCCAGTAAGAATTGATGGATATGAACAAAACTTAGAGGAGGGCCCATTTCCAATTTTGTTAAACGACCTGACCTTTTTATTTCGATTGTCACTTGCAGCACACTGCGCACCACACATCGGGACAGTCCCAAAGGTGGGATGTATCTCTTAATTCCATATACACATATATGACGTGCAGTCTGAATGGACGGTGCTCAGATGCCCAGATGCGCAATTAAATGTCTTCCCTCGAAATAAATGTCCATATTTTATACATTTAAAACACATTTATGTTGACAAGTGATGGATTTGATTGTAGGTTTAAATTGTATTATACTAAAAATCATATAAGAGAAGAGAACGCATTTATTTTAAGCAATTTAAATTGTAATAAATTGGCCTTGGAGATTTATGAAGAGAAGGTTTACTTCATGAAGTACACTATGTGTGTGTATGTGAAAGAGACATCCAGAGTACAGAGGCTACTGTAAGAATTCGAGTGAGAGAGCTAACTTTTTTTTTTTTCTTTTTTTTGTTATCCAGCTTGTTGTAGCTATTTATTAGGGGCCAACTACTGGCCAATTAAAGCACAACTCTCCACCTCAGTCCATGAAAGGGGGGCCCACTTCTCAAAATTAAAGTGGCTCAAATGCTCACTCACCTCTTGTTAAAACATGTAAAAGAATGCATATTAATTCTTAAAATATGTAAGGGGTTTTTAAATTTTTTAACCTTTTCTAACTATGGGTGGGGACTTCAGCCCCCAACAACTTCTGCGTGGTCTGCCCTGACAACTATAATGTAGCGCCACTGCATTATAGTATAATGTAACGCTCATTTTCAATGCATGGCAGGCCCATAGAAGATGAGAGCATTGCATCATATTATAATGCAATGGTGCTTCATTGTAGTCCCTGAAAACCTATAAAATGAGATAGTACATGGTGGGCCCTCCAACAACACAGCCGTGGTTATCTTCGTGCTTGAAATTTGCTGTGGAAATCCAAAGGTGAAAATTCCTCATTTTACACAAATTAACTTGCTCATGTTTGAATTGACTACATGCCTTACATGAGGTTATTTTACACATTAGGATGAACCCTACTGTAATTTGCTTGAAAATCTAGAGCTATAGGTGTTCAATCTAAGTGGGGCATGCTTATAAATCTGTGCAGATGTCTAATCACCTGACTATTAAAGCCTAATGAAGTAATAATATAGGGCAGTGGAGAGTTGAGAATAATGTTTGTCATATCCAGAAGAATCCTCTGCCAGCACAAAAAGAACTCTGCGTACTATAAACCATAAAGTGGGGGGCGCACCTTCTTCAATTCAAAATCATTGTTGTGTGGGGAGATTTCCAGAACCACAGGATTAAGCTAATCACGGCCGTCAGATGAGACTAAGCATTCCCACGTGCCATCCGCGTGCCATCCACGTGGCACCAATCTCACCCCGGCTACCAGGACAGGAGGTCCGACCGAAGTCAGGCAGCTCCGGGCCCTTAACGCCGAACTGGCCCACCTCGGGCGTCATCTCGGCAGGGAGCTCCACCTCGGCTAGGCCACCCCGGATGCCATCTCAGCAGAAAGCTCCACCTCGGCTGAAGAAGCCGGGACGGAAGCCGAAACCAGAAAGGGTCTCCACTCACGCCCCTCATCCCCCACGTCACCAGGCACGTGGAGGGATGGGGGCGCGAGCCAGTGGGACAGATGCGACATCCAGCCACTCACAATCTTCACCAGATCCCTGACAGGGCGGCGTCCAGCGGCTGAGGCCACATCAGGGCAGGGCCCGAGGGCGGATCCGCTGGTACCCCTACCGCCAAAGGCGCCCAACACGACCTGGCCCAACAAGACGTGCATTAAATGAGATGCGGGCTGACCCGACGGGCATTTAATGCATAGTGGGCTGGATTGGACCACAATTAATGCAATGTGGGCTGATCGTGACTTCCCAGTCCAATCATGGGACCCACACCACAATATCTCCCAAAGATACGTTCCACGCTCTATAAATAGAGGCTCATACCACCATCAAAGGTACGCCCATTTTCCATTCACAGAGCCCTTACTCTGTCTTTCTTCTCCCTCTCCTTCCATTGTTCCAGTTCCCATACTGACTTTGGCATCGGAGAGCCTTGCGCCGCTCAGGCCAGGGTCCTCTGACCGTTTGCTACTCTCTTTCAGGCTTTCGGACGGCATCCAGACATTCCAGACACCATCATCTTCCCGGATAAGTCCTGTAAGGCACCCTCTTATTGTGGGTCATAATTTTCTGCACCTACAATTGGCGCCGTCTGTGGGAAAGCAATATCCCAGCCTCCCCAACCTTCTCCAAATCCTTCCAACAATCTTTCTTAACCTCATCTTCTCAGAAGCCATGCCTCCGAGAGCTAAGAAGGGTGTAGAATCGTCGAGAGCAGCACTCGGGCTGCTACCACCGCCAGCGGACGTCCCTCCTCAGGGACGGTCCCGAACGATCCAAGGCACATCCGCAGGCGAGGGTCGCCTGGGCTCCCAACTCTTTGTCGAGATCCCATTCCAGGAGGGAGTCGAGGCCTCGCTCTCAGCGGACGAAGTCGCGCCACCCGGACGCAGTAAGCGTCAGCATAAGCGTCCCCGGAAGGACAAAGCCGTGGCCGTAGGAGAAACGCGCCACGCTCAACCCCCTGGAGAGGTTCCTGAAGCTGCCCTCCTCCAGAAGCAACTCCAGAAGCAAGAACGGATGATTCGCGAGCTCCAGCAGCAGCTGAAGGCAGTGCAAACTGCCTCCTTGAGGGAGGTCTCTGAGCCTCAAGGGAAAAAGAAGGACGCTCCCAGCAGGGCAGCCCAGCCTCCTCGTGAGGAACTCAGACATCATCTGGACCAGAAACGGAGCCAGATCCGTGACGAAGGCTCGAGCAACAGCCGAAGTCACCACAGATGCGACGGCCGAACTCGTAGCCGTCGTAGCCCAAACCATCCGAAGCGGAAGACCCGAGCTCAGACTCCAGAAAAGGACGACGAGCAAGAGCGATTTGACAAACGTGTCAGATTGGCTCTCCAGCGCAACTTAGACATGCGGGATCAGAAGCAGCTCTGTGGTCACACTGATCTCGGGGGCTCTCCCTTCACAAAAGAGATTGAGCACACCCCCTTGCCCAAGAAGTTCTCCGTCCCGCGGTTCGTCCCCTATGACGGACTGTCCGACCCATCTGCACACCTCCGACACTTCTCCCAGAAGATGTCCATCTGGGGAAACGAGGGTCACCTGAACTGCAAAATCTTCTCCTCCAGTTTGGGTGACCTCCCCCTGAAGTGGTTCTGCTCCCTCCCGGAGCAGTCGGTTTCCAGTTGGAAGGAGCTCCAGCTCTCCTTCCTGAAGAAGTTCCAAGCCTACACCGTCGTCCCCAAGAAGGAAGGGGACCTCATCGCCCTGAGAATGAAGCAGGGCGAAACTCTCGCCAAGTTCACCCACCGATTCTGGGCGGTCTACAGCCAGATCGAGGGCGCGAGGGAGGGGATAGCCATCTACGCCTTCCAGCATGCCCTGATCCCTGGCACCGACTTGCGAAAGGACTTGGCCGGGGACACCCCAGAATCCATGTCAGAATTGATATCCCGGGTGAAGCGCTTTATCGCCCGGGAGGAAGACGAGATCCGAGCTAAGGATCAGGACGGGCATCCGGAGCCCGAACAGACGAATAGCCAGCCTCGGCAGAAAGGCGGGAGGCCCTCCCAGGAGCAGGAGCCCAAGCAGGCTTGGTTCTCCAGTTCGGCGAAGCCTGCGTCGTCCAGGTCTGGGGGCACCTTGCAGCCCGGACCTCCCACCAGCGCCAGTCAGGGCGTCAACGTCGTCTTCAAGGAGCCGATCTACCGCATCCTGACCAAGATCAGGTCCAAGCCGTTCTTCAAGTACCCTCCGCCCATGCAGAATGAGCCCACCTCAGGCGCCCGAAGCAAGCTCTACTGCTCCTTCCATAGGGGCAATGGGCACAGGACCGAAGACTGCAACTCTCTGCAGTGGTATCTGGAGAAGCTGGCCGAAGAGGGCCACATTCCAGAGTTCGTTGAGGCAGTAGATGCTGGCGGCAGCGAGGGCCGAGTTCACCAGAACGCAGCCCAGATTCCAGACAACGAGGATTCGGAGAAGATCATTACGTGATCCATCTGGCGTCCTCTGTATCCATCTGTATCCCAAGAAATTCAATTTCTAAAAGATGTAATGAATCTCTGAATCAATGGAAATGGCGTTCGCCCCGTCACCAATCTGTCACCTTTCTGGTCGACTCCGGCAGCACAGGCTCTACGCCCTGGAAACGGCATGGAAGAGTTCCTACACTCAGCCTTTCCTAAAGCCCCCGTGTCTTGGACACACAGGCTCTACGCCCTGGAAACGGCATGGAAGAGTTCCTACACTCAGCCTTTCCTAAAGCCCCCGTGTCTTGGACACACAGGCTCTACGCCCTGGAAACGGCATAGAAGAGTTCTTACACTCAGCCTTTCCTAAAGCCCCCGTGTCTTGGACACACAGGCTCTACGCCCTGGAAACGGCATAGAAGAGTTCTTACACTCAGCCTTTCCTAAAGCCCCCGTGTCTTGGACACACAGGCTCTACGCCCTGGAAACGGCATAGAAGAGTTCCTACACTCAGCCTTTCCTAAAGCCCCCGTGTCTTGGACACACTTGGGCTCTACGCCCTGGAAACGGCATGGAAGAGTTCCTACACTCAGCCTTTCCTAAAGCCCCGTGTCTTGGACACAATCGAGGCTCTACGCCTTGGAAATGGCCTGCAGTTCCTACACTCAGCCGTTTCCTAAAGTCCGGGTTCATACACCCCTCAGAAGGCCATAGCCGCACTCTCGCCTAGCCGAGTCCAGCGGAACGATGGATCTACCCGGCGCAAGGCAATTCGGCCAAGGTATGGATCCACCTCGGCGCAAGGCCAGCCATTTCGGCCAAAGCCAGTCTTCAAAAAAGAAGAGCTGTGCCATCACTCAAACGCAGAAAAGCAGCACAAAAACACTAAGTGTTCCAGAACAGTGCAAGGAAAAAAGACAAATAAAGAGCAGCCCGGCTACTGTGGCTTCGGCGACTCCACTAGGTCGATCACCGTATCTGCTGGACCAATGGATTCGGCCGAAACCGCGACCTTGCTGTGAGCGTCGCTGGCAGGAGATTCTTCGACCAGGGCCTCATTTGCTCCGGGGGCAGAAGAGGCCTCACCCCGAGGCACGGCAGAAGCAACACTGGCAACCGGGGCACCGCTCAAGACCGGGGCAGCTGGAGCATCTTCCGGAGCAGGAACCACTGCAGGAGCTCCAACTGGGGCACTTTCGGCTGCAGAAGCGGAGCTCGGCTCAGGAGCCCCCGCACCTCTCAGTGCGGCCAGGCATCCTTCCTCGAACAGGATGGCGGTGACCTCCTCCACCTGCCTCTCGTACGGCTCAGTGGCTCGATCCACCCCATCCTGGAGGGCGGACCGAGCCTTGGCCTGAAGAGAGGCCTTTTCCTTCTCCAGCTCGGCGTTCGCCGTCTTCAACCTTGTCGTCTCGGCGCGCCCCGCCAGCACTTCCCCACGCAGCCTCGTCCCCTCAGCAGTAGATTCAGCCTTCAATCTGGCCAACTCAGACTCCAGTTCGGCGGTCTTCTTGTTCCTCGCCCAGACATAGCCTTCTTCGACGTAAGTTCGGCGACATCAGCCAGAGGCGATGCCAGCCGATCAGCCTCTTCAGCACTGGCCTCCTTCATCCCCTCTATTCATTTCCGCGACTCTTCCAACTCCCTCTTCAGCTTGTCCCTCTCAGACTCCAGCTGAGTGACCCGCGTCGCGTTCTTATTGCTCCTTCCCACCACGGTCAGGAGCCACTGCACGTTCTGCAAATGGAAACAGAGGGTCAGGTTCGACCAAGACACTTGAAGAATGAAGAAACGCACACACTTACCAGAAGATTAGCCTGGATCGCCGAGACCATCTCGTGCGTCTCCATGTCTCTTGGCAGAGCACAGACCTCGGCGAAAGCTCCGATCACCTCGGCATTCCCCAACAGCCGGTCCTCGACTTTCAGAGGCTCACCGGGCTGAGTCTTCATCCTCGGCCTCCATGATGCTGGGGCACTCCGGGGTCCGGAGGCCGATCCAGACCCTTGCCCCACCGAGATCGTCAGCTCGCGGGCCGTTCCACCGGCCGGCTTGCTGACCTGCGCGCTCTTCTCAATATGAGTCTTGGCTCCGGGGGCCCGCGCAGAGGCCTCATTCTTCGGAGGCTGTTCATCCCCCGAGTCCTTCTCCCCAGCCTTGGACTTCTTTCTAGGCAGGGACCCCTCCCTTGGGCGCTCCGGCGAAGCGTCGCCGCACTCCCGCACTCGGAGCAGGAGCAGGAGCTGGAGCAGGAGCAGAAGCTGGAGCAGGAGCAGAAGCTGAAGTAGCGCCAGCACCTCCCGAGCTCGAAGCAGCGCGGGTGCTGGCAGAAGATGGCGTCGCAGACTAAGAAGACCCCGCAGACTAAGAAGACCCCCGCCTAAACTTGGCCGCTAGGTTCGACGGTTCCGAACTTGAAGTAGACGACTAGGGACCGGATGCAGCTCGGCTCGCAACAGGATCGTTCACAGGGATCCCGGCAGACACCGCTATCAGTGAAAAGGCGACGCGTGTAGCCGCCGACTCGCTTCCCAGTACAGGCAAGACAGAGCATGTATCGCTTCAGAGCAGTTGAAGCAACACCAGACGACGATCGCCACATCCCCGGACGGATTCTTCTAGCTTTCAACCCCTAAAGGCTAGCACACTTCAGAGGTCAAAAGCTAGGGGGCAATTGTGTGGGGAGATTTCCAGAACCACAGGATTAAGCTAATCACGGCCGTCAGATGAGACTAAGCATTCCCACGTGCCATCCGCGTGCCATCCACGTGGCACCAATCTCACCCCGGCTACCAGGACAGGAGGTCCGACCGAAGTCAGGCAGCTCCGGGCCCTTAACGCCGAACTGGCCCACCTCGGGCGTCATCTCGGCAGGGAGCTCCACCTCGGCTAGGCCACCCCGGATGCCATCTCAGCAGAAAGCTCCACCTCGGCTGAAGAAGCCGGGACGGAAGCCGAAACCAGAAAGGGTCTCCACTCACGCCCCTCATCCCCCACGTCACCAGGCACGTGGAGGGATGGGGGCGCGAGCCAGTGGGACAGATGCGACATCCAGCCACTCACAATCTTCACCAGATCCCTGACAGGGCGGCGTCCAGCGGCTGAGGCCACATCAGGGCAGGGCCCGAGGGCGGATCCGCTGGTACCCCTACCGCCAAAGGCGCCCAACACGACCTGGCCCAACAAGACGTGCATTAAATGAGATGCGGGCTGACCCGACGGGCATTTAATGCATAGTGGGCTGGATTGGACCACAATTAATGCAATGTGGGCTGATCGTGACTTCCCAGTCCAATCATGGGACCCACACCACAATATCTCCCAAAGATACGTTCCACGCTCTATAAATAGAGGCTCATACCACCATCAAAGGTACGCCCATTTTCCATTCACAGAGCCCTTACTCTGTCTTTCTTCTCCCTCTCCTTCCATTGTTCCAGTTCCCATACTGACTTTGGCATCGGAGAGCCTTGCGCCGCTCAGGCCAGGGTCCTCTGACCGTTTGCTACTCTCTTTCAGGCTTTCGGACGGCATCCAGACATTCCAGACACCATCATCTTCCCGGATAAGTCCTGTAAGGCACCCTCTTATTGTGGGTCATAATTTTCTGCACCTACAATTGTATATCTACCGAGTCCTGCTACATGGACTAACTCATGGACAGAATCATGGATTAATTCCATGGTTCTCATCTAAATACTGGGTGAGAAAAATATTGGATGTTCTCATCCAATATTTAGATGAGAACCATGGAGTTAGTCCATGAACTAACTCTATGAGTTAGTCCATATAGACTTTTTGATATCTACCCCATGTATCATCATTGGAAATAGAGCCCTGCTACTTGGCCTGATGCCAGGCCCGAAAAGTGGCCTGACATCAGGCCTGTAGCCGTTGGATCTCAAAACTACAGGCCTGATGTCAGGCGACTTTTCGGGCCTGGCATCAGGCCAAGTAGACTTTTTACTGAAAATATCTCTCTAATTGAAGCAGCAAGTACTATTAGATTGATCAAATTTTATATATGTGATTATAATTAGACACATAATTAGACCTTGCCCCACGCCCCACCCCTTTTGTTAGGGGCGAGGTCTCTGGCTATAATGCTAGCACTAATCTCGCACGTGGTCTCAGTATAGGACGATAAATGATCCTATACTTTCTTGTAGTATGGTTCTGATTACATTTTAATTAGTCTAATTTAGTCTAATATAGGGCCACCTTTTGTTTGATCCGGATTACTTCAACATATGCTTTGCTATGCATGGCATTGATTCAAGTTTTAATCTCATGAGAGCAGCATATACAAATAAATCAATTATGTAAATCAAACATAATTATTTATTTTACATGTATTAATTTGTTGGTGTATATCACTCTAACAATAACATAAATTAGTTATCACTACTCATAAACAAAGAGATAGGTAGGTGTACGAAGCATCATAAAAGTTAAATTAGGTTTTAGCTGCCATTAGAATCATTGTGGCCGGTCAAGTCACTCAAATTTTTTTCTACCAAAAACCAGTCCAGCTAAATTTCTTTATTTATTTTAATTTTAGTAAACTAAGATATTCATTTCCACGAGAAGAACTAGACCAGACCAGAAAGCAAAAGAAACATAAACATGCGAAACTAGTCCGCCCAAGAGGAGAAAGGGCTCACAGATCCCATCTTACCACAAGCATGAGGTCAGCTACGCAATTTTGACTTATCCAAAATCACAAGGTCAAGAGAGAGCAGTATACGCCGGAAGGCAGCCCACTAAAGTAGGAAAATAACCCATATATGTGGGAAGGAAGCATGCACACACAAAACGAGCGTGCATACTCAGGGTTCAAATCTTGAATAGTCAGCTGAGAACGACTGCTCTTATCACTTGGGTAAGTAGCCGTTCTCCGCTCAGACTTGTTAAACGTATCTTTAAAGAAAAAAGAGAAAAAAAAGAAGATAAGGTTAAGGAAATGAACCTGATAATGGTTTGTTTCGTTACTATTGGAAATGAGCCCACACAATCCATCCCCACAATCTATGGTGGTTGACATTTCAAACTCAATTGGCAAATGGTGAGGATTCAGATTGATTCAATATTAGCACAATATGACCCAATTATTTGAACTCTAACATGCCCAACCGATTAACCCATAATCTCCATTAATATGCACATCCATTTAACTTGGGCTCAGTCTCTTTGCCTTTCAGGCTAAATCTGGATTGAAGTCTTGTCTGTCCCATTGCCACCCTTAAATATTAATACACACCCACCTCATAAAAAACAACTACACTGACATGACATTTACTCACATAAATATCCATCATTTTTTTACGTTTAAAATAAAATATGAATTCATGGTTTTAAAACATGGTAAAATTGGCCAATAACAGAATCCCTACACATAACAGCTCATGCATCCAACCTAAAATGAATGTCGAAAGAAAAGCCCTAAAAAAATGTTAATGAAGAAAAAAATGGACATCTTCATATCTAGTGCTTATTTGATTGTTATAGATGTATGTAAAAAAAAATGCAAGACAGACTATAAAGATGGTGAGAATGGGGTTTCAACAAATTTTAAAGCTTGGGACCGCACCCATACAATAATAATAAAAAGAAATTGGCATTGATGTGGCTGAATTAACCTGCGATACAAGTCGATTTGGACTGAATTTGAAACCATGAATTGCATTCACAATATATATTTGAATGTCCAGTAGCAAATAAAAATGAAAATAAAAAATAAAATGGGAGAATGGGCACTGACCTGTAGAGCCAACAAGGGGAGGTGGAACCCTTCCAAATTGAGGACTCCAGTGAAGGGCACAATCTCTTGCAGCAAGGAGTAGGCCTTGTCCCCAGTCAGATCTTCCACACACAAACCCAATGCCACTGCCTCCACAACCTCAACTCCACCATCCTCCTCTCCACACTTTTCCATCTTCAGCACTCCTTCCTCATCCTTCCCCAACCTCCCACTAAGTGGATAAAAGTTTTCCAAAACCACCCTCAACCCTTCCTTCAATTTCCCCACCATCTCCTCATAATCGACCCCTTTATACAGCAACACCTTCTGGTTGTAGTAGAAGGTCACATATGGAAGGTCAAATGTGACCAATGGGCACTCCCTTTTCTCCACCTTCTTAGGAATGATCTTGGTCTTTCTTATGACCTTCACCATCTCCGTCTCCAACTCCTCCCTCTTTCCATTCTCTTTGGCCATTGTGGAATCCAAAATACAAAGACACCACCAAACTTTGATGAGGAAATGCAGAGTAACGTTAATAGCTAGTTTTATAGAGAGAGGGGATTGATGGGTGACTTGGTATTTGGTAAAGAGGGGCAGTAATAGGAACTACATGGAATGTAGTTGGGTGGCTTTAATGGGTGTCATGGAGGTAGTTGGGTCCCATTAACTGCTTTGCCTATTCTTTATTGACTTTGTGTAACTTGTCAAGTTCTATCATATGGAAGGACTAAACATTTGCTATGATCACATGCTGCTGATAAATGAGATAAAAGAAGACACATCACAGACTTCTTTTGTTCCATGACTACAAATAAAAAAAACATATCTATACAGATTTCATATTTTCTTTTAGATATTACATAATCAAGGTCGTGATTAACAAGGTTAACAGAAACAGAGAATGCAAGAGAATTTTAGGAGTAAATTATGTGTCTTCTCCTTTGGAGGACCTGTTATAAATGGTAAGGAAATGAATTAAATGTTATATATATCGAATTGTTTAAATTGATTATTTGATAGCTAGAACAATCATAGACATGTATGTATTTGTTGAACCGTCGTATTCATGGTACTATTGATGAATGTCACAGGCCCAGATGCTCGTACCGATCCTGCAGCGGCCGTGCCGCCAGCGGAGAATGCCCACCCGATACCTCCAGGAGGTTTAATCGAGTGGATTTGATTCGGAGTGCAAATAGAATAATTTTGGGAACAAGCTAGGAATAGATTTTTGTTAATCATTTTGGAATGTAAATAGAAGTTTTCCCGTATTGTATTAATTATACGGTGGTTGACTTTCTTGTATATTAGACTTTACATTTTGTAAGGACTTCTATATTATGTTTTCGTCAATGTATATCTTTCGCAATTTTATACAGTTGACAAATTATGTTGTGATCCATTGTGAGTTTCGTTTTAGCTTTTGTTAACTCGAAATTTACGGGAGTAAGTATGCATTCGCGACTCGGAGTTTGTCCGAGCTAATCAGATCTTGGAACCGGATCGTGACATACTTATTGTATGGTATCAGAGCATTAGGTTAATAAGCTAAGTGAACACATTTAAAATACTTAGCAAATTTACGAACTGATGGACCGCGCTCCTGGCGCCTGTGCCTACCGAAGTTGGCGGACGTGGGAGTCCGTTGGGTCCGACCCTTTCGTAACCGGGGGGCAAGGGGCGTGCATCAACATTTCTTTATGTGGGTGTGCCAAATTTTCTATTTTTACTTGGAATTGCAAGTGGTGATCCGGAGATCAACCTTCGCAAGTAAAAAGGAAATCAACTTCTTTCAAGTTTTCCATTGCACATATATTTAAGAAAAGAGACATTTTCTTGATTTGCCGTGAAAGGCGATTTTTTTGGCATTTATAGCCGATTTTGGCGTTTATAGCCGATTTACAATTCTTATCAATAATGAAAGACAAGAGTTGTGATTTTTTTTGTCTCTTTAAAAAATACAAACTACAATGAAAAAGCAAGAAAAAGAGGATCTAACTTCTTAGGAGATTGTGGGGCACCTGTTCAGATTGACGGTCGCAAGCTATATGTGGACTTCGCCATCATCCATGCAGATGAGAACAGAGGATACTATTGATTCACTTCGCTTGGCTATAACCTCAGGTTTTTAGAGAACAAAGACCGAAGGGAGGTCCTATGTCCAATAAAAAACCGAGTAGACGGGCTGAAAAGCCATGTCTAAGCCATTGGAGGCAGAAGGAGAAGACAAGGACCTTGGGGGGGGGGGGGTACCCCTCAAGGGACTTTTGTCACCTTGTAGCGGTGGTCGGTGTAGGATTTCCGCAGAGTTTTCTCTCTTAGATTTCTGACGCCTTTTTCTGTCTGAGTTTCCGGATTTTCTGCAGTCTGTTGTCTGTGTGTTTGTGATTATCTTTTTCTTCTTGGAGAGCTCTCCTATTTATAGGCTTTTAGGTAACCATTTAGGAGGGTTTAGGAGCCTTAATTATCATAAAGCTACATAAATGGAGGAGTTACAAGATTGGATTCTTTATTTTGTAACTCCTTTTTCTTGGCTTCTGATTGGCCGGAGGAGATTGAGGGCATTTAATCGCCTTTAATCGCCATGATGGGAGGAGTTTCATGGGTTAAATGCCATGAATCTCTTGACTTGTAACTCCCGGATGCTTGCTTCTGATTGGCCCGTCCAAAGAAATAGATTAATGACTGTAATAAAGCTAGTCAATTAATCGCATTAAGTGGTCGCCGAGCAGTTGAAGAGTCACGGGCCGTGCCGCGTCTTTTGGGGTTCTTTTGGCGGTGATCATTGATGGATCTTCATGTAGATTGACATCGGATGACCATGTAACTTCAGGTGTTAGTTGCCAACAGTGGGTCGGTACCATCTGTCCTGTCGATTTCTCGATCGGTCGGGTAGAAAGCACACTTTTTTTGGTTGACCGGGTGGCGATCAATATTGTTTTCGATACTCTTGATGATTAACCCATGTATTTGACGGATGTCAGAGGATTTGGTGTCTCAAAAGTATGAATTTTGGAAAATACCAGAGGCTGGACGTTTTGAATCATGAAAAAACGGCGAAAACCGGGGTTTCCGGGGCAT
Source organism: Litsea cubeba (assembly GCA_012931725.1). NCBI lineage: Eukaryota > Viridiplantae > Streptophyta > Magnoliopsida > Laurales > Lauraceae > Litsea > Litsea cubeba. The sequence goes on along the minus strand of CM022952.1, from coordinate 54,716,852 downwards.
TCCCGGAGATCCCGGGCCCCAGGGTCGCAGGGGGCTGCGACCCTGGGGGGTTTTTCCCCCTTTTGTCCCGTTTTGTGTCCGTTTTTGCTGTTTTTCGATTCTTTTTTCTTCTGTATTTTTCCTTAACATTTTTGATCATTTATTGGCCTGATTTCCCTGTAGAAAATCTGATGAGAATCCTTGAATTTTATTTTGCAAAGTTTCTAATTTTCTGAGAAAGCCGAAGACTTTGTCGCGCAGAACTGCCGATTTTCCGTCAGCAGCTGAAACTGGGTCAAACGATGTCGGAATGACCTGAAATTTGGTGTGAAGCCTCCTGAGCAATAAATAAGACCAACCATATGCTTTTGTTTGAGTTTTGAAGCCGTTTGGGGTCTTATCACCCGTAGACTTGCTTTTGTCGCGATGAAGACGTCGCGGTTTGATGTGCGGTCAACCGATGTCCGATTGACTTGAAACTTGACAAGGAACCTATTGGAGTCATTTTAAGATGATCCATAGGCTCTGTCTTGAAAACCATGGTCCCGGAGAGCTTCGCCGCCGAGAGGCTTGATTTGGCTTCCGAGCGTCAAACTATGGTCAAATGTTGTCGAAATGACCTGAAATTTGACGTGTAGCCCTTTGTAAGCATTTTGAAGCTGTCCATGTGCTCTATCTGATGAGCGATGACCTCGGTGGTTCTCGCCGCCGAGAGGCTTGATTTAGCTGTTCGAGGGTTGATGTAGGGTCAAACGTTGTCGGTTTGACTCGGAACTTGACGTGGAGCCTTTTGGATGTATTTTGAGACCATCCATCGGCTCCGATCGAAGATTTGGTGTCTCCGATGCTTTCGCCGCTAGGAGCTCCTTTTCAGTTGCCGGAGAAGCGAAGTTAGGCCAAACGATTTTGAAATGGCCAGAAACTTCTTGTGTACTCCTCTTTTGGCTGTTTTGAAGGATCTTGCAGTTTTTGTTTGGTTCTGACAAGATTTGATTTTTTGTAAGTAGCATTGCCTATTTATGGCAAGTTGCGACTTCATGTAGCTCTTTGGATCTTGAATGGGCAAAGTGACATTTTTGGTGTCAACAAATGCCCCTCGAGGTACAGCGACGAGTTGCTTATCATTTGTAGTCGATGTGCCTCGAAGAGATTTGTGAAGGAGAGCCTGTGACTTGACCAAGAGTCTTTGAGTAGTCTTTCTTTTTGGTATTTGTAGCCTTTTGAGCTTCCAGGGGAATTTTATGGTAGTGAAAGGGATCACGTACCATCTCAAGGCAAAGTTTTGAAGATGACATCAGGGATGTGGATTTGGGTTTTGACCTTGTGACCTAACAGGCTGTATGTGGCAGGTTAGGGGGTCGGGTTTGGTTTTGACCGTGTGACCCAACAAGCTGTATGTGGAATGTTGGGGGATCAATTTTGGTTTTGATCTTGTGACCTAACAGGCTGTATGTGGCAAGTTAGGGGATCAGGTTTTGGTTTTTGGCTTTGGTCTTGTGACCTAACAAGCTGTATGTGGCAAGTTAGGGGACCAGGATTTGGTTTGATATTTGTGAAATGTCAATTTCAAGATTTTGGCTCAATTTGGTAGATGAGGCTGGATGGTTTGATTTTTGGAAGCTCATGGGGCTTGGAATTCTCTTTTTTATGGTCGAATCAACTCAAAAGAGGCATGGAACCATTTGTGTATGCTCTTGGTAAGAGGGATTTCTCTTTGACAAAAAGCCCAAAATATATATATATATATATATTTTTTGTGCCTAGGTGGTCAAACCTGGCTCATATGGGCTAACCGATGGGACTTTAAGCTTTTGAAATGGCTTAGATCTCCTATGGTGTCATTTTTGTAAAGAATATCCAAAAAAATATCTCATTTGGATAGAGAATATCTAAGAATATCTTTACTTGGAGAGAATCTCTCATGTTCCCTTTATTTTGGGATAGGGTATCTCAAGATATCTTTCTTTTGGGAAAGAATCCCTCATTGATCCTATCTTTTGGGAGAAAATCTCTCATTGATTTCTTTTTGGGAGAGAATCCCTCAAGATATCTTTCTTTTGGGAAAGAATCTTTCTAATCTCTTTCTTTTGGTAAGGTTACTAATTAGTAACATTTACCTATTTCTTCTTTCCTTCTTTGGTTTGCTCTCTTCTATAAAAGCAAGGAGGAGGTTGGATCTCTTGTTTTTATTGCTTTCTTTTGCAACAAATCCAAGAGGGCTTCAAGAGCAAGAGTTCTTCTTCTTCAAGATCTTCAAGACTTTTCTTCTTCTTCTCCATCAATGGCTTCAAGTAAGTTCCCTTTTTCAAGAAAACTCCATTATAGGAAAAATAAAAAGTTCTTTCTCTTTTTTTTTTTTGTTTCTTTCTTTTCTTCTTCTTTTTTTTTTCCACGTGTTTTTTCTTTTTTTCTTACACGCGTTTTCCATCTTTTTTTTTTTCGTGCTTTCTCTTTTTTTTTTGCACTCTTTTTTTTTGTGGGCCGTACGGACAGATCCTGTGGGCCATCCCTTTTTTTTCTTTTTTCTTTTTTTTTCTTTTCTTTCCCCCCTTTTTTTTGAGAAAGTTTTCTTTTTCTTCTTTCTTCTTTTGCTCATCATTGATAATGCATTTTTTTTACCAAGATGTTCATGCATGTATATTTTTGTAAATTGAATTGTAGCATGATGTGATAGCATACCTGAAAGTTTTCGCAAATTTGGGAATTTGGAGCTTGCAGCGATGTTGAGCCCTTCCTGATTTTGCGGGGACTTTGAGGTTTCGAAAGTTTGGAGTTTCGGAGCTCACAGCAATGTTGAGCCCATCTTCAAGCTTTCTATTTCTTTCGGGATAGTTCATTTTCTTCGGAATTGCCCCGGCATCATGTCAAAATTTCGCCAGATTTTTTTTTAGCGAGATTCTGTCATTTTGATGTTTGATCTTTTTCTTTTCCATCCTTTTCAAGTGGTTCCTCCAGAACGGACAAGGGTAAAGAGCCTGCTACAAGCATACCTCGTCGATCTTCTAGATCTTCTAATCCGGCCGTTCAGCAAGCCTTTGAGAAGGTCCAGTATGTTGAGAGAAATCTGGAAGAATGCGACCCCCTCAACAGAGATGAGATGAGGCAGCGACTGATCACTCTCAAGGGAGAGGAATTCTATAAGATCATGGTAAGCAGTCGTCCATGGGTGATGGAAGATCAGAGGGTTTTGCCCAAGCCTACCTTCTTCTTTGGTGATGCAGTCCCTGATGACATGACATACCAGAGGAGATGTTTTCAGTTCTCTTTCACAGCAGATGGTGAGAAGAAGACTGTTGCTACCCGGTCGACGTTTGATCGCACCGTCTCGATCATGAGCCTTGCCCCCACATGCTCTAAGAGGGAAGATCCTCCAAGCTGGGTGAGAAGGACAAATGTAATCAAGAACGGGGTTTTTGTTGGCGGTTCTGCTTGATATACGGAGAGGTTGCCTGTTGACATGGACCTGTTGATGCCATCCAGCGGCTACCAGGGTTCTGATTATCCGTCGGTCGATTTGAGACCGGTGGGCCTTGGTATTTTCAGCGGTGACGGCAGCAATTAGATAAAGCCTTTTCGACTTCATGGTCGTTTCAATGCTGACTCCGAGTGGAAGTCGTGGACTGATCGTGTCCTGCTGATTGGTGGCGCCGTTTTAAAGGATGCCGGGATTTTTGATGCCGTCCGTGCCTTTAGGGAGACCGTGATCTTTTCCGACGTGGCCTTCATGGCAATGCTGGAGTCATTCCTCCCACAAACCAATACCTTCGTTGTGACAAATGGTGAGATTGGTTTCTCTTTGAAGGAGCTGAGCGCCATTACTGGATTGCCCATCCTTGGCAAACTCTATGAGGAGTTTATGCCGATTGACAACATCCTTGAGGGGCAGTCTGAGGAGTTCAGGCTTCTGTACTTTCAGCTCGTCGCCTTCTATGATTTTTTGAAGGAGAAGGAGGGTTTGAAAGTTAGATCCAGCAGTTGGAAGAGTTCTAGCTCTTCGTTCCCCAACTTTTTTGACAGCAGGGAGTCTTCTGATAGTGTGGCCCAGGAAGCCAGGGCTCAGGATCCAAGTTCGAAGAAGATCTTGGCTATGCAAGAAGAGTTGAGAGATTTCTGTGCGAGTACAAACGCCATATGTCCTGACATTGCACTGCGGAGAGATCTCGCTGTTTACCTCACCTATTGGCTTGGTGAGGCTATTTTTCTGGAGGAGATGGAATGCACATCAGGCCGCATTGTATTTTTTCGGCTTGTCAGATGGCGTTTGGGGAGCAGCTTGCTTTGGTGCCAGCTCTTTACTCCTACCTGTGTACCGAACTGCAGGCTGCTGCTTTTTTGGTTCGGCTTGGGCTTCCCATGAATAGGGTATTTTCAGCCCACATCTTTTATTCGTGGTACGTGTACCACTGTCCTGGCTTCCACCGGCTGGGTGCTGCACAGGATGATGATCCTTTGATGATTCGACTGGCTAAGGGCAAAGCCGTATCCGAATCACTTTTGTTTGCCCGCATGAGGATCCGACGGTTCAGGGACGTCGAGATGGGGCAGTCTTCAGTGAAGCTTTCTCCGGAGTTGCGGAAGAAGGCTTTTGATTGTGGTGCCTCCCGAGACTCTACCAGGGCGGGGTCGGGAAGGCATTACTCCTTGACAAATGCAGAGAGAGAGTGGCTTTTTAGCATACGTGTCGGCACGATGGTGTACCGCAGACATCTTTTTGTCGACATCCAGCCGTATGTACCCTCTCGCTTTGCTTTGCAGTTGGGTTTTTCTCAAAGCGTTGTTGGAGTGCCTTCAAGCATGGTGAAGCGCTTTGGAGGTTTACAGGATGGGAGAAATGCATGGGCTTTCTATAGTGCTGAAGACACTATAGCCATGATCTCTTATCCCGTGTTGTTGACTTCCCGGACTGCCAGCTTTGCGAAGTGGTTCGCGGAGAGCTTTTCGGCATATCGGGGGCTTTCCAAGAAGGAGCTTGATGTGAAGCTAGCATCTGGAAAGGGCCTTGGAAAGTCGGATGGCGTCCGGCGAGAGGAAGTTTGGGCCTTCCTTTCTGGAGAGAAGCACAAGATAGGCTTTCTCGGTGACTAGGGCGTCATTGGTTCTGAAGCTGTTCGAGAAATACCTGATGAGGCTTTAGAGCAGCTAGAACAGGAGGAAGCTGAACTTGGTGCTTGGATGCAAACGGCACAGAGGCAAGCTTCCGTGGAGTCTACTGGCGAGGGTAGACCATCCAGTGAGGAGTCAAGTGGGAAACCTTACTTTGACAGCGGGGCAGGTTCCTCTAAGAAGCGAGCCCGCAGGAGTAAGAGGAGGAGGAGTCATCATCGCAGCAAGGGGCAGCATGAGGACACTCCTGACTTGGAAGTTCCTCTTACTATCAATGAGGGTGTGCCAGTGGATGCTGACGAGCCTCTAGAGAAGAGAAGCCGAGAAGAAGAGACCGTCGGTGAAGGTATGATTCTTCCTTTTTCTCTTTCCATTTCTTTTCATGGGATTTTTCCATGTTCTGATTTGCTTCTTGTTTCTGCTTTTCTCTTTTTTTTTTTTAGCAGAGGAAGACTTGATGATGCCTGAGGTTCCAACCGATGAGGTGGTGACGGATCCTGTCGGGGCACCTGAAGAAGAACCGAGGGACTCTGGAGTGAATCCAGAGTCTCCAATTGGTATGACTTGTTTTGTTTTTGTTTTTTTTTGTGTCTGTGACTTGGTTTGCTAACACATTTTCTTGCCAGCTGACTTGCCACAGGATTCCGATGACTTTGAACCATCGTTGGACGCAAATGTTGATGATGCTTCCGATGAGTTCATGGAGGAAGAGAGTCTTCCGCCAGTCGCCGAAGAAGGTATTTTGTAGTAATAACCCTGATAATGATTTTCAAACAGGATCATATTCATACCTTTTTGTGTTTCATTGGCAGGTTTTGAAGTGACAGAGGAGGATCCGTCGTTTCCAGAGCAAGGGATGCCAGAGGTTGATCCAGAGGTAGAGATTCCTGGGACTAGTTCTGACAATGTTGAGGAGATACCTCGTGCTGAGATTCCTTCCCGAGCAGGAGCAGCTTCAACTGGAAAGAGTTCTTTTGTTACTCTTCCAACAGGTGATGACATGAGCAGCCGACCAACGGAGTTGGACAAATCTTCAGCGAGGCCATCTCTTCTTTTTGCGAAGAAGGTGGTGGTGCGAGTTCTGAGCTCTTGGATTGAGACTCTGCTTTCTAGGCACTTAGATGCTGGATTTGGGATGATCCAGCATGTGCGTGAGATTCTTGGTGATGCCGAAGAGGCTGGTCTGGATGTCACAAGTGCCAGGGCGATCGTATATAGGATCATCGAGCTGGGTGACAGGTGGTTTGAGACCATGGTTTTCCTGATGACCAGTTCTTCAAGGAGATGTTCCTGGACCCTGCGGATAAGGCTCAGTCTAACCTGGATGAGGCTACAGAAAGCAGGAAGCAGGTAGTCCGAGAGAAGAACTTAGAAGAGCTAAACATCATTAGGCTGACGCATGACCTTAATATCCTTGATAGGGAGGTCGATGAGGCCAGGAAACGTCTTGAGCATCTGCAGGCACAAGTCGCTGCCAAGTGGACTGCAATAACAGAGGCTCGTGACAGGGAGAGTGCTCTGATTCACCGGGTTGCAGATGCCAATCGAGTTCTTAAAAGGAAGTCTGACGAGAACAAACAATGGCGAACTGCTCGAGATAAGCTTCCCGGTGCGAAAGAAGGGTTACAGCCCACCCCAGCATCTCATGGCAAGTTCCTGAAGAAGCGTGCCTTGGAATCCCTGACGGCTGAGGCCAAAAGTTTGCTTAAGGAGCTGAACTCTTGGCTGGAGACCATTTTTGATTGAGCTCCTATTTTTTTTAACAGAAACCATCCTTCTTTCTTTTTTTTAGTACCACTTGTATTTTTTTGGTACTTTTCTCTTCTTTTTTTTTGTAGTGTTTGTGAACACTTTCCTTTTTTTTGGTACCACATGTACTTTTTTTTTTGGTACTCTTTTTTTTTTTTTGTTATCCCTACGCTCACTTGAATCTTTTTGTGATAAAGTAATTGCTAAATGGGATTCTTTTTTTTTTTTTTTTGGTTTTCCCTACGCTCACTTAAATCTTTTTGTGATAAAAGTAATTGCTAAATGGGATTTGATCTAAAGCTTGTCATTTTGTGAGAATCTTTTGTCAAATGATTGCTTTGGCATGGAAGCCAGATTTTTGTTTGTGGCATGGAAGCCGATTTTTGGCATGAGAGCCGGTTTTGGTGGCATCTATAGCCGGGTTTGTGGCATTGATAGCCGGATTTTGGTGGCATTGATAGCCGAGTTTGTGGCATTGATAGCCGGTTTTTTTTTTGAAAGCCAAAGTTTTTAGTTTGTGGTATTGATAGCCGGTTTTATTTTGTGGCATTGATAGCCGGTTTTGTTTTGTGGCATTTATAGCCGGGTTTTGGTGGCATTGATAGCCGAGTTTGTGGCATTGATAGCCGGTTTTGTTTTGTGGCATTTATAGCCATTTTTGTGGCATTTATAGCCGGTCTGGTTTTCAAAAATGCAAGTATCGACTAAAAGTCGCCTCCCTGCTGAATGTTCTTGCAAGTATCGATGGAATGTCGCAGCCTTACTCATTCGGTTGCGAGTATCGATGGAATGTCGCATCCTCGCGAATTTGGGTGCAAGTATCGATGGAATGTCGCATCCTTGCTTTTCAAAAAAATTTTATTTTGCGGGTAATGACTTGATGTTGTTTCCCCACGATTTTTGAAATTTGCGGTTTTCTCGAACCTTTGGGTTATGGATATCAACTGAAATGTTGCGTCTCCATGGTTTTTTAGGTTTTTTCGAACCTTTGAAATTTGGGTTGTGGATATCAATTGAAATGTTGCGTTTCCACGGTTTTTTAGGTTTTTTCGAACCTTTGAAATTTGGGTTGTGGATATCAACTGAAATGTTGCGCTTCCACAGTTTTGGATTTTGCAAGTATCGACGAAATGTCGCTTCCCTGCAATTTTGGAAGTGTCGAACGTGGTTCGTATGCTTTCGATTTGTGCGAGTATCAACTAAACGTCGCTTCCCCGCGGCTTTTTGAAAAACCATTTTTTTTGTTTAAAGACACGAGGGTCATAAGTTTTGACCTAAAACCATTTAGGCGGTAAAAGGCAGGGTGGACTAGGGTAGAAATCCCTGAATCCGGATTTTGTTTCAAACCATGAATTTTGGGTTCAAGGGTTGAAAATTTTGGTCAAGTTAGGGAATGGTTCCTAAACTTGGATTTTTTTATTATTATTTTTTTTTAAACAATGAAACGATGAAAGTAAGCATTGTTTAAATTTCTAGAAATTTCAACATTTGATATGAAAATTCTAAAAAAAGGTGGGTTTAGTGAGCGTGTACCTGGAAACCGGTTTTGGCCGTACAGGCATTGCTCTTACCCAGTTGGGTAAGTCTTCAAGGGTAGTACCGCTTTAAGAACCGTTGATGGGCAGCGTACATCTGTCACCTTCCATGTTTAGGAGTGCGTATGCGTTGTTGGAGAAAACCTTGTCGATGACGTAGGGTCCCTCCCATTTTGGCTCAAATTTGCCTTTGGACTTGTGAGCGAAGACCATTGGTCTTTTTCCTGCAAGAACCAAGTCACCCTTTTTGTAGGCGCGTTGCCTGACCTTTTTGTCGAAAGATCCTGCCATGCGTGCTTGGTAAAGTTCAATGCTTTGTTGAGCTTCGAGCCGTCTCTCATCGAGATTGTCCAGCTCATGGAGTCGCAATTTTACATTGCTTTCTTGAGTCATGTCATTTTGCAAGGATACCCTCAAGGAAGGAATTTATACTTCCAAGGGTACGACAGCTTCGCATCCATAGACCAAGGAGAATGGTGTACTATGGGTTGGTCCTCGAATGGTGGTTCGATAGGCCCACAAAGCTTCAGACATTTTGTCGCTCCAGTCTCTTTTATGACTAGAGACCATTTTTTTGAGGATTTTGCAGAGTGTTTTGTTGAAAGCTTCTGCTAACCCATTTGCTGCCGGAATGTATGGAGTCGAAGGACAGCTTTGGATTTTGTATTTGTCGCAGAACCTGTAGAATCGATGATCCCAGAATTGTGGTCCGTTATCATGGACGAATCTTTTGGGTATGCCGAAACGACAAATGATGTTGGTGCGCAGGAACTGAAGGACTGATGAGGTCTTCATTTCGTTGAACGCAAATGCTTCTGACCACTTGGAGAAATAATCCGTAGCGGCGAAGATGAAGCGATGACCTTTGCTAGAAGGGGGAGAAATAGGACCTATGATGTCTATACCCCAGGCTTCGAAAGGCCATGAAATCACTGTAGGATGCAGCCATTCTGGAGGCATGTGAATGTAATCTCCATGAACTTGGCATTGTTGGCAGTGCTTAGCAAATTGCATTGCGTCAGCTACCATGGTAGGCCAGTAATAACTTAACCTTTTTATCTGATCATAGAGCTTGGGACCAGCCTGATGAGGTCCGCAATGACCAGCATGAATTTCTTTGAGTGTTTCTTCAGCCTCTTGTTGTGACAAGCAGCGTAGAAGTACTCCGTTGAAGGATTTCCTGTAAAGGATTTTTTGAAGGAATATCCAAATGAAAGTTTGGGGTTCGCCTTTGGATGCTTACCCGTTCTTTTGGATCTTCAGGTAGGATTCCGAACATAATGTAATCAATGTACGGATCCCTCCAGTCGCCGATTGAAGTTTGAAGGATTGAAATCCGACTTCCGACCACTTGGTGTCATTCAGCAACTGCTTGGTGTGTGTTAAAAGGAGGAAGGATTCTTCTTTCGCACACTGTGATTTGCATGTTTTCCCCTTCCTGGATTGCCATGGATACGGCAAGTCCAGCTAGGGCATCTGCACGTATATTTTCACCTCTACGAATGTGGGTGATGTGACAGATGTCAAACTTCTGCAGGAGCGATTGTGCTTTGTTGTAGTAAAGCAACAAATCTGGCTTCCTGACTTCAAATTTCTGATTTATCTGGTTGACGATCAGTTGAGAGTCTCCAAAGACTTCCAGCATGGTGATACCGGATTCGATGGCGAGTTCCAATCCTAGGATCAGAGCTTGATATTCAGCTGCATTGTTTGTGCATGGTTCCAGTAGCGAGAATGCGTGTGCAATCATGTATTTGTCGGGGCTAACAAAGAGGATGCCAACTCCCGAAAACAGCTGTCTTTTTTCATTTGTCCTGGTTGCACCGTCAAAGTACATGTCCCAGGAGGTACTTTGTGAGAAAGTCTCCACATTGTAGACTGGTTCGTCTGGGAGATCATCTCTGAGTGGAGAATCCTTAGGCAATGGATGCTCTGCGAGGAAGTTCGCTAGAGCTTGCCCTTTGATTGCCTTTTGTGGTACATACCCAATATCAAATTATGACAGAAGGATGGACCATTTTGCCAGTCGAGCATTGAGAGAACCTGCCTTTGTTACAAGGACCTTCAAGAGTTTGACCCTCGAGACAAGGTATACTGTGTTGGAAAGCAAGTAGTGACGCAGCTTTTGTACGGCGAACATCACTGCAAGACATTCTTTTTTGACTGGAGAGTAGCGATGCTCTGCACCTACTAGCATGCGGCTGAGGTAATATAGAGCAGCTTCTTTTCTTTGATCATTTTCTTGCGCAAGCAGAGCTCCCAAAGAGTGATCAAGGGCTCTTGTGCACAAGATGAATGGTTTTCCAGTGGTAGGAGCAGCTAACACTGGAGGTTTTGTCAGTTATGACTTGATGTCTTGGAAAGCAGCTTCACAGTCAGCATCCCAGACAAAGTTTACACCTTTTTTCATCAACCGGGAGAATGGACGGCATTTCCCCGAAAGATTGGAGATGAACCGTCTGATGTAGGCCAATCTCCCTTGAAGCCCTTTGAGTTCTCTCAAGGTACTTGGAGAGGGCATTTCTAGAATGGCTTTGACTTTTATAGGGTCAAGCTCTATTCCAGTTTTCCGAACTAAGAATCCGAGGAACTTACCCGACGAGACGCCGAAAAAGCATTTCAAAGGATTCATCCGCAGTTTATGTTTGCGAAGCCGGAGGAAGACTTCTCGAAGGTCTTCGAGGTGATCTTCTTTTCTTTTGCTTTTGACGGCGAGGTCATCAACGTAACATTCAACCCTCTTGTGCTGCATATCTTGGAATATTTTCATCATAGCCCTCTGATATGTGGCACCAGCATTTTTCAGACCAAATGGCATGACATTGTAGCAATACACGCCAAATGGGGTCCGAAAAGATGTATGTTTTTCTTCTTCAGGATGCATCTTTATCTGATTGTAGCCAGAGAAACCAACCATGAATGTCATTCGCTCGAATCCACAGGTATTATTAATCATTACCTCTGGTATAGGGAGCGGAAATTCATCTTTTGGGCATGCGCCATTCAGGTCTCTATAGTCAATACAGACCCTGATCTGCCCATTTTTCTTTGTCACGGGGACAATGTTGGCTAACCATTCAGGATGTTGTTCCTCACGGATGAAGCCGACGCTTTTGAGGTTTTGAACTTCTTGTTCAATTTTATCCATCACATCTGGACGGAATCTTCTTTGGTCTTGCTTGACAGGCTTGATTTCTTCTTGAAGATTGAGTTTGTGAACTGCTATTTTGGGGTCTAAGCCAGGCATTTCAGCATAAGACCATGCAAAGCAATCAACGAACTCACGAAGAAAGGCGATATACTCGGGTAACTTATCATCCTTTATATTCTTGCTTATGAATACAGGACGTGGGTTATCTGGTGTTCCCAAGTCTATCTTTTGAACAGGATCTTCTGTTGGAAGGTTCGAAGGTGGTTCCTCCACAATATTTTCGGAGGCTTCCAGCTCAACGAAACCTTCTGGGGTTTCAAAGGTATTTCCATACCAAGGTTTTGTTCCTTTCCACGGGTCTTCTTGATCGGCAATTTTCCCAAGGCTTGCTATGAGATGATCCCAATCGCCTGTTGAAACCGGGTCGAAGTATACTACTTCTTTTGGAGATGAGGGTTCTTCTAGGTCAGAAGACCACACGTCTGTGCCATCGGACAACTCCTCTTCATTTTCGGAGAAATCGTGCCAATTAGATGAGCTTCCTGGATTTTTATCAGGTGACTCATCGAAGAGATATCCAGGGAGATCGATGTCTTCATGGACTTGAGGTGTCGATGCTTGGTCAGTATATTGACTTTTAAGCCTTTGTGTCAACTGTCTCAGGGGAGTGTCGGGATCATACCCTAACCCGTGTGAAGATTTTTCTACATAGTCGTAGAGTCTCCAATCTTCCAGCTGGCTTTTGGTCAAGACGGGCCCCAATGGCGTGAGAATACCGCGTCCTTCTCCCAAACCGACTGGGTTTTGAGCGTCATAGCCCATTTTCTTCATAATAGCTTGTGCCACAGAACTATATAGGGATAGTTGAGGCATACCTTCATTTTGGAAAGGTTCAAGCATAGAGTTTGATGAAGAAGCATCCGATCAATGGAAGAAGATCGGCTTTTCCTTTGCTGAAGTTGCTGGAACAATGAAGGAAGCTGACGTAGGATCTTCTATGTCAGAAGTTGTCTCCATTGGAGTGAGAGCAGGCTGAACTTACTGAGTGTCAGCTTGGCTTGACGATGTATCGTCTTCTGGCTCTGAATCCGAATCCGTGTCTTGCATGATAGACACGAAAGAGACAACAAATTTGCCCCCAGGCTTTTTCTTTGCCTTCTTCACTTTTGTTGTGATGACCAGAGGCTTTGAAGGTTTGAGGGAGATGATGAAGGGAGTTTGAATGCTCTCTTCGGATTTACCGGATGGTTTGTTTTCTTCCGGTGATTGTTGAGGAGCTTTGCCTTTATCTTTCTGGAGATTTTCGGCAAAGGATGCTTTGTGCTTATCCTCTTCTTCTTTTTCACCTTCATACATCTGTGAGTCTGTGAAGTGGACTTCTTTACCTTTGAAGGGTTTTCTGTCCGCAAAGACTCGATGTATCATGCTCTCGTCGCCAACAAACTTGATGCATTGACGTAGAGTTGAAGGGACAACACCATTCTCGTGGATCCAAGGGCGTCCGAGAAGGATGTTATAGCATGAAGGGGTTTTTATTGCATACACAGTGACCTCAGAGATAAGATCACCGATCTGCAACTTGAACCTGATTTTGCCGATAGGCCTTTGAGTACTCCCATCGTATCCAAAGATAGATACAGATGTGTGGCTCAGCTTGCTGGGTGGGATGCCCAACTCTTCGAGAGCCGATGTGGAGATGAGGTTGAGTGCAGAACCTTGGTCGATCTGAACTCTGTGCATAGGCATTTCCTTAATGTACCCTGTGAAGTACAGGGGTCGGTTGTGCCTGGTTTCGCCAAGTAGGAGGTCGTCCTTTGTGAAGGCAATGGTTGCACTGGCTGCTTTTTTAACCGAGAGGCATTCAATGCATGATCCCTCAGTTTTCTTCTTTTCTCCCTTTGAGGAGGCTTCTGAGGTTTTGACCCGGTAATCCATTTCAATTTAGAGGACTTGCGGGCATGTTTGTCGACATCCTCATTCAGCTTTTGTAATTCTGAGATGAGATTATCACGAGTGTGCGGAGACATTCGCAACAAATCTAGGATGTGCAGACGTGCAGGTATGTGCTTGAAGTGTTAATCAAGTCATACTTGAAAGCCTCCTTAGGGCCTGCATGTTCATCATTGTTGCCACTAGGGGCGCTTACAACATCTTTTCCTGAAGGATTTACATATGTAAAGGAAGATTGGTTGTAATTTTTGCGGTAGTCCCGGCCAGAGCGGGTGCCTCTACCAACTTTGAGAGCTTCTTGAGAAGGGTCTTCGTTTGGAAGATTGTCTTCAGGATCAAGAGGCTGTCGTTTTTCATTTGCTGAGGATGTATCAGCAGCAGAGTTTCCATCCTCAGTGATTGTGTTGCACGGAGCATTTTCCGGGAACAAGTCCTGAACAACATCCTGCAACCTTTCTTCTTTGTTGACCAATTCATCGTCCCCAGCATCAATAGCTGGGAATTCTTCAGTCAGGAAGGGTGTGAACTTTGAAGTCACAGTCTCAGGAGAAGAAACCTGAGAGGGTGTCATCTCAGTGAAAGTCACGTGAGATGAGGTGGCTCCAGAAGATACATTGCTAGGCGTTGCCGGAGTGTAAGTGCTCTCATCACACGATGCTTCGGAAGAGCTATAATCCCGAATTATTACATTGCAGGAAGCTCTGTCGGGAGACGTTGCCTGATCGGAGTCTGACTCATCCTCGGATGTAAGAGGATCGTCTATCCAGCAATTTTCTCCATTTTCAGGAGTTAAGGGAGGATGTACCTGATGGTCTTCAGGGACTTCAGGCTCTGGATTGTGAGGAGGCTCGTTGACGCGGTCTTGCTCTTGTTCTAGAGCGAGACGTTGCAAGATCCTTGCATATTCTTCAAGATCAGGCATGGGAGCCAAATCTTCTTCCTCATCAACTCTTTGTGGCTCAACATGGTTGATTTTCACTGGAGCAATGAGAGGTGCTGGGTCAGCAGCATTTTCTTGTACAGCCTCTTGGTCTTCTTCATCATCAGACCAGGATCCTTGTGGTTGTAGAGGATTATACCAGATTACTGGCATAAGATGAGTCTCAGGAACCCATTCTTCATCGGAGAGATATTCTCCTATTTCAAGGGACTCCTCCCACTCGTCTGTGTAGTTGGATTCGAATCCATCATCGGTGTCGCTGGACTCATATCCATCAATGGATAATCCAACTACCGAATTGCAAGAGTATGATAGCTCCTGCGTAGCTTCTTTGAATTGAGGTGGCATGATATCACTGAGAGTGAATTTTCTTACCCCCTTTGAAGTCTCTGGAAGGGATGTTTTTGTTGCCTCCAGCGAAGCGGTAGAGGAAGCCTCTGCCTTTTCTTTAACTTCTTGTTTTGGCTGGGTCTTCTCTTGCCGTTTGAGCTTAAGGAGATATTTCCTAGCCTGCCTTCGCTATTGAGTTGTAGGCTTTGTTTTCACGACCTCCCAATTTTCATCTTCCAGGAGATCGAGATGTACCCATATGGGTTGTCCGTCTGGTGTCGGGTAAGGAACCAGTTCCTCGGACGCTTGGATTGAGTTTATCACCTTGAAGGAAGTAGTGATCTTCTTCTTCGGTGATTTTGATGTTTGTCCACATGTCACCATGTTGACGGAGGCAGACCCATAGTTTTTGCAAAGGTGATGACTCCGTTTTTCCACATCTCGTTTATTTTCTCCCACACAACGAAGCATTGATTGAGAGGATGCGAGATCATCTGGTGGTATGGACAGTACCGAGGATCGTTGGTTTTGCGAACATCGCCCGGTCTTTTTGGTTTCGGCAAGGTGAGCATGCCGTTTGCCACAAGAGCCCCGAAGATTTCATCAACATCTTCATCAAACGGGTATTTCTTCTCTACTCGTTCTTTGAAGGCATCTGAGAGTTCAGGTCTCTTACCAGCAGCTTTGTTTTCAGCTTTCTTTGGTGGCTGAGGAGCTGACTTGGTCTGCACATTGAGGAACTCTTTCTTCTTTGGTTTTGAGGTTGCAATGGCGGTTGGCTCTTTTCTTGATGATTTCTGACTGTTGAGGTCTTTAATCACCGTTTCAGCTTCCATGGAAGCTTCTAGGAGTTCTCCCAGGTTTTTTGATTTGTTGCCGATGATCATGGAGCGGATTCTAGCTCTCATGTTGTTTCGGCAGATGTCGACTAGCGAAGCTTGTAGCAGTACATCAGAGCATTTGTATGCCATTGCTTTCCACTTATGAATGAAGTCATATGTTGACTCATTCTCCCCCTGTTTTAGGCTGCACAGCTGAGCCATAGTAGCGGGATGATCCTCACTTTTGAAGTGAGTCAGGAAGCGTGTCTCTAGCATGACCCAATTTTGGATGGAGTCCTCCGGCAGAGTGGAGTACCAATCGAAGGCCGTACCTTTTAGGGTACTTGCAAAGAGGCGGATCTTGAGTGCATCTTGATCCGCGATAGCTCCCGTCAGGATCTTGAAGTGGATGACGTGCTGTCTGGCTGATCATTTCCCCGTATATGTTTGGAGAGTAGGATGCTTGAATTTGGTGGGGAACGGGACCGAGTCCATCCATAAGGGATATGGTGGCTTGATTCCATGCTCCTTGAGTATATCCTCTTCTTTTGCTTTCGCGAGGATAGTGTCTACGTCCTTTTTGGTAAGGGCGCGTGACTCATTTTCTTCTCCATTTACCTCATCGTCTTGATGATTCGGAGGAGGTTCATTGTTCGCCTGATTTTGGAAGGCGAGGAGAAGGTTTTCCATCAGAGTTTCAATCCTCTGTTGGCCTTGTTCCAACTGCTAGATGCGGGTGATCGTATCATCTAGAGGTGGATTGCGGTGTGGTGGCTCAGAATTTGTAGCCAAGACGTTCATCCTTCGTGATTCGAACGAAGAAACTGTCCTGGTGACTGAGCTGGGGCTCATTCTTTTTGAAAAAGAGCTCGAGGAAGGATCACTCTGCCGTCCTTTGCTTGAAGGAGCAGGGGATTCTTCTGAATGTCTTTTTGTCCTGGAGATGCTGCGGGTCATCGGACGTCGGACATGGATTTTTGTTGCTTCTTTTTGTCTTGGAGACGCTGCGGGTCATCGGACGTCGGACATGGATTTTTGTTGCTAACTTTTGGCGCCTTCTGGTTTTTCCAACCATATGGACGGCAGCAACTTGGTTGGGTCTATCTTTTTCAACCCATTTGGGAGAGACTTAAAGTGTAGGAGGCTGGGTCCTTTGCTTCTCTAGTCTCTTTTGTCTATACGACGCGCGGCGGCGTATGCGACGAGCAGTTTGAGCTTCGGTCAGCTCTGGCAGGGCTTTGACGATGAAGGATGTGCTCCCTCGGGCACAGCAGCCGAGCCTGTCTTCTTTGCAGCTGGGCAAGGACAGGATGCGAACCCTGTCTTTCACCTGTTGCAGCAAAGCTTTGAATTTTTAGAGTTCGGCCCCTGTAGAGATGAAGGGTCGAACTGCAGGTTTGTAGGCCTTAGCAGGTGCTTGTAGAGGCCTTGTGATGCATGATCTGATTTTGGGCTTGTAGGAACAAGCCGGCTCATGCTGGTTTGACTTGGGAGTCAGGTTGGAGATGGGTCTCTCCTCTTTCACGTAAGCATGAGGTTAGAACTGGTTCTCCTTGAGTGGGGCCAGGAATGCTGGCCTGGTAGATGTTTGGGACCTTCTCTATTTTAGTGAAAGTCTTAGGGACCAAGTCTTGGGATAGACCTGGTCGTTTGCTGGTCGAGGCTTCATGGGGCTGCCACGGGCTTCGGGCCTTCTGGTACTCGCCTTTGGTGTCACAGTAGTGACACGTTGAGAGGCGAGTTTCTGCTTCTTGGAGGGAGCAGTTTGTTCCTCGGGAAGTGGGAACGGTCCTAGCGTCCCAAAGACGATAGTCCAGGGAGTCGAGGTCGACCCGGAGTTCAGAGAGTTGCCGAGGGAGTTGACGCTTCGGCAACTGATGGGGGGCTTGTAGGTGCGCGTAGTTTGCTTCTGTTGAAGCATGACTTGGTGCTTGTTCTCATCGAAAGTAATGGTAAGCGATGCTGCCATTGTTAGTTTTTTTCGAAAATTTCTGAAACAAGACTACATCCATTAGTAATCACAAGAATATAATGATCATAAATGGGAAGTTCTATGGTTTCGTCTTTTTAAATTGCTCGAGGAAGATGA
Organism: Litsea cubeba; assembly: GCA_012931725.1. Lineage (NCBI taxonomy): Eukaryota > Viridiplantae > Streptophyta > Magnoliopsida > Laurales > Lauraceae > Litsea > Litsea cubeba. The sequence goes on along the minus strand of CM022952.1, from coordinate 54,699,205 downwards.
CCCAAATAATATGAAGAAGGCAAAATGACATAGAAGGCACAATTGTTCTGATCACAGGTATGGTAAGCCCAGAATGAGCATTCCAGTGACTGCTAGAAGCAATTGTAAACTTAAATTCGACTTATCGAGAAGCAGAGCTTGGTCGAGGTAAGAAGAATATAAAGTTAGAGTTACAAATGTGCCGGTCGCAATACAGTAGACCCTGAAAGGGCTTACTAGTACCGCTAGACACAAATGTTTTGAGACCGCATCCATGAGATGAGATTCTCTGTTTTGAAAGGTCAAGATTGGATTCATCAAAGAAAGCAGATGGTATTCCGATCTGAACACGGGCTCAGCGATTTCCGCGAGAGCCAGTGCTCAGAAAGAAATGAACCATAATTTCTCGGATCTGAATCCAAAAATGACGAGTTTTTTTTTGAAAGGCCAATATCGGGTTCATTAAAGAGAGCAAAAGGCACTCCAATCTGAACACGGGCTCAGCGATTTCCACGAGTGCCAGTGCTCAGAAAGGAGAAGACCAAGATTTCTCCAATCTAAACCCAAAATGACGGAAGTTTTTTTTTTTTTAAGATTTTTTTTAAAAAAATCTTTTTTTTTATTTTTTATTTATTTTTTTTAAGATTTTTTTTTTGAAATTTTTTTTTTTATTATAAAATTTTTTATTTTTAAAAATTTTATTTTTGAAAAAATTTATTTAAAAGACGAGAGAGTACACATAGGCCTCCTAACCCGGTCTTATGAAATCTTGATTGATAGAATTGCCCCCAGGTAAGGGTAGGATTACTTAATGAACCGTTTGGAGGACCCTTGCCTAGAACAGTCAAGCTGTCTCCACACTCTGAACAAGGCTTTTCTTGAATCAACCATGATCAGAAAACGCAGTTGGTTTAACCTTAGTGGTCTATGTCTTTTTTTTTTATATTTTTATATATTTTTTTGACCTTTAATGAACTCATCGAAGAGAAACGATGGCCCAAAACTTTAGTCGAACAGGCTCAACATTTCTGCAAGCACGATGAACGATAGGAACGGATCAAGGTTTCTCAATTTTGAATTCAAAATGAAAAATCTGATTTATATATATATATATATATTTTAGATCTTTAATGAACTCATCGAAGAGAAACGATGGCCCAAAACCTTAGTCGAACGGGCTCAACATTTCTGCAAGCGTGATGATCGATAGGAACGGATCAAGGTTTCTCAATTTTGAATTCAAAATGAAAAATCTGTTCTTTTTTTTTAGATCTTTAATAAACTCATCGAAGTGAAACGATGGCCCAAAACCTTAGTCGAACAGGCTCAACATTTCTGCAAGCGTGATGAACGATATGAACGGATCAAGGTTTCTCAATTTTGAATTCAAAATGAAAAATCTGTTCTTTTTTTTTAGAACTTTAATAAACTCATCGAAGAGAAACGTTGGCCCAAAACCTTAGTCGAACAGGCTCAACATTTCTGCAAGCGCGATGAACGATAGGAACGGATCATGGTTTCTCAATTTTGAATTCAAAATGAAAAATCTGATATTTATTTATTTATATATATATTTTTTTTGCAAGGAGAAAAAGTGGAAATAAATTCAAAGAATTAGAAATTTCCAAAAAATCTCATCTCATTTTTTAGATGCGGAATCCAACATGGCCACCAATTAGAAAGTAGCCAAGGAATCGAGAAAAGAAATATAAGCATAGAGCAAAAGATATGATATGCAAATATTTTATTTCTAACATCGTGTTCTCAAATGAACGGGTCCCACCGGGTGTACCAGCTTGATGGACCGCACTCCTGGCGCCTGGTCCTACCGAGGTCGGCGGACGTGGGAGTCCGTTGGGTCCGACCTTTTCGTAACCGGGGGGCAAGGGGCATGCATCAACATTTCTTTGTGTGGGTGTGCCAGATTTTCTATTTTTACTTGGAATTGCAAGTGGTGATCCGGAGATCAACCTTCGCAAGTAAAAAGGAAATCAATTTCTTTCAAGTTTTCCATTGCACATATATTTAAGAAAAGAGACATTTTCTTGATTTGCCGTGAAAGGCGATTTGTTTGGCATTTATAGCCGATTTTGGCGTTTATAGCCGATTTTTGGCGTTTATAGCCGATTTTGGCGTTTATAACCGATTTACAATTCTTATCAATAATGAAAGACAAGAGTTGTGATTTTTTTTATCTCTTTAAAAAATACAAACTACAATGAAAAGCAAGAAAAGGAGGATCTAACTTCTCAGGAGATTGTGGGGGACCCGTTCAGATTGACGGTCGCAAGCCATATGTGGACTTCACCATCATCCATGCAGATGAGAACAGAGGATGCTATTGATTTGCTTGGCTTGGCTATAACCTCAGGTTTTTAGAGAACAAAGACCGAGGGGAGGTCCTATGTCCAATAAAAAACCGAGTAGACGGGCTGAAAAGCCATGTCTAAGCCATTGGAGGCAGAAGGAGAAGATAAGGACCTTGGGGTGGGTGGTACCCCCCAAGGGACTTTTTGTTGGAATTTGAGATGACTTGAGTAGTCTTTGAAGAATTTGAAGAATCAGTATCTCAAGTATTGATTTGAGTTGGAATTCTTGTCAACACATTGTCACAAACATAATGATAATAGGCTAGTGTTGATAGAGCTGAAAAGAAGAAAAAGAATTGAAACAGTCAGGAATTCAGAATTCCTGAAGCAGAGTCTTCGGTCGACCGGGCAACCCATGCGGTCGACCGAGCAAGAAGAAACCTGCAGAAACAGATTCAGGCACCTCTCAGTTATTTTCGTGACACAGTGTGTCTTCGGTCGACCGGGACCCCAGGATGTCGACCGAGCGCGATAACTGACTGATTCCAGACAGTGTATGATGTCGACCGAGCAAGCAAGGATGTCGACCGAGCACGGGAACCAGAGTTGCGCAGAATTAGAAGTTGTGCACGAAAATTCAGCACTCTTATCTAATTTGTTTGGGACTCTTTCTAAACGAATTGTAGCCTGTTTTAAATACAATTAAGGGTTACTATAACCTATAAAAAGGCATGTATGGGTCGTTCTAAAGAGACACCAGAAGAGAGAAAGAAGAGAAGAGATAAGAGAGAGAGTTTTGGAGAGAATAGAGTGCTGTTGCTGTGTGCTGTTGTGCTGCATCTTTCTACAGCAAGTGTGGACGAGGATGTGCTCTTGAAGATGGTATTTCGTCCATAAGATAAGTGTCTCTCTGTTTATGCTTTAATTTCAATTTGTAAGGGATTGAGAGAGAGAGAATTGTAGAGGGGAAGGGCTGTAGACAGAGTTAATCTTCTATTCTGTTTTTTACATCAAGTTGGTGCTTGGTGTTTGGGGTTTGGTGATCCTATCTGTGGGTGCAGATAAATTGTAAGGGGAGTCGGTGCTTCCTAGATAGTTGGTGCTATCTGAAACTAAGGGTTGGTGCTCTTTGTCGTTGGTGCGACTAAATATATTCAGACCTGTACCGGATCGGTGTTCGGACGGTTTTGATCCGTGGACGTAGCCTTTTGGTGAACCACGTTAAATCTGGTGTCATTGTGTGGTTTGACTTGTTTTGTTGTTGAATTGGACCTGTTTTTAGAAATCACTGATTCACCCCCCCCCCCTCTCAGTGATCGCGATATCCAACAATTGGTATCAGAGCGAGGCTCCCTTGATCAGTTTAATACGCTAAGGGTGATCTCTTGTCAAATCACATGGCAGTCAATACAGGGAATATGAAAGCACCTCTGTTTGATGGTTCTAATTACTCTTTTTGGAAGATTAGGATGCAAGCCTTCATCAAATCTTTTGGCTATGATGTTTGGGAGGCTGTCAGAGCCGGTTACAATGCTGCCACCGTACCCAATGATACAGCATCGAAGAAGTTGGCAGACAACGACTCCAAGGCGCATAATGCACTCTTTAGTGGCCTTGTGGACAGCGAGCTTGTCAAAGTAATTGCATGCAAAACAGCCAAGGAAATTTGGGACAAGTTGCAAAGCATACATGAAGGTGATGAGAAGATTAAAGAAGCCAAATTGCAAACTCATCGCTCTCAATTCGAGTCTCTTCGCATGGAGGAAAGCGAGAATGTTGACTCGTATATGCAACGAGTGAATGAAGTCACGAATGACATTCGTGGACTAGGGGAGGAGATTAAAGAGCCGGTCATCGTCAAAAAGGTTCTAAGATCTCTTCTTCCCCGGTTTGATTCAAAAGTCTCAGCCATCGAAGAAGCCAAAGATCTGAATGCATTTCCCATGGATGAATTACATGGTTCTCTAACTGCCTATGAGATGTGCATAGGAAAGACGTCTTCATCTGATAAAGAAGCGGCCTTCAAAGTTCAGAAAAAGGCAAAAGAGACTGCTAGTCATGATGTTGATACCGATGATGATGAGCTTGAGGCTCAATTTGTTAGAAAGTTGAAGAAAGGAAGCAATGGCAAGTACAAAGGGAAGCTACCCTTTAAATGCTTTAATTGTGGAGGTATTGGTCACTTTGCTGCGAAGTGTCCGCTAAAAGAAGACAATGATAATGACTCTTATGCTGAAAAGAGTAAAGGAAAGAGAAATTTCAGAAAAAGAGGCAAAGCTAAAAACTTTCTATGTCAACAAGATGACAGCACGTCTGAAACTTCAGACGATGATGAATCAACCGAAGCTCTCTTCATGGTCACTGTTGAAGAAGAAGAAGAGCTAGATCCGGAAGAGGATGAGGAGGCTGAAGTCAATCTTGAAGAGGAACTCATAGCCGCACTTGAGGAGCTTAGCATGGAACGCAAAACAAGTAAGAAAAATCTGAAATTCTCCATGAATCTGAAAGTTCTATTATTGCTTTGAAAACTCAAGTAGAAGAATATAAAAGAATGGTAGAAGTCCTTGAAAACCAAATAAGTATCAAAAAGGAAGAGGCTATGAAACTTGAAACTGAGATCGCTAGAGCAAAGGCTGAAAATTTGGAAAATAGCAAAAAACTCAAAGCGCTCCAAGCGATTGAAGGGACTATGAAACTCGATGAACTACTGAAAGTTCAAAGACCTGCCCACTTCAGATTTGGTCTAGGATTTGAGAAAGGTGAATCCTCTAAGATTGCACCTCCTGAAAAGAAAGAGTTTGTGAAGCAAGTCACTGCACCTTCTAACTCTATGAAGCCCACTCAACCTAGAAAGGAGTCCATTCCTGTTAGAAAGGTAATGAAGACTAACCAGCCACAAAGAAGATACAAATTCTATGGTTATTGCTTTCATTGTAATATGTTTGGACATAAAAGAGCTGATTGCAAATTCTATGTAAGAAACAGCCCATTTGTGACTAGGAATCCTTTTTCAATCCTAAACAGCCACAAAATTGAGTGCTATATGTGTCATAATTATGGACACTTGGCTAGGGATTGTAGGTTGCATATTGCTAACTAATTTCAGGTTGAAAAGAAACCCAAGTTAGTCAAGGCTTGGAGAGCAAAGCAAAGTGCAGAAAGTCCCAAAGAATCTCTCATTGTGCAAATGGCATTCAATGCACAAAAGAAGGCAGCACCATGGGTCCTTGATAGTGGTTGTTCAAGCCATATGACTGGTGATAAAGAGAAATTCATCAAATTACAGCACTATGAAGGCGGTTCAGTGAAATTTGGCAACAATGATGGTGCCAAAATCTGCGGAAAAGGTGTTATTCAGCTTATGGGAAACAAGATCAGATCTGAAGAAGTCTTATATGTGTCTGGATTGAGACACAACCTTCTTAGTGTGAGCCAGATCTGTGACAAGGGTCACGAAGTTATCTTCACAAAGAATGGGTTTTCCATCAAGAAGAGTAGCAACGGCAAAACAGTGGCAACTGGATCAAGAACTGCTGGAAATCTCTATACATTGTCAGATGGAGCTGAAAAGACCTGCTTGATGAGTCGGACAGAGGAAAGTTGGTTGTGGCACAAACGCCTTGGGCATCTAAGCTTTGATAACATGTCAAAGATTTGCAATTCAAAGGCTGTAAGAGGCATGTCTACGGTTGAAAAGCCTTCCAATCCCATTTGCGACTCTTGCCAAAAGGGAAAGCAAACGAGGGTTATGTTCAAGTCAAAGGAGCATCATTCCAAGAAACCTCTTGAGCTAGTGCACACTGATCTCTGTGGACCGATGCGAACTCAAAGCACCAATGGAGATAAGTATTTCATGTTATGCATTGATGATTATACTCGTATGACATGGGTATTGTTTCTTAAGCATAAGCATCAAGCACTTGATCGTTTTAAAGTGTTTAAAGCACAGGTTGAAAATCAATTGGAAAAACGTATCAAGATTTTAAGGTCTGATCGTGGAGGCGAGTTCACATCTGAAGAGTTCACTAAATATTGTGAACATCATGGCATTCAAAGACAGTACTCAGCCCCTAGAACTCCACAGCAAAATGGAGTTGTGGAACGGAAGAATCGCACCGTACAAGAGATGGCTCGTACGATGCTAAGTGAAAGCAAGATGGCTGACAAGTATTGGAAAGAGGCAATTCATACGGCTGTATACATTCAAAATCGATGCTTGATCAGGCCACATGAAGACAAAACTCCCTATGAGCTATGGTTTGGAAGAAAAGCAACAGTCAAGCACTTCAGAGTCTTCGGCAGCAAGTGTTACATCAAGCGGCTCGAACAAAATCCGGGCAAATTTGAAGAAAGAGCTGACGAAGGTATATTTCTGGGTTACTCCTCTACTAGCAAGGCATATAGGTGTCTTAACAAAAGAACCAGAAAAATCATAGAAAGTGCTGATGTGAGAATAGATGAGAATATTGAACCAAAGAATGCAACTCATAATGACAGTCCAGTTTATGAGGACTCGAGTGAGATTGATGATGAGATGGCTGAATCTAATGATTCTGAGAAATCAAAGGATGACTCAGAAGATACTTCACCTAAGAAGCACAGCACTTGGGTAGAGCAACACCGTAAGGATCAAATCATTGGAGATCCTAAGGCAGGCGTTCAAACTAAACAAAGTGTAGTTAGCAATTACTCACTTGTGTCCACCATTGAACCCAAGACTGTGGCTGAAGCCAGTCTCGATGATAGTTGGTTGAAAGCTATGCATGAGGAGTTGGAGCAAATTGAGAAGAACTCCACATGGGAACTTGTTCCTAGACCTTCTGATAAGAATGTTATTGGTACTAAATGGGTCTTTCGGAATAAGCTGAATGAAGATGGTCAAGTCATTAGAAACAAAGCAAGGTTGGTTTGTAAAGGCTATGCTCAAGTTGAAGGCATAGATTTTGAAGAGACCTTTGCACCGGTGGCTCGTCTGGAAGCTATTCGTATGTTTCTTGCATTGGCAGCATACAAAATCTTCAAGGTATTTCAGATGGACGTAAAGTCAGCTTTCTTGAATGGTTTACTTGAAGAAGAGGTCTACATTGAGCAACCTGATGGTTTTCTCATCAGCAAAAATTCAGATCTAGTGTGCAAATTGAAAAAGGCTCTTTATGGACTGAAACAAGCGCCAAGGGCATGGTATGCAAGGCTGGATCTCTATCTCCGCAAGATCGGTTTTGGAAAAGGAATGGTTGATAGCAATCTGTATGTCAAAACTGAGTTAAGCAAACAGCTGGTTGTCATTGTTTATGTTGATGACATAATCTTTGGTGGCAATGATGAGGAGATGTGCAGGAATTTTGCTGAAGAGATGAAGAAAGAATTTGAAATGTCAATGCTTGGAGAACTAAAGTTCTTTCTTGGTTTACAAGTTCAGCAGCTGAAACATGGCATCTTCATATCACAAATGAAGTACATTAAGGAAATGCTGAAACGGTTCAATATGGAAGACAGCAAGCCAGTGAGCACACCAATGTCAACAAACACGAAGCTTAGCAAAGATGATAAGGCCTCGTCCGTTGATCATACTGAAAGTCCTGGGGATCCTAACCCTAGAGGGGGGGTGAATAGGGTGAGCTACACTTAGTGACCAATTATGACCAATTTTAATTTCTTTACAATTAACCTAGTCACATGTGATGATTAAACAAACAATATGCGGAAGCTAAACGAAACAATCACCACAAAAGCAATCACCATAATGCAATCATTTATAGTGGTTCGGCCTCAATGCCTACATCCACTACCGGCTTATGTATCCAACACCCCACCGGATTTCCACTATTATGCTTTTCAAAAGGCTAAGCAATAACCTCTACAATATGCTTTCCAAGGATAAGCAATAACCTTACAATGTTGTTTTTCAAGGCTTAACAACAACCTATACAAGATGCTTTTCAATGGCTAAGCAATAACCTTACAACAATAGATTTTTCTCAAAGAAAGTGTCTTCTCAAAACACTCTAAGAGATTACAATTTAGCTCAATAAATTTGCCTCTAAGATAGGCGGATATGAAAGTGAATAACAAACTCACACCAACACTAAGAATTACAAAGATGAATGCTAATGAAGTGTGTGTGTGAAAACTTCAATCAAGTTTAAAATTAAGCTCAATCTATTTTATGCTTAAAGCAATTCAAAAGTTTAATGCTCATAAAAAGATTTGATTGAAGTGTTATGCAAATCACATGTACACAAATACTAACTTGTAAATGATTTATGAAAATCAAGATGACACAAGTTGTATGAAATTAATTATGTCTAAACATGTGATGCACATTCAATGTTGTTTTCAAAATAAATTAGTTTAACTAAAGTTCAAATGAATGAAAACAACAAAGATGATTCAAACAAGTTAATGAAACATGTTTATAAAACAAATCAAAGGTTTTGACAAAACATGATTAACAAAGTTTATAAAACAAACTTGGTTTGAATCAAGAAGTAGAATCCAATACAAATAGATCAAAGATTAAATATGATAAGGATTCAAAACATCATTGTTATCATGCTAAAAGTCATTTACCAAAGATTTAAAAACTAAGCATATAACAAATGATTAAGAGAGGTAAAGCTTACTTAGTGATTTAACTTCCTTAATCCAAGCTTGAGCTTTACTAATGACCCCCTTTGATCTCTCTTAGTTCATCCCCTTTTTCTTCTCTTCAAACACCTCAAGAAGGCTTGAGAGTTCCACTTTGATCAACACACTTTAAATGGGAATGAACCCCTTTTTATACTCAAAAAGTTGAGTTCTGCGAGTGCCCGGTCGACCCCATAAAAGCCCCGGTCGACCTGGCCTCCAACGGTCATAAAACTGACCGTTTGAAAAAGAGCCGTTGGCTCTTTCCCGGTCGACCCGCAGTGGGCTCGGTCGACCGGGTCCATGGGCTCGGTCGACCGGCCACACTGCGGGTCGACCGGGTCCCCTGGACCATTTCCCCCAAAAATGCTTATTTTGCATATTTTAAAGTATTTTTCCTTGGGGATTTTTTGGGCCAATAAATCAAGCTTGGAATCATGTTTTAAATCATTCTAAGCGGCTTAAAAACATGAAACATAAAAAGCCAAAAATCATTTGAAACTTTAAATCATTGGCTAGCTTGATTTGTAAAAATCCTTTTTCAAATAAAATGCATCCAAGATGAAAACCAAAACATGCATGAAACATATGATTTACAAGGTTTAAAACAATGCATGTGTAAATCAAGATTTCAAGATTTTCTAAATCAATGCATGTGTGTGAATTCAAATGATGAATAAAATGAATGATGCATCCATCAAATTGCAATAAACAAAAACCTAACACATACCACCTATCGCTCTATGATAGGAAGCTTGCTCTACTTGACTGCTACAAGACCAGATCTTCTACAAGCAGTATGTATGGTTGCACGTTTTCAAGCAGCACCAACTGAAACGCACCTTACAGCAGTGAAAAGAATCTTTCGATATCTGAAAGGTACTATGGAGCTTGGTATCTGGTATCCCAAAGGTAAATCCTTCACTCTTGTTGCATATTCTGATGCCGATTGGGCTGGATGCGTAGATGATCGCAAGAGTACTAGCGGCGGCGCATTTTATCTTGGAGAAAGATTAGTTGCTTGGCATAGTAAGAAGCAAGACTCAGTATCCCTTTCGACAGCGGAAGCGGAATATATTGCAGCGGCAACTTGTTGTACGCAAGTGTTATGGATGAGGCAAATGCTCTCTGATCTAGGAGTTCCTACAACGGATCCTACGCCGATCCTATGTGACAACACGAGTGCAATTCATATATCTAAGAATCCTGTTCAGCACTCTCGAACAAAGCATGTAGCAATTCGTTATCATTTTCTTAAAGATAAAGTTGCTGATGGAGAGGTCAAGTTGGAATACGTTCCAACAACTGAGCAAGTGGCTGATATTTTCACGAAACCTCTGCCAAAGGAAGTCTTCGAGTATCTCCGGAAAAAGTTAGGAGTTACTCACTCTCCTAAACCGTAGGAGTTGTGCTTGAAAGGGGGAGCAATGCATTCATTGAATATCCTATTCGCTCCTCGGTTTGGTCCCTTTGGACTTGTTGTCAAAGGGGGAGAGATGTTATGCTATGATAGCAAGGAGAGATGTTATGCTATGAAAGCTAGGGGGAGATTGTTGACAGTGCATGGTTGTTATTTCAGAATTTCAGAATTGGTTCCAAGTGAGTGTTGAAGTTCCAATAGTGTTGCCAACAATTCCAAAGGGGGAGATTGTTGGAATTTGAGATGACTTGAGTAGTCTTTGAAGAATTTGAAGAATCAGTATCTCAAGTATTGATTTGAGTTGGAATTCTTGTCAACACATTGTCACAAACATAATGATAATAGGCTAGTGTTGATAGAGCTGAAAAGAAGAAAAAGAATTGAAACAGTCAGGAATTCAGAATTCTTGAAGCAGAGTCTTCGGTCGACCGGGCAACCCATGCGGTCGACCGAGCAAGAAGAAACCTGCAGAAACAGATTCAGGCACCTCTCAGTTATTTTCGTGACACAGTGTGTTTTCGGTCGACCGGGACCCCAGGATGTCGACCGAGCGCGATAACTGACTGATTCCAGACAGTGTATGATGTCGACCGAGCAAGCAAGGATGTCGACCGAGCACGGGAACCAGAGTTGCGCAGAATTAGAAGTTGTGCACGAAAATTCAGCACTCTTATCTAATTTGTTTGGGACTCTTTCTAAACGAATTGTAGCCTGTTTTAAATACAATTAAGGGTTACTATAACCTATAAAAAGGCATGTATGGGTCGTTCTAAAGAGACACCAGAAGAGAGAAAGAAGAGAAGAGATAAGAGAGAGAGTTTTGGAGAGAATAGAGTGCTGTTGCTGTGTGCTGTTGTGCTGCATCTTTCTACAGCAAGTGTGGACGAGGATGTGCTCTTGAAGATGGTATTTCGTCCATAAGATAAGTGTCTCTCTGTTTATGCTTTAATTTCAATTTGTAAGGGATTGAGAGAGAGAGAATTGTAGAGGGGAAGGGCTGTAGACAGAGTTAATCTTCTATTCTGTTTTTTACATCAAGTTGGTGCTTGGTGTTTGGGGTTTGGTGATCCTATCTGTGGGTGCAGATAAATTGTAAGGGGAGTCGGTGCTTCCTAGATAGTTGGTGCTATCTGAAACTAAGGGTTGGTGCTCTTTGTCGTTGGTGCGACTAAATATATTCAGACCTGTACCGGATCGGTGTTCGGACGGTTTTGATCCGTTAAATCTGGTGTCATTGTGTGGTTTGACTTGTTTTGTTGTTGAATTGGACCTGTTTTTAGAAATCACTGATTCACCCCCCCTCTCAGTGATCGCGATATCCAACACTTTTGTCACCTTGTAGCGGTGGTCGGTGTAGGATTTCCGTAGAGTTTTCTCTCTTAGATTTCTGACGCCTTTTCTGTCTGAGTTTCCGAATTTTCTGCAGTCTGTTGTCTGTGTGTTTGTGATTGTCTTTTTCTTCTTGGAAAGCTCTCCTATTTATAGGCTTTTAGGTAGCCATTTAGGAGGGTTTATGAGCCTTAATTGTCATAAAGCTACATAAAGGGAGGAGTTACAAGATTGAATTCTTTATTTTGTAACTCCTTTTTCTTGGCTTCTGATTGGCCGGAGGAGATTGAGGGCATTTAATCGCCTTTAATCGCCATGATGGGAGGAGTTTCATGGGTTAAATGCCATGAATCTCTTGACTTGTAACTCCCGGATGCTTGCTTCTGATGGCCCGTCCAAAGAAATGGATTAATGACTGTAATAAAGCTAGTCAATTAATCGCATTAAGTGGTCGCCGAGCAGTTGAAGAGTCACGGGCTGTGCCGCGTCTTTTGGGATTCTTCTGGCGGTGATCATTGATGGATCTTCATGTAGATCGACATCGGATGACCATGTAACTTCAGGTGTTAGTTGCCAACAGCGGGTCGGTACCATCTGTCCTGTCGATTTCTCGATCGGTCGGGTAGAAAGCACACTTTTTTTGGTTAACCTGGTGGCGATCAATGTTGTTTTCGATACTCTTGATGATTAACCCATGTTTTTGATGGATGTCAGAGGATTTGGTGTCTCAAAAGTATGAATTTTGAAAAATACCAGAGGCTGGACACTTCGAATCACGAAAAAACGGCGAAAACCGGGGTTTCCGGGAGATCCCGAGCCCCAGGGTCGCCGGCGACCCTGGGGGGGTTTTCCCCCTTTTGTCCCGTTTTGTATCCGTTTTTGCTGTTTTTTTATTCTTTTTTCTTCTGTATTTTTCCTTGACATTTTTGATCATTTATTGGCCAGATTTCCCTGTAGAAAATCTGATGAGAATCCTTGCATTTTATTTTGCAACGTTTCCAATTTTCTGAGAAAGCCGAAGACTTTGTCGCGCAAAGCTGCCGATTTTCCGTCAGAAGCTGAAACTGGGTCAAACGATGTCGGAATGACCTGAAATTTGGTGTGAAGCCTCCTGAGCAGTAAATAAGACCAACCATAGGCTTTTGTTTCAGTTTTGAAGCCGTTTGGGGTCTTATCACCCGTAGACTTGCTTTTGTCGCGATGAAAATGTTGGGATTGGTGTATGCCCTAAAGCCCACTAGCTGCACTCTCATCTTTTGTTACTGGATATTTACTGGTTATTTAATTGAAAGACTCTTTTATGCTTAAACATGTATATATGTATGGTTGCGTAAGGCCCATTGTTTCTAGTAAATGAATTAGGTGTGTAGTGTCTACGCACAGATAGGTCTGATTCATGGACAACTGGAAACATCATATTTGTTCATAACTGAGAGATGGAGCTGGGCACTTCATCTTGGTATAAGTTATAATGAGAGACTCTCCTGTATTCAGGGTGACTTACGTAAGTCATGGGAGGGCTTTCCCGGATTCATCTCATTAGTGCATATGTAATGCATTGAACAGGACCATGGTAGGTGTGATCTCTAAAATAGACTATCACAGAAAAGAGATCAAGTCACCTCATGCTACTGAGTAACCGGTGCTCTTAATCTTGAGCATTTGTGGATGAACTGACGAAGTCAAGTTCTTGTGCTTTAATTCACTATGGGTGAGATTCTTTTCATGGGTCAACAGCTCTGTGTTTTGGGTACTCGGACTTGATCAGTTGGGACGTGCAAATGCAATATAGAATCTATGCCATCTGATGATGGAATAATCGTCCCCTTAGAATTATCCGATTAATCATCAAAATCTAAGATCTTAGTATATGGATGTTCCATATGGATATTGAACTTGTGGGTCGCTCCCTGGATCAAGAGAATGATATTCGAATGATGATTATGTTAAGGATATGAAGTTCTAAGGTTTAGAAGTAATCGGGAAGGTTGATAGTACATATGATAACCTGACTCGATTATGGATGTTACATAGAGGGGCATTCAGGTCATTACACTTAGTAGGTCGAAGACAACTGTCATTTTATGACAAGCTTATTATAATATATATTTGTCCTTGGAGTTCAACCATAACTCTCTAGTGGAATGAGTTAAGGTTAAAATGGTCTTAATGTTGCTATGAGTTTAGCATAGACATTTTGGTCATTTTGGGAGCCAATGGCAAATATGTCTTTTGGTCCCTTCTCTAGTTACTTACCAAGATTGGCATGGTTTCCTAAGATGTTTAGATAACATAAGGATGAATTATTTTAGTGGAAAAATAATTTTGAGTTTAAATTCAAATAGGCCTTTGATGGCATACATGAATTTAACTCTAGATAAATTGTATGTGGGCCATGGTGTGCATTGATATGTGGGACGTCCATAATAGGATTTCCATGGGTAAGGTTTCCAACTTTGAGTAGGACTCTCTACTTGGAAAGTTGGACTCCTCTTTGGATTAGTATTCCTATGAGTTAGTTTCCCTTTTGGATTAGGAACTTAAAATTAGTAAGTGTTCTACAACTAGGATTACTAATTGTATGGAAAGTTCCTTTTGGTTTCCTTTTCTAATTAGAGTGTTTCTTAAAGGAAATAAGTCTTTCCTTTTTGGACATCTTTTAGAATGAGGAGAGATAACTTTATGGGAAAGGTTTCCACAAAAGTTTCTATAAAAGATACCACTTCCCCCTTGGACGTCCAACACTAGAAGAGAGCCACAAGTCTCCCACACGTCCAGCCTTGGTTGCTTCTCTTCTTGATAGATGAGAGCTTAAGGTCTGAGTTTTTCCCTTGGAGAAATAGTTCTTGTTTCCTAGATTAAGATCCCACCATCTTAGCCAATCAGATTTGGAAGTGAGATAGAGGAGAAGATCAAAGGCAATACTAGTGCAGAAAATTCCAGCAACTTGTTTGCAAATTGCAAGTCTGAGTTCGGGCCTTTGGATCTATTTTTTCAAAGATTTGAAGTCTACAAATCTTCGAGGTAATAGTCTTCTATCATCTCTATTAATTAAACACATGTTGATCATGATTTAATGGAGTTTCTATGCGATTCTTTATGGTTGATTTCCGCTGCATAGTGCAGAAATCAGATTTTTTAAAATCTGTCATACTTTGCATCAGCCATAGTAGTCTCTTTAGGAGAAGTTTCAGATCTGAATCCCGGTTTCCTTCAGAAAACCATGGTCCTGGAGAGCTTCGCCGCCGAGAGGCCTGATTTGGCTTTCGAGCGTCAAACTATGGTCAAATGTTGTCGAAATGACCTGAAATTTGACGTGTAGCCCTTTGTAAGAATTTTGAAGCCGTCCATGTGCTCTATCTGATGAGTAATGGCCTCGGTGGTTCTCGCCGCCGAGAGGCTTGATTTAGCTGTTCGAGGGTTGATGTAGGGTCAAACATTGTCGGTTTGACTCGGAACTTGATGTGGAGCCTTTTGGATGTATTTTGAGACTATCCATCGGCTCCGATCGAAGATTTGGTGTCTCCGATGCTTTTGCCGCCAGGACCTCCTTTTCAGTTGCCGGAGAAGCGAAGTTAGGCCAAACAATTTTGAAATGGCCCGAAACTTCTTGTGTACTCCTCTTTTGGCTGTCTTGAAGGATCTTGCAGTTTTTGTTTGGTTCTGACAAGATTTGATTTTTTGTAAGTAGCATTGCCTATTTAGGCAGGTTGCGACTTCATGTAGCTCTTTGGATCTTGAAGGGGCAAAGTGACATTTTTGGTGTCAACACGAACGATGTGAGGTACGTTAATTCCGTAACAAATCTGGAATAGATTTGTGTTTATTGTTTTCACTCTATGTGATTGATATTGATGGAAGTGTTGAGATGTCAATCTTACATTCCATATTGTTTACAGTATAGCTTCTGGATCAGAATCTGGGCAGGATAACTTTATAGCAGTCACACCCCCTCCTATATCTGAGACCGAATCTAGATTCGCTGCTATACTCGAGCAGATGGCCAAGAGCCATGAGGTACAGATGGGCATGCAACCCTAGTTAGTGTTGAGTAATGCACAGCTAGCCAAGAGTCAAGAGGCTCAAGCTGGTATGCATGCTCAGATGGCTAGAATCTTAGAGACTCAGAGCCAGATGCCTGCTCAAATACAGACGCCATCACCCGTGTTGGAATTTGAGATGACTTGAGTAGTCTTTGAAGAATTGAAGAAGATAGTATCTCAAGTATTGATTTGAGTTGGAATTATTGTCAACACATTGTCACAAGCATGATGATAGTAGGCTAGTGTTGATAGAGCTGAAAAGAAGAAACAGAATTGAAACAGTCAGGAATTCAGAATTCCTGAAGCAGAGCACGCGGTCGACCGAGCACCCCATGCTGTCGACCGAGCAAGAAGAAACCTGCAGAAAACAGATTCAGGCACCTCTCAGTTATTTTCGTGACACAGTGTGTCTTCGGTCGACCGGGACCCCAGGATGTCGACCGAGCGCGATAATTGACTGATTCCAGTCAGTGTATGATGTCGACCGAGAAAGCAAGGATGTCGACCGAGCACGGGAACCAGAGTTGCGCAGAATTAGAAGTTTTGCACGAAAATTCAGCACTCTTATCTATTTCGTTTGGGACTCTTTCTAAACGAATTGTAGCCTGTTTTAAATACAATTAAGGGTTACTATAACCTATATAAAGGCATGTATGGGTCGTTCTAAAGATACACCAGAAGAGAAGAGTTTTAGAGAGAAAATTGAGAGAGTTCCTGAGAGAAAGAAGTGCTGGTGCTATGTGCTGTTGTGCTGCATCTTTCTACAGCAAGTGTGGACGAGGATATGCTCTTGAAGATGATGTTTCGTCCATAAGATAAGTGTCTCTCTGTTTATGCTTTAATTTCAATTTGTAAGGGATTGAGAGAGAGAGAGAATTGTAGAGGGGAAGGGCTGTAGACAGAGTTTATCTTCTATTCTGTTTTTACATCAAGTTGGTGCTTGGTGTTTGGGGTTTGGTGATCCTATCTGTGGGTGCAGATAAATTGTAAGGGGAGTCGGTGCTTCCTAGATAGTTGGTGCTATCTGAAACTAAGGGTTGGTGCTCTTTGTCGTTGGTGCGACTAAATAAGATTCAGATCTGTCCCGGATTGGTGTTCGGACAGTCTTTGAACCGTGGACGTAGCCTTTCGGTGAACCACGTTAAATCTGGTGTCATTGTGTGGTTTGACTTGTTTTGTTGTTGAATTGGACCTGTTTTTAGAAATCACTAATTCACCCCCCCTCTCAGTGATCGCGGTATCCAACAATTGGTATCAGAGCGAGGCTCCCTTGATCAGTTTAATACGCTAAGGGTGATCTCTTGTCAAATCACATGGCAGTCAATACAGGGAATATGAAAGCACCTCTGTTTGATGGTTCTAATTACTCTTTTTGGAAGATTAGGATGCAAGCCTTCATCAAATCTCTTGGCTATGATGTTTGGGAGGCTGTCAGAGCCGGTTACAATGCTGCCACCGTACCCAATGATACAGCATCGAAGAAGTTGGCAGACAACGACTCCAAGGCGCAGAATGCACTCTTTAGTGGCCTTGTGGACAGCGAGCTTGTCAAAGTAATTGCATGCAAAACAGCCAAGGAAATTTGGGACAAGTTGCAAAGCATACATGAAGGTGATGAGAAGATTAAAGAAGCCAAATTGCAAACTCATCGCTCTCAATTCGAGTCTCTTCGCATGGAGGAAAGCGAGAATGTTGACTCGTATATGCAACGAGTGAATGAAGTCACGAATGACATTCGTGGACTAGGGGAGGAGATTAAAGAGCCGGTCATCGTCAAAAAGGTTCTAAGATCTCTTCTTCCCCGGTTTGATTCAAAAGTCTCAGCCATCGAAGAAGCCAAAGATCTGAATGCATTTTCCATGGATGAATTACATGGTTCTCTAACTGCCTATGAGATGCGCATAGGAAAGACGTCTTCATCTGATAAAGAAGCGGCCTTCAAAGTTCAGAAAAAGGCAAAAGAGACTGCTAGTCATGATGTTGATACCGATGATGATGAGCTTGAGGCTCAATTTGTTAGAAAGTTGAAGAAAGGAAGCAATGGCAAGTACAAAGG
Organism: Litsea cubeba; assembly: GCA_012931725.1. Classification (NCBI taxonomy): domain Eukaryota; kingdom Viridiplantae; phylum Streptophyta; class Magnoliopsida; order Laurales; family Lauraceae; genus Litsea; species Litsea cubeba. Next base: position 54,681,442 of record CM022952.1, on the reverse strand, counting down.
GAAGCTACCCTTTAAATGCTTTAATTGTGGAGGTATTGGTCACTTTGCTGCGAAGTGTCCGCTAAAAGAAGACAATGATAATGACTCTTATGCTGAAAAGAGTAAAGGAAAGAGAAATTTTAGAAAAAGGGGCAAAGCTAAAAACTTTCTATGTCAACAAGATGACAGCACGTCTGAAACTTCAGACGATGATGAATCAACCGAAGCTCTCTTCATGGTCACTGTTGAAGAAGAAGAAGAGCTAGATCCGGAAGAGGATGAGGAGGCTGAAGTCAATCTTGACGAGGAACTCATAGCCGCACTTGAGGAGCTAAGCATGGAACGCAAATCAAGTAAGAAAAATCTGAAACTTCTCCATGAATCTGAAAGTTCTATTATTGCTTTGAAAACTCAAGTAGAAGAATATAAAAGAATGGTAGAAGTCCTTGAAAACCAAATAAGTATCAAAAAGGAAGAGGCTATGAAACTTGAAACTGAGATCGCTAGAGCAAAGGCTGAAAATTTGGAAAATAGCAAAAAACTCAAAGCGCTCCAAGCGATTGAAGGGACTATGAAACTCAATGAACTACTGAAAGTTCAAAGACCTGCCCACTTCAGATTTGGTCTAGGATTTGAGAAAGGAGAATCCTCTAAGATTGCACCTCCTGAAAAGAAAGAGTTAGTGAAGCAAGTCACTGCACCTTCTAACTCTATGAAGCCCACACAACCTAGAAAGGAGTCCATTCCTGTTAGAAAGGTAATGAAGACTAACCAGCCACAAAGAAGATACAAATTCTATGGTTATTGCTTTCATTGTAATATGTTTGGACATAAAAGAGCTGATTGCAAATTCTATGTAAGAAACAGCCCATTTGTGACTAGGAATCCTTTTTCAATCCTAAGTAGCCACAAAATTGAGTGCTATATGTGTCATAATTATGGACACTTGGCTAGGGATTGTAGGTTGCCTATTGCTAACAAATTTCAGGTTGAAAAGAAACCCAAGTTAGTCAAGGCTTGGAGAGCAAAGCAAAGTGCAGAAAGTCCCAAAGAATCTCTCATTGTGCAAATGGCATTCAATGCACAAAAGAAGACAGCACCATGGGTCCTTGATAGTGGTTGTTCAAGCCACATGACTGGTGATAAAGAGAAATTCATCAAATTACAGCACTATGAAGGCGGTTCAGTGAAGTTTGGCAACAATGATGGTGCCAAAATCTGCGGAAAAGGTGTTATTCAGCTTATGGCAAACAAGATCAGATCGGAAGAAGTCTTATATGTGTCTGGATTGAGACACAACCTGCTTAGTGTGAGCCAGATCTGTGACAAGGGTCACGAAGTTATCTTCACAAAGTATGGGTTTGCCATCAAGAAGAGTAGCAACGGCAAAACAGTGGCAACTGGATCAAGAACTGCTGGAAATCTCTATACATTATCAGATGGAGCTGAAAAGACCTGCTTGATGAGTCGGACAGAGGAAAGTTGGTTGTGGCACAAACGCCTTGGGCATCTAAGCTTTGATAACATGTCAAAGATTTGCAATTCAAAGGCTGTAAGAGGCATGTCTAAAGTTGAAAAGCCTTCCAATCCCATTTGCGACTCTTGCCAAAAGGGAAAGCAAACGAGGGTTATGTTCAAGTCAAAGGAGCATCATTCCAAGAAACCTCTTGAGCTAGTGCACACTGATCTCTGTGGACCGATGCGAACTCAAAGCACCAATGGAGATAAGTATTTCATGTTATGCATTGATGATTATACTCGTATGACATGGGTATTGTTTCTTAAGCATAAGCATCAAGCACTTGATCGTTTTAAAGTGTTTAAAGCACAGGTCGAAAATCAATTGGAAAAACGTATCAAGATTTTAAGGTCTGATCGTGGAGGCGAGTTCACATCTGAAGAGTTCACTAAATATTGTGAACATCATGGCATTCAAAGACAGTACTCAGCCCCTAGAACTCCACAGCAAAATGGAGTTGTGGAACGGAAGAATCGCACCGTACAAGAGATGGCTCGTACGATGCTAAGTGAAAGCAAGATGGCTGACAAGTATTGGAAAGAGGCAATTCATACGGCTGTATACATTCAAAATCGATGCTTGATCAGGCCACATGAAGTCAAAACTCCCTATGAGCTATGGTTTGGAAGAAAAGCAACAGTCAAGCACTTCAAAGTCTTCGGCAGCAAGTGTTACATCAAGCGGCTCGAACAAAATCCGGGCAAATTTGAAGAAAGAGCTGACGAAGGTATATTTCTGGGTTACTCCTCTACTAGCAAGGCATATAGGTGTCTTAACAAAAGAACCAGAAAAATCATAGAAAGTGCTGATGTGAGAATAGATGAAAATATTAAACCAAAGAATGCAACTCATAATGACAGTCCAGTTTATGAGGACTCGAGTGAGATTGATGATGAGATGGCTGAATCTAATGATTCTGAGAAATCAAAGGATGACTCAGAAGATACTTCACCTAAGAAGCACAGCACTTGGGTAGAGCAACACCCTAAGGATCAAATCATTGGAGATCCTAAGGCAGGCGTTCAAACTAGACAAAGTGTAGTTAGCAATTACTCACTTATGTCCACCATTGAACCCAAGACTGTGGCTGAAGCCAGTCTCGATGAAAGTTGGTTGAAATCTATGCATGAGGAGTTGGAGCAAATTGAGAAGAACTCCACATGGGAACTTGTTCCTAGACCTACTGATAAGAATGTTATTGGTACTAAATGGGTCTTTAGGAATAAGCTGAATGAAGATGGTCAAGTCATTAGAAACAAAGCAAGGTTGGTTTGTAAAGGCTATGCTCAAGTTGAAGGCATAGATTTTGAAGAGACCTTTGCACCGGTGGCTCGTCTGGAAGCCATTCGTATGTTTCTTGCATTGGCAGCATACAAAACCTTCAAGGTATTTCAGATGGACGTAAAGTCAGCTTTCTTGAATGGTTTACTTGAAGAAGAGGTCTACATTGAGCAACCTGATGGTTTTCTCATCAGCAAAAATTCAGATCTAGTGTGCAAATTGAAAAAGGCTCTTTATGGACTGAAACAAGCGCCAAGGGCATGGTATGCAAGGCTGGATCTCTATCTCCGCAAGATCGGTTTTGGAAAAGGAATGGTTGATAGCAATCTGTATGTCAAAACTGAGTTAAGCAAACAGCTGGTTGTCATTGTTTATGTTGATGACATAATCTTTGGTGGCAATGATGAGGAGATGTGCAGGAATTTTGCAGAAGAGATGAAGAAAGAATTTGAAATGTCGATGCTTGGAGAACTAAAGTTCTTTCTTGGTTTACAAGTTCAGCAGCTGAAACATGGCATCTTCATATAACAAATGAAGTACATTAAGGAAATGCTGAAACGGTTCAATATGGAAGACAGCAAGCCAGTGAGCACACCAATGTCAACGAACACGAAGCTTAGCAAAGATGATAAGGCCTCGTCCGTTGATCATACCACCTATCGCTCTATGATAGGAAGCTTGCTCTACTTGACTGCTACAAGACCAGATCTTCTACAAGCAGTATGTATGGTTGCACGTTTTCAAGCAGCACCAACTGAAACGCACCTTACAGCAGTGAAAAGAATCTTTCGATATCTGAAAGGTACTATGGAGCTTGGTATCTGGTATCCCAAAGGCAAATCCTTCACTCTTGTTGCATATTCTGATGCCGATTGGGCTGGATGCGTAGATGATCGCAAGAGTACTAGCGGCGGCGCATTTTATCTTGGAGAAAGATTAGTTGCTTGGCATAGTAAGAAGCAAGACTCAGTATCCCTTTCGACAGCGGAAGCGGAATATATTGCAGTGGCAACTTGTTGTACGCAAGTGTTATGGATGCGGCAAATGCTCTCTGATCTAGGAGTTCCTACAACGGATCCTATGCCGATCCTATGTGACAAAACGAGTGCAATTCATATATCTAAGAATCCTGTTCAGCACTCTCGAACAAAGCATGTAGCAATTCGTTATCATTTTCTTAAAGATAAAGTTGCTGATGGAGAGGTCAAGTTGGAATACGTTCCAACAACTGAGCAAGTGGCTGATATTTTCACGAAACCTCTGCCAAAGGAAGTCTTCGAGTATCTCCGGAAAAAGTTAGGAGTTACTCACTCTCCTAAACCGTAGGAGTTGTGCTTGAAAGGGGGAGCAATGCATTCATTGAATATCCTATTCGCTCCTCGGATTGGTCCCTTTGGACTTGTTGTCAAAGGGGGAGAGATGTTATGCTATGATAGCAAGGAGAGATGTTATGCTATGAAAGCTAGGGGGAGATTGTTGACAGTGCATGGTTGATATTTCAGAATTTCAGAATTGGTTCCAAGTGAGTGCTGAAGTTCCAATAGTGTTGCCAACAATTCCAAAGGGGGAGATTGTTGGAATTTGAGATGACTTGAGTAGTCTTTGAAGAATTGAAGAAGATAGTATCTCAAGTATTGATTTGAGTTGGAATTATTGTCAACACATTGTCACAAGCATGATGATAGTAGGCTAGTGTTGATAGAGCTGAAAAGAAGAAACAGAATTGAAACAGTCAGGAATTCAGAATTCCTGAAGCAGAGCACGCGGTCGACCGAGCACCCCATGCTGTCGACCGAGCAAGAAGAAACCTGCAGAAAACAGATTCAGGCACCTCTCAGTTATTTTCGTGACACAGTGTGTCTTCGGTCGACCGGGACCCCAGGATGTCGACCGAGCGCGATAATTGACTGATTCCAGTCAGTGTATGATGTCGACCGAGAAAGCAAGGATGTCGACCGAGCACGGGAACCAGAGTTGCGCAGAATTAGAAGTTTTGCACGAAAATTCAGCACTCTTATCTATTTCGTTTGGGACTCTTTCTAAACGAATTGTAGCCTGTTTTAAATACAATTAAGGGTTACTATAACCTATATAAAGGCATGTATGGGTCGTTCTAAAGATACACCAGAAGAGAAGAGTTTTAGAGAGAAAATTGAGAGAGTTCTTGAGAGAAAGAAGTGCTGGTGCTGTGTGCTGTTGTGCTGCATCTTTCTACAGCAAGTGTGGACGAGGATATGCTCTTGAAGATGATGTTTCGTCCATAAGATAAGTGTCTCTCTGTTTATGCTTTAATTTCAATTTGTAAGGGATTGAGAGAGAGAGAATTGTAGAGGGGAAGGGCTGTAGACAGAGTTTATCTTCTATTCTGTTTTTACATCAAGTTGGTGCTTGGTGTTTGGGGTTTGGTGATCCTATCTGTGGGTGCAGATAAATTGTAAGGGGAGTCGGTGCTTCCTAGATAGTTGGTGCTATCTGAAACTAAGGGTTGGTGCTCTTTGTCGTTGGTGCGACTAAATAAGATTCAGATCTGTCCCGGATTGGTGTTCGGACAGTCTTTGAACCGTGGACGTAGCCTTTCGGTGAACCACGTTAAATCTGGTGTCATTGTGTGGTTTGACTTGTTTTGTTGTTGAATTGGACCTGTTTTCAGAAATCACTGATTCACCCCCCCCCCCTCTCAGTGATCGCGGTATCCAACAACCCGTTCAACAGCATATTGAACATCAAGTGGTGAACAAGAACAAAAAAAAGGATCCTAATATCTTTTACGAGCAGTTCCGTAAGAGAGGAGCCACTGAATTCAAGGGTACCGAGGATGTGATACAAGCCGATGAATGGCTGGAACACGTCGAGGATGTACTTGATACAGTTGTCTGCACTCTCAAGCAGAGAGTCTCGTTGACCTCCTCTATGCTCAGAGAATCAGCTAATACGTGGTGGAGAAGTGTTAAGGACACATTCAAGACAATGCCGGAAGATGGAATCTGGGAGACTTTCAGGACTTACTTTCAAAGAAAGTTTGTACCAGAACATGTACGGCAACAAAAGGAGGCAGGATTTCTTAATTTGAAACAAGGTCAGCTGATTGTATCTACATATGTGGATAACTTCCTCAAGCTATCCAAGTATGCTCCTGACTTGGTAAATACTGAAGAGAAGAAGATCAAGCGGTTTATCATAGGATTGAACCTAGAGTACAAGACAGTAGTGGTAGCTGGTCAGATACCTACTAATTTTGATGCTGTCTTGGATAGGGCATATACCGCTGAAGAGATTCAACGAGAGAAGGATGTTGCTAACACTGCTAAGGGAAGTAGTGAGTCATGGTACCAGAAGGGAGGACAGCCCAAGGATAAAAGGCAAAGACAGCAACAAAGATTCACTCCTAAAAATAATAGGAATGATAGGACTGATAGGCAAGAGAACAAGCCAGTTTGTGAGACTTGTGGTAAAACTCACAGGACTGAATTGTGTTGGAGGACTACCGGGGCCTGCCTGGTTTGTGGTTCTCTAGAACATAGGATGGCTTAATGTCCAAAGATGAGGAGAGATGATATAGCTCCTTATCAGCAACCTAATTGAGGACAAGCAGCACTTCCTGCTCCTCCTCAGAGATTAGCTTTGCCTGCTCCTCTGAGGCAACCACAGCAACAACCTCAGCGGCAAGGTCAGCAACGTCCATATCAGAGACAACAACAGCCTAATAGGCCACAGGCAGCTGGATTGGCTTGTGTAGTCAACAGAGAATAGGTTGACGTTGCAACCAATGTGGTTGAAGGTACTATTCTTGTAGATAATAGACCTGCTATAGCTTTGTTTGATCCGGGTTCTACCCATTCATTTGTAGCACCTACATTTGTCTGTAACATACAAGACCGGATAGAACAATTAGCTTATGATTTTACTGTCTCTACTCCCTTAGGAAAGAGATTAGTTTGTGAATTATATCTTCCCCAATGTAATGTTAAAATCGGGGAAATGTCAATGACAGTTGATCTAGTTGTACTAACAACTATGAATGATTTAGATATAATATTCGGTATGGATTGGCTAGCGAAGTATAGGGCTTGTTTAGACTGTTTTCACAAGATCATTGTTGGGATTGGAGTATGCCCTAAAGCCCACTAGCTGCACTCTCATCTTTTGTTACTGGATATTTACTGGTTATTTAATGGAATGACTCTTTTATGCTTAAACATGTATATATGTATGGTTGTGTAAGGCCCATTGTTTATAGTAAATGAATTAGTTGTGTAGTGTCTACACACAGATAGGTCTAATTCATGGACACTGGAAATATCATATTTGTTCATAACTGAGAGATGGAGCTGGGCACTTTATCTTGGTATAAGTTATAATGAGAGATTCTCCTGTATTCAGGGTGACTTACCTAAGTCATGGGAGGGCTTTCCCGGATTCATCTCATTAGTGCATATGCAATGCATTGAACAGGACCATGGTAGGTGTGATCTCTAAAATAGTACTATCACAGAGAGAGATCAAGTCACCTCATGCTACTGAGTGACTGGTGCTCTTAATCGTGAGCATTTGTGGATGAACTGACGAAGTAAGTTCTTGTGCTTTAATTCACTATGGGTGAGATTCTTTTCATGGGTCAACAGCTCTGTGTTTTGGGTACTCGGACTTGATCAGTTGGGACGTGCAGATGCAATACAGAATCTATGCCATCTAATGATGGAATAATCGTCCCCTTAGAATTATCCGATTAATCATCAAAATCTAAGATCTTAGTTTATGGATGTTCCATATGGATATTGAACTTGTGGGTCGCTCCCTGGACCAAGAGAATGATATCCGGATGATGTTATGTTAAGGATATGAAGTTCTAAGGTTTAGATGTAATCGGGAAGGTTGATAGTACATGTGATAACCTGACTCGATTATGGATGTTACATAGAGTGGCATTCAGATCATTACACTTAGTAGGTCGAAGACAATCGTCATTTTATGACGAGCTTATTATATTATATATTTGTCCTTGGAGTTCAACCATAACTCTTTAGTGGAATGAGTTAAGGTTAAAATGGTCTTTATGTTGCTATGGGTTTAGCATGGACATTTTGGTCATTTTGGGAGCCAATGACAAATATGTCTTTTGGTCCCTTCTCTAGTCACTTACCAAGATTGGCATGGTTTCCTGAAATGTTTAGATAACATTTGGATGAATTATTTTAGTGGAAAAATAATTTTGAGTTTAAATTCAAATAGGCCTTTGATGGCATACATGAATTTAATCCTAGATAAATTGTATGTGGGCCATGGTGTGCATTATCATGAGGGACGTCCATAATGGGATTTCCATGGGTAAGGTTTCCAATTTTGAGTAGGTCTCTCTACTTGGAAGGTTGGACTCCTCTTTGGATTAGTATTCCTATGAGAAAGTTTCCTTTTTGGATTAGGAACTTAAAATTAGTAAGTGTTGTACAACTAGGATTACTAATTGCATGGGAAGTTCCTTAGTTTCCTTTTCTTATTAGAGTGTTTCTAAAAGGAAATAAATCTTTAGATTATACTTTCCTTTTAGGACATCTTTGAGAATAAGGAGAGATAACTTTTTGGGAAAGCTTCCATAAAGTTTCTAGAAAAGAAACCAAATAAGTCCTTGGACGTCTACCATATTATGAAAGTGCAATGCTCCCACACGTCCAGCCTTGAAGTTCTTTCTTCTTCATTGAATAAAGTTGTAGGTCTGAGATTTTTCCTTGGAAAAATAGTTCTCAATTCCTAGATTAAGATCCCACCATCTTAGCCAATCAGATTTGGAAGTGAGATAGAGGAGAAGATCAAAGGCAACACTATTGCAGAAAATTCCAGCAACTTGTTAGCTAGTTGCAAGTCTGAGTTCGGGCCTTTGGATCTATTTTTTCAGAGATTTGAAGTCTACAAATCTTCGAGGTAATAGTCTTCTTCTTTCTCCTTTAATTATACACTTGTTGGTCATGAATTCATGGAGTTCTCATGCGATCTCTATGGCTGATTTATGCTGCCCAAATCAGATTTTTTAAAATCTGTCATGTTACAAATTAGCCATGAATGTGTTCCGCTAATTCAGATCTGAATCGCAGTTTCTTTCAGTGGTATCAGAGCCACTCCATGTGAAATCATGATCCCATATTGTGTATAATTAATCCTAGATTGATTATGGGCATGGTGGCACCCTATTAAAGTTATGTTGTGATGCATGTTGTGTGCAAGTTTCATTAACATTGCTGGAATTTATTTTCCAGATTTGTTTAATGATGCACATAGTGTGTTTGCATGCACTAACCACTTTGTTTGCAGCCATGTATTACATCCTTGATGGTTCGCATGATTGTAATGTGGATTTGGATGTTTTTTTCAATAGTTGGAAAGTGTACGATTGCGCGTATAGCAATCATAGGAAGTTGTAATTCTTTCTTTACTTTTATTCCAACTAGTCTTGATGTAAGCTTTCTTGAAAAGCATAGGTATCTCCAATGTAATTTGGGGTTTTGTTTTTTATGGGTTCGCTTGTATAAATTTAATTTATTGGAACAAGCAAGAAGAAGAAACTTTCAAGAAAGGTTGCAAGTAACCGGATTCCTTAGTGGTGGAGGAGACAAGACTTCTTGGTGCAAGATGAGATCTATTTTTGATGTCCTAGTTCGATAAGGACTACAAGTCCGAAGAGCAAGGAGCCATCAAGGATTGCATACTTTTATTTGCTTTTATATATGGAATGCATGGATGAATGCTTTATATAATTGCTATAATTGTCACCTAGAAACATGGCCACCATTAGGTTCTAAAATTGGCATCTTTTTGTATTAGTTTGTTTTTAGTTTGACAAATTGTTTTAAACGGGACTTAGACCAGCACCTTCTATTTTGTCTAAGGTTTAAAATTGGATAGGGTTTAGTTTATCTTGGTACCCTTGGTTTCCAAAGAAGGCTAAACTAAAATCTAATTAGATGCTACCTATGGGTTTTCGTAACCCAAGATAGGTTTTTGATTCTTTAAAGGGATTTTCTCAAATATTTTAAAGCAAAGGTTATTTATTTTTAAGGTGACTTAAGTCATTAAGTCATGAATTTAATTAACCAAGTTTGCTAGATTTAAAAAGAGCTTTTGAGTAAAACAATGTAAAGGTCAAAAAGTACAAACCCTAGTGATAAATAATCAAGTGGGAGAGGGGTTTTAGGAAAGACCCCACAGCCTTCCATTTTCGGTTCATGTTATCTCATTAAGGTGTTAGTAGGAGCGGCCACCCCTTCGGTGGAGTTCTTTACTAAAGACCGCTTTGATGGGTTAATGGGTGAACTAATGTGAATATTCATAATGAGGTGTTGGTAGGAGCGGCCATCCCTTCGGTGGAGTTCTTTACTAAAGATCTCTTCTATAGAATGTCAATGAAGTGTTGGTGGGAGCGGCCATCCCTTCGGTGGAGCTCTTTACTAAAGTTCACTTCTAGGATGGATAAAAGTCTCTTCCCTTCGGAAGACTTAATCATAGACATTCTGGGAAATTTCATAAGAGATGGTTACACACTTGACATATGACGGTAATGACCTCTCCCTAGGAGTTTAAGGTTATTTGTCATATGAGGCCAAACCAATCAGTGATTGGACTACCACTGGATGTGTATCCAGATAGTGATAATCCAAATAAGTATGCCTTAAGTCAACGTGACTGTAGGCTCGGCCATCCCTTCGATGGAGGGTCTATGAGGAGGTTGAAATACTGATACATTATGATTGGGGTTGAATAATGTAAAAAGTTTTGTGCTTTGTTTTTCCTTATGTAACAAGCACCATATGAATATTACATATATACTGCATGTCTAATTATAAACCGTTTTATACCCAGAAAGAGATGGGTAAAGACTCTTTTAGTCCATTGATGTGCATTCTTCGTGAGAACAAACTGACTGGCCCTAACTAGGTAGATTGGAAGAGAAATCTTGACATAGTACTCACTGTTGAGGAGTACAAGTATGTCTTGGTAGAAACCTGTCCGGATATTGATGCTAATCCTTCTGATGACCAGTTAGAGGCTGAGAGGAAATGGAAGAAAGCGCTAAATGCTACATGCTCGCTTCCATGTCCAACGTGTTGCAAACACAGCACGAGCATATGGACACAGCCTATGAAATCATGATGTCCTTGTCTGAGATGTTCGCAGACAAAAGTAAGCCAGCTAGGCAAGCTGCTATGAGGACTATCATGAATGCTAGGATAGCTGAGGGAACACCTGTCAGAGAGCATATGCTCAAGCTGATGGATTGTTTTAATGAAGCTGAGATTCTAGGGGCTAAGATTGATGCAGGAAGTCAAACTGACATGATTCTCGAAACTCTGCCGGACTCTTTCAATCAGTTCAAGCTCAATTTCAATATGAGCAAGTTGGACATGACTCTACCTGAGTTAATGAAAGAACTCCAGGCGGCAGAGGCCATCATGAAGCCCAAAGCCCAAGCTCATTTTTTCCAGTCTTCCTCTAAACTAAACCCGAAAGGGAAGAAGTTCAAGAAGAAGTAGAATAAGGGAAAAGGGCAGAAAATGGAAAACACTGGTAATAAGAAGGACAAGGGTACAGATGGAAAGCCCAAAGGGAAATGCTTCAAGTGTGGCCTCAAAGGTCATTGGAAGAAAGATTGTCCCAAGTTCCTGGCCTCAGTTAAGAAAGGTACATCTTTTTCATACTATATTGAAACTTGTCTAGTGGTTGATTCTACTGACTCATGGATAGTAGACTCAGGAGCCACTAATCATATCTGCAATTCATTGCAGGGGTTTCAGATAATGCAGAGAATTGAGAAAGGAGAGTTTGCCTTTAGAGTCGGAACTGGAGCTAAAGTTTGGGCAGTTGCAGTAGGAGTTGTTACCTTACATTTTCCATGTGATAGGATATTAGTTTTAAATAATGTTTTCTATGCTGATGGACAATCAGAACGGACTATCTAGACCTTAGAAGACTTGCTTCGTGCCAGTGTATCTGATTTTGGGAGTGATTGGGATGATCATTTAGCGTTGTGTGAATTTGCATACAATAACAGCTATCACTCCAACATTGAAATGGCACCATTTGAAGCTTTGTACGGTCAGAGATGTAGGACTCCAGTGAGCTGGGAAGAGGTGGGAACTCGAAGTTTCCATTGTCTTACGATCATTGTCGAAACAGCAAAGAAAGTACAGATAATTCAGGATCGGTTAAAGATTGCTAGATCAAGGCAGAAAAGCTATGCTGACAATCGTCGGCATGATCTAGAGTTCGCCATTGATGACTTGGTCTTTTTGAAGACTTCACCGATGAAAGGTACTATCTGATTCGGACAGAAAGGGAAACTTTCCCCGAGATTCATTGGACCTTTCAAAATCCGGAGTCGAATTGGAAATGTGGCTTATCGTTTGGATTTACCAGCAGGACTCTCCGGTATTCATAATGTCTTCCACGTATCGATGCTTCGAAAGTACGTACATGATCCTTCACATGTCATAAATCATGAAGAGATCCAAGTGTTGCCAAACACCACGTATGTTGAGAAGCCAACTCAGATCATTGATACCAAGGAGGCGGTTCTGCGTACGCGAACGATTAAATGGGTCAAAGTTCTTTGGGCATATCATGAACCTAATGAGGCTACATGGGAGCTTGAAGAGCAAATGGATCGAAAGTATCCCGAGTTATTCGTACAGGTAATTACGAATTCATAATTGTTTAAATACTTTCAAATTCATCAACTGCTATTTGAGTTTCATTGAATTGTATAGCATTCGGAGGGCCGAATGATTCTAAAAGTTTTAGGGAGTTGTAAGACCCCATCCCGAGTTAATCAAGATTAACTCTAGTTAACCTGAATTAAGACTAATTAACCATGTTTAATTAGACTAGTAATAGAAATTGATCAAGTGGATTGAATTTAGCTTAATACGAATGATGTAGGCTTAATGGAATGGTAATTAACGATTGTAAATGAATTGAATGAGTTTTTGAACTCAAACTAGGAATTGAAGAACTTTTGTGTAAATATGGATTTTCACGTATTTCGTCGAATACGAAAACTTTCGATGGCAACACGCGTATCTCGAGGAGTACGTTCACTTTCGTCAAAGACTCGAAGTCGTTTGACGAACATTGGGACAAGTGACCCTTCATTTGACTTGTTTTGAAGTGATTTTAAGAGGTGGAGGGGTTTTATGAAAAATATTAGCTTATATAAGCTAATAGATGACTCAATGAGTCATTCAACTCATTTCCACCTTCATTCAAACCCTAGGCACACCTTTCTCTCCTACTTCTCTCTTCTTCCTTCCATTTCATCTCCATCAAGCATCATAGTTGAGGATTTCAAGTGGTTTTGGAAGAGCCTTCTTCATCTTCTTCCTCTTCCTCAAGTTGATTTTCACTTTGAAGTAGTAGAGCTTGGCTTGGAGAGGTCTTGATCTTAAATAGCAAGCTATCAAAGGGGTTTTCTTCTTCAAATCTTTACTAGAGGCAAGTACTTACATGTTTATGATTTATGATGTATTTAAGACATGTTAGGACCATAGGAAGTAAAAGCCCAAGGTTTTAGCTTCAGAAAATCCGAACTCAGAAGTGAGTTATGGGTGCAGTTCGGCTAACCGAACTGGAGCTGTCTGTCAGCCGAAAACCAACTGACAGCTGACCGAAGACCTGACCGACATGGTTCAGGTGCATTTTTCTATTATGTTCACTCTCTGGAATTCTGACCGAACTGAATTCGGTTAGCCGAAAAGCTTGCCTAACTTCCCTGATCAGATTGCCCAGAAAATCAAGCCTCTGGAAATCTGACCGAATGCAATTCGGTCAGCCGAAGTGGCATTTTTCGTTAGCCGACACGCTGACCGAATTACCTGATAGGAGTTGTGCAGAAAATCCAGTCTCTGGAATTCTGTTTCGGTCAGCCAAAGTGTGTTTCGGTCAGCCGAAAAGCTGACCGACCAGCTGACCGAAACTACACAGAAATGCAGAATTGAGGTCTAAATTGTCTGTTTTGAAGCCTAATTATACAGGCTGAATTTTGTTAATGTCTAAACCGTCATAGGCGTAAACTCAGTTTTCCGAATACATGATTGAAATGATTTTCATCGAAAATAGTATGTGTATTGGAAAATGAATGTTTCAGTCATTTGTTTGGCTTAGAAGTCTAACCAGTTCTCATTATAGTGCTTAACTCCTTGAACGAGCTGCACCGACATAATACCCCGTATATGAATTGAATAACCGAAATGAAATGGAAAGTTACTAACGGTAACAATGTATTGAATTGAATAATGAATCATTCCTGCTACAGCAGATGCGAGATGTGTTCTGGAACCTCGTGGAAGTTAGTGATCTCTGATCAAGACACTGACCTAATCCACGCCATTTGATATTACCAAAGTCATGTAATTGAACGTGAACAATCATTGAATAAAGAGTGTCATAGTAGATATCAATTTAATGATATTACTGGATCCGTTGTTATAAATGGTAAGGAAATGAATTAAATGTTATATATATCGAATTGTTTAAATTGATTATTTGATAGCTAGAACTATCATAGACATGTATGTATTTGTTGAACCGTTGTGTTCTTGGTACTATTGATAAATGTCATAGGCCAAGATGCCCGTGCCAATCCTGCAGCAGCCGCGCCGCCAGCGGAGAATGCCCACCCGATACCTCCAGGAGGTTTAATCGAGTGGATTCGATTCGGAGTGCAAATAGAATAATTTTGGGAACAAGCTAGGAATAGATTTTTGTTAATCATTTTGGAATGTAAATAGAAGTTTCCCCGTATTGTATTAATTATACGTTGGTTGACTTTCTTGTATATTGGACTTTACATTTTGTAAGGACTTCTATATTATGTTTTCGTTAATGTATATTTTCCGCAATTTTATATAGTTGATAGATTATGTTGTGATCCCTTATGAGTTTCGTTTTAGCTTTTGTTAACACGGAATTTACGGGAGTAAGTATGCATTCGCGACTCGGGGTTTGTCCGAGCTAATCAGATCTCGGGACCGGGTCGTGACAGGACCCCTCACTATATACTTGATCAATGTACAATAATGGAATGTTTACAGGTCATGATTTCCCTGATTGGGGTAATTAAATCAATTATAGACAATATACAAATCAGTCTAAAGTCAACACCCATGGGATGACCAAAGAAGATTTGGGCCCAAAGTATGAGCCCAGATGAGCCCAATCTCAAGGCTTGTTAACATCCCCCCTCAAATTAATGGTGGTGAATCAACCAACATCAATTTGTCAACAAAGAATCTGTGCTTAACCCAAGGAAGAGATTTTGTGAATATGTCAGCAATATGAAGATCAGTAGTAACATGTGGTAATGTAAGTGTCTTGGTTGATCTGTATTCAACTTCTATAGTGGATGACTCATAAACTCTATCTTGTTTTTTGTATTTCCACGAGATTAATGCATTATCTAGATATACACACCACCCAGTAGTTGAATGACGAGTATCCGGACAACCCGCCCAGTCAGCATCACAGTAGGCAGGTAGTATCAAATTGGATTTTGATGGAAAGATGATGCCACACTCATAGGTTCCAAGGAGATATCGTATAATTCTCATGACAGCAACCAAATGAAGATTGGTGGGTTGAGTCATGAATTGACTCACAGTGTTTACTACATGAGAAATGTTAGGTCGAGTTATTGTCAAGTATACAACACTTCCAACCAGTTTACGGTAGATTGATGGATTCGAGAGTGGAGTCCCATCATCTTTCATGTATTTGACATTTAATTCTAATGGAGTGTCCACTGGGGTTGTGTTTTCTAAACGAGCTTGATCAATGAGATCCTTTTATATATTTGTGTTGATTGAGAAAAAGATCTTTGCCGAATTTGCAAATTCTAACCCTAAAAAATAGGTTAGTGGACCTTGATCCTTCATATGAAATGATGCATGAAGACTCTGTTGTAGCCGTAAGATGGTATCAGGGTTAGTGCCAGTGATAATGAAGTCGTCCACATATACGAGCAATATGGTAATATCGTAAGAGGTATGCTGAAGAAACAAGGATGGATCAAACTTGCTTTGAGCAAAGTTGGCAGCTTGAAGGGTGGCCTTAAATTTATCGAACAAAGCTCTTGGGGCTTGTTTTAGACCATATAGAGATCGTCTTAATCGAAATACATGAACTAGAGAAGCAAAATGAGACCAGGAGAAACCCGCATGTACACCTCTTCTTTGAGATCACCTTGAAGAAAAGTATTATTTACATCCATTTGAAACAGTGGCCATGACTGAGAAGCTGCAAGAGCCAATATGGTTCGTACGGTAGTCACTTTAGCCACAGGAGGAAAAGTTTCATCATAATTAACCCCATATTCCTGCCTGTTACCTAAAGCCACGAGACGGGCTTTGTAACGATCCAATGAGCCAACCGCCTCGAGTTTGATGGAGTGAATCCATTTACATCTAGCTTAACATGCACTGGACACTGCACAATGTCTCGGGTATTATTTTGTTGAAGAGCATTAAGTTTCTCATTCATTGCCTGTTGCCAAAAATCATGCTGGACGGCCTGCGAATAAGTGTTAGGTATAATGACAGTAGATAGGGAAGCAAGAAGGGAAGGAGAAACGAAACCATAGCGAGTAGGTGGGCGAATGGTACAAGTAGATCTTCGAAGCACATGAGGGTCTAGATCAGTTCCCAAATTAGGGTCAAGTGGAAGAGGCCAAATTGCATCCGTCTCTTGATTCGTCCGACGCACATATACAAAATCTAGTTACATTGGCAGAGTCAGAAAAATCAAGAAGAATGGAGATGGTTTGTTGTGAGCCATAGTCAAATTGGTGGTGAAAAAAATAATGATTCTCAATAAAGACCACATTACGAGAAACCCTTATACGATTAATATCAGGATCATAACAAAGATAACCCCTTTGATTAGTTGCATAACCAAGTAAAGTGTTGACACCAAAAATGTCACTTTGCCTCTTCAAGATCTACATGAAGTCGCAACCTGCCATAAATAGGCAATGCTACTTCCAAAAAATCAAATCTTGTCAGAATCAAACAAAAACTGCAAGATCCTTCAAGACAGCCAAAAGAGGAGTACACAAGAAGTTTCAGGCCATTTCAAAATCATTTGGCCTAACTTCGTTTCTCAGGCAGCTGAAAAGGAGCTCCCGGCGGCGAAAGCATCGGAGACACCAAATCTTCGATCAGAGCCGATGGATGGTCTCAAAATACATCCAAAAGGCTCCACGTCAAGTTCCGAGTCAAACCGACAATGTTTGACCCTACATCAATCCTCGAACAGCTAAATCAAGCCTCTCAGCGGCGAGAACCACCGAGGCCATCACTCATCAGATAGAGCACATGGACGGCTTCAAAATGCTTACAAAGGGCTACACGTCAAATTTCAGGTTATTTCGACTACATTTGACCATACTTTGACGCTCGGAAGCCAAATCAGGCCTCTCGGCGGCAAAGCTCCCTGGGACCATGCCCTTGGAAATACAAATTCCTTCCTTGAGGGTATCCTTGCAAAATGACATGACTCAAGAAAGCAATGTCAAATTGTGACTCCATGAGCTGGATAGTCTCGATGAGAGACGGCTCGAAGCTCAACAAAGCATTGAACTTTACCAAGCACGCATGGCAGGATCTTTCGACAAAAAGGTCAGGCAATGCGCCTACAAAAAGGGTGACTTGGTTCTTGCGGTAAAAAGACCAATGGTCTTCGCTCACAAGTCCAAAGGCAAATTTGAGCCAAAATGGGAGGGACCCTACGTCATCGACAAGGTTTTCTCCAACGGCGCATACGCACTCCTAAACATGGAAGGTGACAGATGTATGATGCCCATCAACGATAAGTTCTTAAAGCGGTACTACCCTTGAAGACTTACCCAACTGGGTAAGAGCAATGCCTGTACGGCCAAAACCGGTTTCCAGGTACACGCTCGCTAAACCCACCTTTTTTTAGAATTTTCATATCAAATGTTGAAATTTCTAGAAATTTAAACAATGCTTACTTTCATCGTTTCATTGTTCAAAAAAATCCAAGTTTAGGAACCTTTCCCTAACTTAACCAAAATTTTCAACCCTTGAACTCAAAATTCATGGTTTGAAACAAAATCCGGATTCAGGGATTTCCACCCTAGTCCGCCCTATCTTTTACCGCCTAAATGGTTTTAGGTCAAAACTTATGACCCTCGTGTCTTTAAACAAAAAAAAAATGATTTTTCAAAAATCTGCGGGGAAGCGACGTTTAGTCGATACTCGCACAAATCGGAAGCATGCGAACCACGTTCAACACTTCCAAAATTGCACGGAAGCGACATTTCGTCGATACTTGTAAAATCCAAAACCGTGGAGATGCAACATTTCAGTTGATATCCACAACCCAAATTTCAAAGGTTCGAAAAAACCTAAAAAACCGTGGAGATGCAACATTTCAGTTGATATCCACAACCCAAATTTCAAAGGTTCAAAAAAACCTAAAAACCGTGGAGACGCAACATTTCAGTTGATATCCACAACCCAAATTTCAAAGGTTCGAAAAAAACCTAAAAAACCATGGAGAAGCAACATTTCAGTTGATATCCATAACCCAAAGGTTCGAGAAAACCACAAATTTAAAAAATCGTGGGGAAACGACCTCAAGTCAGTACTCGCAAAACCAAAATTTTTGAAAAGCAAGGATGCGACATTCCATCGATACTTGCACCCAAATCCGCGAGGATGCGACATTCCATCGATACTCGCAACCGAATGAGTAAGGATGCGACATTCCATCGATACTTGCAAGAACATTCAGCAGGGAGGGGACTTTTAGTCGATACTTGCATTTTTGAAAACCAAACCGGCTATAAATGCCACAAAACGGCTATCAATGCCACAAAACAAAACCGGCTATCGATGCCACAAAACCAAACCGGCTATAAATGCCACAAAACGGCTATCAATGCCATAAAACAAAACCGGCTATCAATGCCACAAAACAAAACCGGCTATCAATGCCACAAAACAAAAAAAAAAAAAATTGGCTTTCAAAAAAAAAAAAAAACCCCGGCTATCAATGCCACCAAAACCGGCTATTAATGCCAAAAATCGGCTTCCATGCCACAAACAAAAATCTGGGTTCCATGCCAAAACAATTATTTGACAAAAGATTTTCACAAAATGACAAGCTTTTGATCAAATCCCATTTAGCAATTACTTTCATCACAAAAAGATTTAAGTGAGCGTATGGAAAACAAACAAAAAAAGTACCAAAAAAATTACATGTGGTACCCAAAAAAAAAAAAAGAAGAAAGTGTTCACAAGCACTACAAAAAAAAGTACAAAAAAAATACATGTGGTACCAAAAAAAGAAAGTGTTCACAAGCACTACAAAAAAAGAGTACAAAAAAAAATATACATGTGGTACCAAAAAAAAGAAAGTGTTCACAAGCATTACAAAAAAAAAGTACCAAAAAAAAATACAAGGGGTACCAAAAAAAGAGAAGGATAGTTTCTGCTACAAAAATCAGGAGCTCAGCCAAAAATGGTCTCCAGCCAAGAGTTCAGCTCCTCAAGCAAACTTTTGGCCTCAGCCATCAGGGATTCCAGGGCACGATTCTTCAGGAACTTGCCATGAGATGCTGGGGTGGGCTGTAACCCTTCTTTTACACCGGGAAGCTTATCCCGAGCAGTTTTCCATTGTTTGTTCTCTTCAGACTTCCTTTTAAGAACTCGATCGGCATCTGCAACCTGGCGAATCAGAGCACTCTCCCTGTCACGAGCCTCTGTTATTGCAGGCCACTTGGCAGCGACTTGTGCCTGCAAATGCTCAAGACGTTTCCTGGCCTCATCGACCTCCCTATCAAGGATGTTAAGGTCATGTGTCAGCCCAATGATGGCTAGCTCTTCTAAGTTCTTCTCTCGGACTATCTGCTTCCTGCTTTGTGTAGCCTCATCCAGGTTAGACTGAGCCTTATCTGCAGGGTCCGGGAACATCTCCTTTAAGAATTGGTCGTCAGGAAAACCCATGGTCTTAAACTACCTATCACCCAGCTCAATGATCCTATCAATGATCGCCCTGGCACTTGTGACATCCAGACCAGCCTCTTCGGCATCATCGAGAATCTCACGCACATGCTGGATCATCCCAAATCCGGCATCTAAGTGCCCAGAAAGCAGAGTCTCAATCCAAGAGCTCAGAACCTGAACCACCACCTTCTTCGCAAAAAGAAGAGATGACCCAGCCGAAGATTCACCCAACTCCGTTGGTCGGCTGCTCATGTCATCACCCGTTGGAATAGTAACAAAAGAACTCTTTCCAGTTGAAGCTGCTCCTGCTCGGGAAGGAATCTCAGCACGAGGTATCTCCTCAACAGTGTCAGAACTGGTCCCAGGAGTCTCTACCTCTGGATCAACCTCTGGCATCCCTTGCTCTGGTTCTAAAAGAAGCGACGGACCCTCCTCTGTCACTTCAAAACCTACCAAAGAAACACAGAAAGGTATGAATATGATCCTGTTTGAAAATCATTATCACGGTTATTATACAAAATACCTTCTTCGAGGACTGGCGGAAGACTCTCTTCCTCCATGAACTCATTAGAAGCATCATCAACATTTGCGTCCATCGATGGTTCAAAGTCATCGGAATCCTGTGGCAAGTCAGCTGACAAGAAAAAATGTTGGCAACCAAGTCACAGACAAAAAAAAAAAAGAAAAAAGCAAAAGAAATCATACCAATTGGAGATTCTGGATTCACTCTAGAGTCCATCGGTTCTTCTTCAGGTGCCCCGACAGGATCCGTCACCACCTCATCGGTTGGAACCTCAGGCATCGCCAAATCTTCCCCTGTTAAAAAAAAAATGAAAAGCAGAAACAAGAAGCAAATCAGAACATGGAAAAATCCCATGAAAAGAAATGGAAAGAGAAAAAGGAAGAATCATACCTTCACCGACGGTCTCTTCTTCTCGGCTTCTCTTCTCTGGAGGCTCGTCAGCATCCACTGGCACATCCTCATTGATAGTAAGAGGGACTTCCAAGTCAGGAGAGTCCTCATGCTGCCCCTTGCTGCGATGATGACTCCTCCTCCTCTTACTTCTGCGGGCTCGCTTCTTAGACGAACCTGCCCCGCTGTCAGAGTCAGGTTTCCCACTTGACTCCTCGCTGGATGGTCTACCCTTGTCAGTAGACTCCACGGAAGCTTGCCTCTGTGCCGCTTGCATCCAAGCACCAAGTTCGGCTTCCTCCTGTTCTAGCTGCTCTAAAGCCTCATCAGGTATTTCTCGAACAGCTTCAAAACCAATGACGCCCTGGTCACCGAGAAAGCCTATCTTGTGCTTCTCTCCAAAAAGGAAGGCCCAAACTTCCTCTCGCCGGATGCCATCCAACTTTCCAAGGCCCTTTCCAGATGCCAGCTTCACATCAAGCTCCTTCTTGGAAAGCCCCCGATATGCTGGAAAGCTCTCCGTGAACCGCTTCGTAAAGTCGGCAGTCCGGGAAGTCGACAACACAGGATAAGAGATCATGGCTGTAGTGTCTTCAGCACTATAGAAAGCCCATGCATTTCTCCTGTCCTGTAAACCTCCAAAGCGCTTCACCATGTTTGAAGGCGCTCCAACAACGCCTTGAGAAAAACCCAACTGCAAAGCAAAGCGAGAGGGTACATACGGCTTGATGTCGACGAAAAGATGTCTGGGGTACACCATCAATCCGACACGTATGCTGAAAAGCCACTCCTTCTCTGCATTCGTCAAAGAGTAATGCCTTCCTGACCCGCCCTGGTAGAGTCTCGGGAGGCACCAAAATCAAAAGCCTTCTTCCGTAACTCCGGAGAAAGCTTCAGTGAAGACTGCCCCATTTCGACGTCCCTAAACCGTCGGATCCTTATGCGGGCAAACAAAAGTGATTCGGACACGGCTTTGCCTTTAGCCAGCCGAATCATCAGAGGATCATCATCCTGTACGGCACCCAGCCGGTGGAAGCCAGGACAGTGGTACACGTACCACGAATAAAAGATGTGGGCTGAAAATACCCTATTCATGGGAAGCCCAATCCGAACAAAAAAAGCAGCAGCCTGCAGTTCGGTACACAAGTAGGAGTAAAGAGCTGGCACCAAAGCAAGCTGCTCTCCAAACGCCATCTGACAAGCCAGAAAAATACAATGCGGCCTGATGTGCATTCCATCTCCTCCAGCAAAAAGAGCCTCACCAAGCCAATAAGTGAGGTAAACAGCGAGATCTCTCCCCAGTGCAATGTCAAGACATATGGCATTTGTACTCGCACAGAAATCTCTCAACTCTTCTTGCATGGCCAAGATCTTCTTCGAACTTGGATCCTGAGCCCTGGCTTCCTGGGTCACACTATCAGAAGACTCCCTGCTATCAAAAAAGTTAGGGAACGAAGAGCTAGAACTCTTCCAACTGCTGGATCTAACTTTCAAACCCTCCTTCTCCTTCAAAAAATCATAGAAGGTGACGAGCTGAAAGTACAGAAGCCTGAACTCCTCAGACTGCCCCTCAAGGACGCTGTCAATCGGCATAAACTCCTCATAGAGTTTGCCAAGGATCGGCAATCTAGTAATGGCGCTCAGCTCCTTCAAAGAGAAACCAATCTCACCATTCGTCACAACAAAGGTATTGGTTTGTGGGAGGAATGATTCCAGCATAGCCACGAAGGCCTCGTCGGAAAAGATCACAGTCTCCCTAAAGGTGCGGACCGCATCAAAAATCCCGGCTTCCATTAAAACGGCGCCACCAATCAGCAGGACGCGATCAGTCCACGACTTCCACTCGGAGTTAGCATTGAAACGGCCACGAAGTCGAAAAGGCTTTATCCAATTGCTGCCGTCACCGCTGAAAATACCAAGGCCCACCGGTCTCAAATCGACCGACGGATAATCAGAACCCTGGTAGCCGCTGGATGGCATCAACAGGTACATGTCAACAGGCGACCTCTCCGTATATCCAGGAGAATTGCCAACAAAAACCCCGGTCTTGATTACATTTGTCCTTCTCACCTAGCTTGGAGGATCTTCCCTCTTAGAGCACGTGGGGGCAAGGCTCATTATCGAGACGGTGCGATCAAACGTCGGCCGGGTAGCAACAGTCTTCTTCTCACCATCTGGTGTGAAAGAGAACTGAAAACATCTCCTCTAGTATGTCATGTCATCAGGGACGGCATCACCAAAGAAGAAGGTAGGCTTGGGTAAAACACTCTGATCTCCCATCAACCATGGATGACTGCTTGCCATGATCTTATAGAATTCCTCTCCCTTAAGAGCGATCAGTCGCTGCCTCATCTCATCTCTGTTGAGGGAGTCGCATTCTTCCAGATTTCTCTCAACATACTGGACCTTCTCAAAGGCCTGCTGAACGGTCGGATTAGAAGATCTAGCAGATCGACGAGGTATGCTTGTAGCAAGCTCTTTACCCTTGTTCGTTCCGGAGGAACCACCTGCAAAGGTTGGAAAAGAAAAAGATCAAACATCAAAATGACAGAATTTCGCTAAAAAAAAAATCTGGCAAAATTTTGACATGACTCCGGGGCAATTCCGAAGAAAAGGAACTATCCCGAAAGAAATAGAAAGTTTGAAGATGGGCTCAACATTGCTACGAGCTCCGAAACTCCAAACTTTCGAAACCTCAAAGTCTCTGCAAAATCAGGAAGGGCTCAACATCGCTGCGAGCTCTAACTTCCCAAATTTGCAAAAACTTTCAGGTATGCTATAACATCATGCTACAATTAAATTTAAAAAAAAAATATACATGCATGAACATCTTGGTTTGCGAAAAAAAATGCATTATCATGATGAGCAAAAAAAAAGAGGGAAATAAAACAAAAAAAAGAAAAAGAAAAAAAGGGACTGGCCCACAGGCCACGTGGCCGTACGGACAGATCCGTACGGATCTGTCCGTACGGCCCACAAAAAAAAACACGCAAAAAAAAAAGAAAAAAAGAAAAAGAAAGCAAAAAAAAAAGTGTGAAAAAAAAGAAGAAAACACGTGGAAAAGAAAAAAAAGAAAAAAAGAAAAGAAAGAAACAAAAAAAAAAGAACCTTTTTTTTCTACAATGGGGTTTTCTTGAAAAAGGGAACTTACTTGAAGTCATTGATGGAGAAGAAGAAGAAAAGTCTTGAAGATTTTAAAGAAGAAGAACTCTTGGTCTGGAAGCCCTCTTGGAATTGTTGCAAAAGAAAGTAATAAGAGCAAGAGATCCAACCTCCTCCTTGCTTTTATAGAAGAGAGCAAACCAAAGAAGGAAAGAAGAAAGAGGTAAGTGTTACTAATTAGTAACCTTACCAAAAGAAAGAGATTAGAAAGATTCTTTCCCAAAAGAAAGATGTCTTGAGGGATTTTCTCCCAAAAAGAAATCAATGAGAGATTTTCTCCCAAAAGATAGGATCAATGAAGGATTCTTTCCCAAAAGAAAGATATCTTGAGATATTCTCTCCCAAAATAAAGGGAACATGAGAGATTCTCTCCAAGTAAAGATATTCTTAGATATTCTCTATCCAAAGGAGATATTTTTTTATATTCTTTACAAAAATGACACCATATGAGATCTAAGCCATTTCAAAAGCTTAAGGTCCCATGGGTTAGCCCATATGAGCCAGTTTGACCACCTAGGCACACAAAAAAAAAAAATAGGCTTTTAGTCAAAGAGAAATCCCTCTTACCAAGAGCATACAAAAATGGTTCCATGCCTCTTTTGAGTTGATTCGACCATACAAAAAAAGAATTCCAAGCCCATGAGCTTCCAAAAATCAAACCATCCAGCCTCATCTACCAAATTGAGCCAAAATCTTGAAATTGACATTCCACAAAAATCCAAACCAAAACCTGATCCCCAAACTTGCCACATACAGCCTGTTAGGTCACAAGATCAGAATTGATCCCCCAACATTCCACATACAGCATGTTGGGTCACACGGTCAAAACCAAACCCGACCCCCTAACTTGCCACATACAGCTTGTTAGGTCACAAGGTCAAAACCCAAATCCACATCCCTGATGTCATATTCAAAACTTTGCCTCGAGAAGGTACGTGATCCCTTTCACTAGCATAAAATTCCCCTGGAAGCTCAAAAGGCTACAAATACCAAAAAGAAAGACTGCTCATAGACTCTTGGTCAAGTCACAGGCTCTCCTTCATAAATCTCTTCGAGGCACATCGACTACAAAAGTTAAGCAACTCGTCGCTGTATCTCGAGGGGGCATTGGTTGACACCAAAAATGTCACTTTGCCTCTTAAAGATCCAAAGAGCTACATGAAGTCGCAACCTGCCATAAATAGGCAATGCAACTTCCAAAAAATCAAATCTTGTCAGAATCAAACAAAAACTGCAAGATCCTTTAAGACAGCCAAAAGAGGAGTACACAAGAAGTTTCAGGCCATTTCAAAATCATTTGGCCTAACTTCGCTTCTCCGGCAGCTGAAAATGAGCTCCCGGCGGCGAAAGCATCGGAGACACCAAATCTTCGATCAGAGCCGATGGATGGTCTCAAAATACATCCAAAAGGCTCCACGTCAAGTTCCGAGTCAAACCGACAACGTTTGACCCTACATCAACCCTCGAACAGCTAAATCAAGCCTATCGGCGGCGAGAACCACCGAGGCCATCACTCATCAGATAGAGCACATGGACGGCTTCAAACTGCTTACAAAGGGCTACACGTCAAATTTCAGGTCATTTCGACAACATTTGACCATACTTTGACGCTCGGAAGCCAAATCAGGCCTCTCGGTGGCGAAGCTCCCCGTGACCATGGTTTCCAAGACAAAGCATATAGATCATCTTAAAATGACTCCAATAGGTTCCCTGTCAAATTTCAAGTCAATCGGACATCGGTTGACCGCACATCAAACCGCGACATCTGCATCACGACAAAAACAAGTCTACTGGTGATAGGGCCCCAAACGGCTTCAAAACTCAAACAAAAGCCTATGGTTGTTCTTATTTATTACTCAGCAGGCTTTACCCCAAATCTCAGGTCATTCCGACATCGTTTGACCCAGTTTCAGCTTCTGACGGAAAATCGGCAGTTCTGCGCAACAAAGTCTTCAGCTTTCTCAGAAAATTGGAAACTTTGCAAAATAAAATAAAAGGATTCTCATCAGGTTTTCTACAGGGAAATCAGGCCAATAAATGACCAAAAAAGTCAAGGAAAAAATACAGAAGAAAAAAGAATCGAAAAACAGCAAAATCGGACACAAGATGGGACAAAAGGGGGAAAACCCTCCCCAGGGTCGCAGGCCCCTGCGACCCTGGCCCATCGTCGCCAGCCCCTGCGACCCTGGGCCAAGGTCGCCGGCGACCCTGGGGCCCGGGATCGCCGGGAGGGCCCCAGAAACCCCGTTTTTCGCTGTTTTTTCGCGATTCGAAGCGTCCGACCTCTGGTATTTTCCAAAATTCAAACTTTTGAAACACCATATCCTCTGACATCCGTCAGAAACACGGGTTAATCATGAAGAGTATCGAACTCAACATTGATCGCCAACTGGTCAACCAAAAAAAGTGTGCTTTCTACCCGACCGATCGAGAAATCGACAGGACAGATGGCACCGACCCGCTGTTGGCAACCAACACCTGAAGTTACATGGTCATCTGATGTCGATCTACATGAAGATCCATCGTTGATCATCGCCAGAAGAATCCCAAAAGACGAGGCACGGCCTGCGACTCTTCAACTGCTCGGCGACCATTTAATGCGATTAATTGACTAGCTTTATTACAGTCATTAATCCATTTCTTTGGACGGCCCAATCAGAAGCATGCATCCGGGAGTTACAAGTCAAGAGATTCATGGCATTTAACCCATGAAACTCCTCCCATCATGGTGATTAAAGGCGATTAAATGCCCTTAATCTCCTCCGGCCAATCAGAAGCCAAGAAAAATGAGTTACAAAATAAAGAATTCAATCTTGTAACTCCTCCCTTTACGTAGCTTTATGAAAATTAAGGCTCATAAACCCTCCTAAATGGCTACCTAAAAGCCTATAAATAGGAGAGCTCTCCAAGAAGAAAAAAAAGACAGACAATAGAGAAAACAAACAACAGACTGCAGAAAATCCGGAAACTCAGACAAAAAAAGGCATCAAAGAGAGAAAACTCTACAGAAATCCTACACCGACCACCGCTACAAGGGACAAAAGTCCCTTGGGGGCTACCTCCCCCAAGGTCCTTGCTTTCTCCTTCTGCCTCCAATGGCTTAGACATGGCTTTTCAGCCCCTCTACTTAGTTTTTTTATTGGATATAGGACCTCCTCTTAGTCTTTGTCCTCTAAAAACCTGAGGTTATAGCCAAGCCAAGCGAATCAATAGCATCCTCTGTTCTCATCTGCATAGATGATGGCGAAGTCCACATACGGCTTGCGACCGTCAATCTGAACGGGTCCCCCACAATCTCCTGAGAAGTTAGATCCTCTTTTTCTTGCTTTTCATTGTAGTTTGTATTTTTCAAAAGAGACAAAAAATCACAACTCTTGTCTTTCATTATTGATAAGGATTGTAAATCGGCTATAAACGCCAAAATCTGCTATAAACGCCAAAATCGCCTATAAATGCCAAAAAAATCGCCTTTCATGGAAAATCAAGAAAATGTCTCTTTTCTTAAATATATGTGCAATGGAAAACTTCAAAGAAGTTGATTTCCTTTTTACTTGCGAAGGTTGATCTCCGGATCACTACTTGCAATTCCAAGTAAAATAGAAAATCTGGCACACCCACACAAAAAAATGTTGATGCACGCCTCTGCCCCCTTCTGGTTGCGAAAGGGTCAGATCCGACGGACTCCCATGTCCGCCGACCTCGGTAGAACCGAGCGGAAGCGCTGTTCCATCATAAAGCACATCGAGCTGATTGAGCAGGCAACTTATTTCTCTCATGTGATGGGAGATGAACAAAACATATGCATCCAAAAGGACTAAGTTGGCCATACGAAGGTTGTTTATTATAAAGACAAAAATAAGGTGAATTGTTATGAAGTTTTAGGGATGGCAATAGACTTATAAGATGAACAGCTGTTGAGAGAGCCTCTACCCAAAAACGAGAAGGGGTGGATGATTCTAAGTGCAATGTTCGAACAACATCAAGGAAGTGCCTATTTTTTCTTTCAAAAGCCCCATTTTGTTAGGGTGTAGAAGGACAAGTTCGCTGAGAAATAATCCCTTTAGATTGCAAAAAATATTGGAATTCATGCGAGACATACTCCCCTCCGAATCCAATCTAAGAATTTTAATGCTTTTAGCAAATTGGTTCTCAATTAATGCAATAAATTTTTTAAAGAATTATAGACATAAGACTTGGGATTCAAAAAATAAACCCAGGTAAAACGATTGTGATCATCTATGAAGGTGACAAAGTATTTATGGTGAGAATGAGAAACGTAAGGAGCAGTACCCCAAACATCTGTGTGAATCAAATCAAAACATTCTGTAGTACTTTCTTGATGCTCTGATATCATTACAGAGTTGCTTGCCAGTAATCCCAAAACTAATTGGTGATAGTAAACGGCACAAACAACTACTTAACACCCCCCTCGGGCGGGACACCGGCCGGATTTGAAGCACATGCCCGCAGAAGACTATAACGCGGCATGGGGCCTTTTTGCCTTGTGCATTTGTGCCTGCACAAACACACAACGTGGCATGGGGCATTTTTACACTATGTGGATTTGAAATCGATACCTTTGGCTCTTATACCATAACAAGGTTAACAGAAATGGAGAGAATGCAAGAGAATTTTAGGCGTAAATTCTGTGTCTTCTCCTTTGGAGGACCCCTCCCTATATACTTGATCAATGTACAATAATGGAATGTTTACAGGTCATGATTTGCCTAATTGGGGTAATTAAATCAATTACAGATAACATACAAATCAATCTAAAGTCAACACCCATGGGATGACCCAAGAAGATTTGGGCCCAAAGTATGAGCCGAAGCTCAAGGCTTGTTAACGTGATGTGTAAGGACATTGCAGTTGGAAGACTGATACTAGGCATGTCAAATGGTTGTCCCGGCCCGGCCCGCCAGTCAGCGGGCCGTGGCCCGGCAGGCCCACAGGGCATGGCCCGTGACATGGGCCGTGCTGGGCCGAGGTGCTTGGGCCCGTTGGCTCATCCCGCTAGGCACGCCTGGCACGTTGGGCTGGCCCCTGCGGCCCACCAAGCCTGGCCCGCCTAAAAATGGCTATTTTTTAAAAAAATTTCCATTTTACCACCCAACAGCCATAAAAAGGTCATATAAGGGGTATTTTGTGTCCTTTTCAATTTTACAAAGTCTATATATACTCTAACCCTCCCATTCTTTTTCTTTTAATCAAATTTTTATTTACCAAAAAAAAAAATAATACAAAGGATGTCAATCATTATGTAACAGGTGGGCTCATTGTGACAAAATCATTGTGGAAATTGCGCCCAAATTAAACACAAACTTCTTCTGTGCATTTTTTTTATTTTGGCACCTACCAAACATCCCCAGATGGCTTTGTTTGGCCAGGTAAGCTTGAAAAATAGGTTGGGAATTTGGGTCTAATCGAAAAGAAGCCTAAATTTATTGACCCAAATTACGTTCCTTTCTAATATTCTTCTCTGGCCCGGTCGATAGTTATAAACTTATAATAGTAATCCAAAATATATATAATGTTACTTTTACTTTTATTATAATTATATTATCCCATTAAAACATAATCAGCTCTAAGTATAGTTTGGTCTCTTCACTTGTGCATCAGACGATGGATCTCGTCTTGGACTCACATGTGTCTCTTTGGAATGTGTCCAATCAAATATTAGGTACCAACCAACCCATAAATATATATAGCCCTAGCCATAATAAATATAAATTTAGGTGAGAGAATAAGGATTTTTAAAAGGATTTTTTGTTGAATTAATATTAATTATTTAAACATGAACAGGTTGAGTTTGACCTAACCACTTAATTATCTTTGCCATTCTCCGTGCTTGTGTTCTAATTTTTAATTTTAATATTGAAAAAAAAGAAAAATCGAAATAAAAGATGAAGGAGACACACTTGGCACGGAGGCCTGGCCCGGCCCTCTCCAGCTCGGCCCATGGCGGGCCGTGCCATGGTTTTTCCCTGGTGGGCTGAGCTCGGGGCCGGCACGGCCGTTTGACATGCCCTAACTGATACCAATGCATATGTATGTAATGGCTTGTATGTCAATATGGAAAGGAGCAGTCAAAATTTTGATGAGTTGTCTACGGAAAAACCAGGTAAATCTTGACCATTGAAATGGGGTTTCTTGACATTAGTCATTCAAGATGCATAAATGGGGGTGGGTGGGATACTTTTAATTTGTAACCGGATTTTTGGGTATATGGCCAGGGTACATTCTTTCAGTCTCTTTCAGTCTTTTGAGTACCAAATACAAACAAACCGGCTTATAAAGACACCCTATTCTATAAACCACCAAAGTTGAACTACCCGCCCTCCTCTAGCCGAATTGTCAATTTATGCTTTTGGTTGGTGCCAAAACTTGTGGACTAAGAAATATGTTATTAAGTGGGTAGCTGGACACTATAGTTGTTTTTTTTTTTCCCCTTTTTCTTTTGGGGAGAAATGGTTTCTGTTGTTTGTTAGATGGATGGCTTCGCTTCAAGAGTCTGAAGCTTATGTCAATTACTAAACTGTCTTCTCAATCAAAATTAGATTTATAAATTGGTTGCTACGCAAAATGCAAATGGGATTGTAGGTCTATCCTCCATTAGTCAAAATTTGACCCATGGAAGTTGTTATTAGTCACTAAGACTCACTGATGACTGGAGTCTTTACACATTCACCATGGATGTCCGAAGTCATCACCGGGCCAACTGAGGAGGTTTTCAAACAGAGAAACTTGATAAAAGATGGGATGACAAATCGTGCCTGAGGGGTCTTTTGCTAAATGGTTACATGCCGTTCTCTTTTGGTCACATGTCAATCTCTTTTGCTAAACAACATTGTCTTCCTCAATATTATTCATTATGGTCTGTATAGGTACTCAAACTACAAACCAAACAACTCTTTGTATTGCCAAGATCCCAAACCCTAAGCCGCAATAGTATATATTAAGCTAATGAAATCACAATCACATACCAATAGACACTGGAATTTTTTTATTGTGGTAAAATCCCAAAATTAGGAAAACATCCACCGCCAATAAATGGCAAAAAATCTCACTATCAAGTAGGAGGAGAGAAATACAATTACAAGAGTTGGTAGAGATCACTTGCCGCTTGGGTACTAGTCTCTAAGAAACACTCGAGAATCCATCTTATTTTTCCCCAATTTTTCTACATTTTTCTTGCATTTCTTTGTATTTTATTTATCTTCTTTTTCCCTTTTTATGCAGAGAAAAACGAAGCCCTTAAAGAAAACCAGATCTCCCAAAACCCCCTCTTTAACAGAGTTTCCCACTTTTAAACTCCCCATTTTTCTAAGGGGCATTCGGCGACGAGTCCATGAACATTTCACTTTATAGCCTTAGATCCACAAAAAAGTCATAGAGCCAAAGGTCCCTCCCACACTTTTTCATACCTAAAATGTCTAATTTACCCTTTCTTTAAATCATAACCCATGATAGGTGGGATATCCCATTAATAATGGTAAACTAACATTTAATTGCCCACGATTAATGGAATCCCCAGATTTTCAATTAAATTCTAAAAACAAAAAAAATAAATTTTAAAAAAATGAAATAATTTCAAAAAATGCATTAATTTAAAAAACACAATTTATAATTAAATAACGTAAATAAATTTAAAAAGATGCAAATAAGTTTCGAAATATCCAAATAAATTTTAGAAAATATAAATAAAATTCAAAAGATTCAAAATAAATCTCAAAAGATCCAAAAAATTTTCAAAAAATGCAAATAAATTTTAAATAACGAAAATAAATTTTAAAAATGAAATAATTTCAAAAAGCGCAATAATTTTGAAAAAAACACACTAAATTTGAAAAAATACAGTAATTTCTAAAAATGCAATAAGTTTAAAATGTAATAAATTTCAAAAGACGCAAATAAATTTAAAAAATGCATATAGATTTCAAAAAACGTAAATAAGCTTGCTAAAAAACTCAGATAAATTTTGAAAAAAAACTCAGATAAATTTACCAAAAATACAAAGAAATATGACAGAAAATAAATAAATTTGAACAACACTCAGATAAATTTGACAAAAACTCTGAAAATTTTGAATAAAACTTAGATAAATTTACAGAAAACTCAGATAAATTTTAAAAAAAACATAAATAAATTTACCCAAAAAAAAGAAGAAATATGACAGAAAACAGATAAATTTGAACAACACTCAGATAAATATGACAAAAAACAGATAAATTTGAACAAAACTCAGATAAATTTGACAAAAACTCGGATAAAATTAAACAAAACTCAGATAAATTTGACAACAACTCAAATAAATTTGATAAAAATACAAATAAATTTGACAAAATAGATAAACAGAGTCAAAGAGCAATCACCGGGGAGACGTCGGTCCTCCACGGAATTCCCCTCTCATCCGTTTATCCATCTCAATCCCTTCTTGTCACCACATCTGTCGACAGCACCCAATTCTCATCTTCCATCTCCACTACAGAATAGTAAAAAAAATAAAATAAAGACCATCATCCTCACCGAGGTCCGCAAGAGCGGAACTTGTCCATGGCTAAGACCAGATGGCAAGACCCAGGTCACTGTTGTCCCCATTCGGGTCCACATCCCCATCAAGGAGCTCCTCGAGGTCTCCCCTTCTGACCCCACCACCGCCACCAAGTTCGTCAGCTACCAGGTCATAAAGCCCTCCAGCAAACCCAAAGGCATCCTTAACATCTCCTACAAGATCGGCGATAAGGTTGCACCGCTGCAGCCACCGTAGCCGCCGACCTTCACCACCCATAAATCCGACGAGCCGGTCACCGCCTACCCCACCGCGATGGCTAGATCGAGCGCCATTGCACAAGTCACAGCATCATTGCACTGGAATCGTTTTAAACGGTCACCCATGGATACCCACTTCAAATTCCGCATACGAATCTTTAATCACAGTTAAAATGGCAAATATATGTTAACAATGCATTTTTTAGGACAAAAGATTTTCTAGAAATAAGAGCATCAACAGAAAATGTAAATAAATAAGAAAACAAGCAAACGGAAGTAGGGCCAGGGGAAAAGACATGGTGTGAACCACTCAAATCAAAGCATAAATTTAATTGAAGTTTTCGGAGTCAAGAACAGCATCTGATCATCCAAAGTTTTCCACCATCACCCACTGCATCCGAGCCCAGTCGGCTTGAATTACTTTATAAAGGAGGTGGAGGAGAAGGTGGATGGCGCCAGCCTTGGAGATGTAGGCGCGGGAGTCCGGATCGTGCTTGAAGAGGAGGCGGAGCTCACAGAGGGCTTGGGTTCGGGTTTGCTCAGAATCCGAATTCAGCCACTGTACTAGAAAGCGATCTGTGAGTCTCTTCACTTCCATTTCCAACTTCTTCTTCTTCAGATCCGATTAAGAATCAGATTTCAGCTATGTATTTGGATTGGATAAGCAGAGCTGCTGCAGAAGTTAAAAATGAGGGAGAATACAAGATTTAAAATTTAAAATTTCAAAATTTATGCCTAAAACAGTTGGAAGGGCAAATTAGTCATGAAAAATGTGATCATGTGGATATAGGGACCTATGGCTGCAAAGAGTCTAGCTGGCTGGACCATGTTAGATATCGTGATCACTGAGAGGGGGGGGGGGGTGAATCAGTGATTCTTTAATAACAGGTCCAATTTAACAACAAAAGCAAATCAAATCACACAATGACACCAGATTTAACGTGGTTCACCGAAAGGCTACGTCCACGGTTCAAAGACTGTCCGAACACCAATCCGGAACAGATCTGAATCTATTTAGTCGCACCAACGACAAAGAGCACCAACCCTTAGTTTCAGATAGCACCAACTATCTAGGAAGCACCTACTCCCTTTAGTTTCAGATAACACCAACTATCTAGGAAGCACCTACTCCCTTTACAATTTATCTGCACCAACAGATAGGATCACCAAACCCCAGACACCAAGCACCAACTTGATGTTCTACAGAATAAGAGTAAAAACCTTTTTCTACAACCCTTCCCCTCTACAATCTCTCTCTCTCAATCCCTTACAAATTGAAAATTAAAGCATAAACAGAGAGACACTTATCTTATAGACGAAACACCATCTTCAAGAGCACATCCTCGTCCACACTTGCTGTAGAAACTTGTAACAATACTGCACACAGCAACAACACTCTCTTCTCTCTAAAACTCTCTCTCTTTTCTTCTCTTTTCTCTTCTCTTCTTTCTCTCTTGTTGTGTCTTCTTAAAAACGAACCAAACATGCCTTTATATAGGTTATGGTAACCCTTAAGAGTGTTCAAAATAGGCTACAATTCGTTTAGAAAGAGTCCCAAACGAAATAGATAAGAATGCTGAATTTTCGTGCAAGACTTCCGTTTCTGCGCAACTCTGGTTCCCGTGCTCGGTCGACATCCTGCCTTGCTCGGTCGACATCATACACAGTCTGTAAGCAGACAACTATCGTGCTCGGTCGACATCCTGGGGTCCCGGTCGACCGACGACACACTGTGTCACGAAAATAACTAGGAGCTTCTTGAAACTTTTTCTGCAGGTTTCTCTTTGCTCGGTCGACCGCATGGGGTGCCCGATCGACCGCACACTCTGCTTCAGGAATTCTGAATTGCTGAACTGTTTCAACTCTGATTTCTCTTTTAAGCTCTATCAACACCAACCTATTATCATCATGCTTGTGACATTGTGTTGACAATAATTCCAACTGAAAACAATGCTTGAGATACTAATCATTTCAATTCTTCATAAAGCTTCTCAAGTCATCTCAAATTCCAACAATCTCCCCCTTTGGAATTGTTGGCAACACTATTGGAACTTCAACACTTAGAAACTAGTTGATCTTCATGACGCTTCTTCAGAACCATAGTCTCCCCCTGTCTTTAAAAAAATAGAATCAAGATCTCTAACACTCTTGATACTGATCTCCCCAAAGTTATCATAGCATAACTTCTTCTAACATAGCTTTCTCCTAGCTTCAGTCTTTCTCCCCCTTTGACAACAAGTCCAAAGGGACCAACGAAGGAGCGAATAGGATATTCAAGGAATACTTTGCTCTCCCTTTCGAGCCCATCTCCTAAGGATTAGGAGAGTGAGTAACTCCTAATTTTTTTCGGAGATACTCGAAGACTTCCTTTGGCAGAGGTTTTGTGAAGATATCAGCAACTTGCTCAGTGGTTGGGACATATTCCAACTTTACCTCACCATCTGCAACCTTTTCCTTGAGAAAGTGATAGCGAATTGCTACATGCTTCGTTCTAGAATGTTGAACAGGATTCTTGGAGATGTGAATTGCACTTGTGTTGTCACAGAGGATCGGCGTAGGCTCCGTTGTCGGAACTCCTAGATCAGAAAGCATTTGCCGCATCCATAACACTTGCGTACAACAAGTTGCCGCTGCAATATATTCCGCTTCCGCTGTAGAAAGGGATACTGAATCTTGTTTCTTACTATGCCATGCCACCAACCTTAAACTGAGATAGAATGCACCACCGCTTGTACTCTTGCGATCATCTATACAACCAGCCCAATCGGCGTCAGAGTATGCAACAAGAGTGAAGGATTTGCCTTTAGGATACCAAATGCCAAGCTCCATGGTACCTTTCAGATATTGAAATATCCTTTTTACTGCTGTAAGGTGCGTCTCAGTTGGTGATGCTTGAAATCGAGCCACCATACACACTGCTTGCAGAAGATCCGGTCTTGTAGCAGTCAAATAAAGCAAGCTTCCTATCATAGAACGATAAGTGGTGTGATCAACGGACGAACCCTTATCATCTTTGCTTAGCTTTGTGTTCGTTGTCATTGGTGTGCTCACAGGCTTGCTGTCTTCCATGTTAAATCGCTTCAGCATTTCCTTGATGTATTTCATCTGTGATATGAAGATACCATGTTTCAGCTGCTGAACTTATAAACCAAGGAAGAACTTTAGTTCTCCAAGCATTGACATCTCAAATTCTTTCTTCATCTCTTCAGCAAAATTCCTGCACATTTCTTCATCGTTGCCACCAAAGATTATGTCATCGACATAAACAATGACAACCAGTTGTTTGCTCAACTCTGTTTTGACATAAAGATTGCTATCAACCAGTCCTTTTCCAAAACCGATCTTGCGGAGATATAGGTCCAGCCTTGCATACCACGCCCTTGGCGCTTGTTTCAGCCCATAAAGAGCCTTTTTCAACTTGCACACTAGGTCTGAATTTTTGCTAATAGTAAAACCATCAGGTTGCTCAATGTAGACCTCTTCTTCAAGTAATCCATTCAAGAAGGCTGACTTTACATCCATCTGAAATACCTTGAAGGTTTTGTATGCAGCCAATGCAAGAAACATACGAATGGCTTCCAGACGAGCCACCGGTGCAAAGGTCTCTTCAAAATCTATGCCTTCAACTTGAGCATAGCCTTTACAAACCAACCTTGCTTTGTTTCGAATGACCTGACCATCTTCATTCAGCTTATTCCGAAAGACCCATTTAGTACCAATAACATTCTTATCGGTAGGTCTAGAGACTAGTTCCCATGTGGAGTTCTTCCCAATTTGCTCCAACTCCTCATGCATAGCTTTCAACCAACTTTCATCGAGACTGGCTTCAGCCACAGTCTTGGGTTCAATGGTGGACACAAGTGAGTAATTGCTAACTACACTTTGTCTTGTTTTAACACCGACCTCAGGATCTCCAATGATTTGATCCTTAGGGTGTTGCTCTACCCAAGTGCTTTTCTTTCTAGGTGTAGCATCCTCTGAGTCATCCTTTGATTTCTCAGAATCATTAGATTTAGCCACTTCATCATCAATTTCACTTGAGTCCTCATAAACGGGACTGTCATAATGAGTTCCTTTCTTTGATTCATAGTTTTCATCAATTCTAACATCAGCACTTTCTATGATTTTTCTGGTCCTTTTGTTAAGACATCTGTAAGCCTTACTAGATGAGGAATAACCCAGAAATATACCTTCATCAGCTCTTTCATCAAATTTGCCCGGATTTTGTTCAAGACGCTTGATATAACACTTGCTACCGAAGACTCTGAAGTGCTTGACTGTTGCTTTTCGCCCAAACCATAGCTCATAAGGAGTTTTGACTTCATGTGGCCTGATCAAGCATCGATTCTGAATGTATACAGCCGTATGGATTGCCTCCTTCCAGTATTTGTCAGCTAGCTTGCTCTCAGTTAGCATTGTACGAGCCATCTCTTGAACGGTGCGATTTTTCCGTTCCACAACTCCATTTTGTTGTGGAGTTCTAGGGGCTGAATACTGTCTTTGAATGCCATGGTGCTCACAATAGTTAGTGAACTCTTCAGATGTGAATTCACCGCCTCGATCAGACCTTAAAATCTTGATACGTTTTCCAAGCATATTTTCAACCTGTGCTTTAAACACTTTAAAACGATCAAGTGCTTGATGTTTATGCTTAAGAAACAATACCCATGTCATACGAGTATAATCATCAATGCATAACATAAAATACTTATCTCCATTGGTGCTTTGAGTTCGCATCGGTCCACAGAGATCAGTGTGCACTAGCTCAAGAGGTTTCTTTGAATGATGCTCCTTTGACTTGAACATTACCCTCGTTTGCTTTCCCTTTTGGCAAGAATCGCAAATGGGGTTGGAAGGTTTTTCAACTGTTGACATACCTCTGACAGCCTTAGAATTGCAAATCTTTGACATGTTATCAAAGTTTAGATGCCCAAGACGTTTGTGCCACAACCAACTTTCCTCTGTCCGACTCATCAAGCAAGTCTTTTCAGCTCCATCTGACAATGTATAGAGATTTCCAGCAGTCCTAGATCCAGTATCCACTGTTTTGCCGTTGCTACACTTCTTGATAGCAAAACCATTCTTAGTGAAGACAACTTCGTGGCCTTTGTCACAGATCTGGCTCACACTAAGCAAGTTGTGTCTTAGTCCAGACACATATAAGACCTCGTCTGATCTGATCTTGTTTGCCTTTAGCTGAACAACACCTTTTCCGCAGATTTTGGCACCATCATTGTTACCAAACTTTACTGATCCGCCTTCATAGTGCTGTAATTTGACGAATTTTTCCTTATCACCTGTCATATGGCTTGAACAACCACTATCAAGGACCCATGGTGCTGTTTTCTTTTGTGCATTGAATGCCGTTTGCACAATGAGAGATTCTTTGGAATTATCTTTCCTTTTCTTTGCCCTCCATGCCTTAACTAACTTGGGTTTCTTTTCAACCTGAAATTGGTTAGCTATAGGCAACCTACAATCCCTAGCCAAGTGTCCATAATTATGACACATATAGCACTCAATTTTGTGGCTGTTTAGGATT
Organism: Litsea cubeba; assembly: GCA_012931725.1. Classification (NCBI taxonomy): domain Eukaryota; kingdom Viridiplantae; phylum Streptophyta; class Magnoliopsida; order Laurales; family Lauraceae; genus Litsea; species Litsea cubeba. The sequence goes on along the minus strand of CM022952.1, from coordinate 54,643,271 downwards.
GAAAAAGGATTCCTAGTCACAAATGGGCTGTTTCTAACATAGAATTTGCAATCAGCTCTTTTATGTCCATATCTATTGCAATGAAAGCAATAACCATAGAATCTGAACATTCTTCCTTTCTTAGGTGGCTGGTTAAACTTCACAAACCTTTTCTTATTGACCGTCTCAATACTAGGCTGAATTTGAAGCTTTGTAGCCTTGATAGGTATGGCACTTTGTCTCATAAACAAAGAAGGTGCAGCTTTAGAGGACTCTCCGGTTTCAAATCCAATACCAAATTTATTGTGGAAGGGCTTTTGAACTTTCAGAATTTCATTGAGTTTCATTGTCCCTTCAATCGCTTGGAGTGCTTTGAGTTTTCGGCTATTTTCCAAGTTTTCAGCCTTTGCTCTAGCGATTTCAGTTTCAAGTTTCATAGCCTCTTCCTTTTTTATACTTATTTGATTTTGAAGGACTTCCACCATTCTTTTATATTCTTCAACTTGAGTTTTCAAAGCAATAATTGAACTTTCAGATTCATGAAGAAGTTTCAGATTTTTCTTACTTGTTTTTCGTTCCATGCTAAGCTCCTCAAGTGCGGCAATGAGTTCTTCTTCGAGATTGACCTCGGCCTCCTCTTCCTCTTCTGGCTCTTGCTCCTTTTCTTCTTCAACGGTAACCATGAAGAGAGCTTCAGTTGCCTCGGCTGATTCATCATCGTCTGAAGTTTCAGACGTGCTGTCATTATATTGACTGATGAAGCTTTTTGCTTTGCCTCTTTCTGAAATTTTTCTTCCACTTACTCTTATCGACATAAGAGTCATCATCATTATTTTCTTTCAGCGGACACTTCGCAGCAAAGTGACCAACACCGCCACAATTGAAGCATTTAAAGGGTAGCTTCCCTTTGTACTTTCCATTGCTTCCTTTCTTCAGCTTTCTAACAAATTGAGCCTCAAGCTCATCATCATCAGTATCAGAATCATGACCAGCAGTCTCTTTTCCCTTTTTCTGAACTTTGAAGGCCGCTTCTCTATCAGATGAAGACGTCTTACCTATGCGCATCTCATAGGCAGTGAGTGAACCATGCAACTCATCCATGGAAAATTCATTCAGATCCTTGGTTTCTTCTATGGCTGAGACTTTTGAATCAAACCGGGGAAGAAGAGATCTTAGAACCTTTTTGACGATGACTGGTTCTTTAATCTCCTCCCCTAGTCCACGAATGTCATTCGTGACTTCATTCACTCGTTGCAAATATGAGTCAACATTCTCGCTTTCCTCCATGCGAAGAGATTCAAATTGAGAGCGTTGGGTTTGCAATTTTGCTTCTTTGATCTTCTCATCTCCTTCATGAATGCTTTTCAACTTGTCCCATATTTCCTTGGCTGTTTTGCATGCAATTACTTCGACTAGCTCGCTGTCCACAAGGCCACTAAAGAGTGCATTATGCGCCTTTGAGTCGTTGTCTGCTAACTTCTTCGTTGCAGCATCATTGGGTACAATGGCAATATTGTAACCGACTCTGACAGTCTCCCAGACATCATAGCCAAGTGACTTAATGAAAGCCTGCATTCTGATCTTCCAGAAGGAGTAATTAGAACCATCAAACAAAGGTGCTTTCTTATTCCCTGTATTGGTTGCCATGTGATTTGACAAGAGATCACCCTTAGCGTGTTAAGCTTTTCAAGGGAACCTTATGCTCTAATACCAATTGTTAGATATCGCGATCACTGAGAGGGGGGGGGGGTGAATCAGTGATTCTTTAATAACAGGTCCAATTTAACAACAAAAGCAAATCAAATCACACAATGACACCAGATTTAACGTGGTTCACCGAAAGGCTACGTCCACGGTTCAAAGACTGTCCGAACACCAATCCGGAACAGATCTGAATCTATTTAGTCGCACCAACGACAAAGAGCACCAACCCTTAGTTTCAGATAGCACCAACTATCTAGGAAGCACCTACTCCCTTTAGTTTCAGATAACACCAACTATCTAGGAAGCACCTACTCCCTTTACAATTTATCTGCACCAACAGATAGGATCACCAAACCCCAGACACCAAGCACCAACTTGATGTTCTACAGAATAAGAGTAAAAACCTTTTTCTACAACCCTTCCCCTCTACAATCTCTCTCTCTCAATCCCTTACAAATTGAAAATTAAAGCATAAACAGAGAGACACTTATCTTATAGACGAAACACCATCTTCAAGAGCACATCCTCGTCCACACTTGCTGTAGAAACTTGTAACAATACTGCACACAGCAACAACACTCTCTTCTCTCCAAAACTCTCTCTCTTTTCTTCTCTTTTCTCTTCTCTTCTTTCTCTCTTGTTGTGTCTTCTTAAAAACGAACCAAACATGCCTTTATATAGGTTATGGTAACCCTTAAGAGTGTTCAAAATAGGCTACAATTCGTTTAGAAAGAGTCCCAAACGAAATAGATAAGAATGCTGAATTTTCGTGCAAGACTTCTGTTTCTGCGCAACTCTAGTTCCCGTGCTCGGTCGACATCCTGCCTTGCTCGGTCGACATCATACACAGTCTGTAAGCAGACAACTATCGTGCTCGGTTGACATCCTGGGGTCCCGGTCGACCGACGACACACTGTGTCACGAAAATAACTGGGAGCTTCTTGAAACTTTTTCTGCAGGTTTCTCTTTGCTCGGTCGACCGCATGGGGTGCCCGGTCGACCGCACACTCTGCTTCAGGAATTCTGAATTGCTGAACTGTTTCAACTCTGATTTCTCTTTTAAGCTCTATCAACACCAACCTATTATCATCATGCTTGTGACATTGTGTTGACAATAATTCCAACTCAAAACAATGCTTGAGATACTAATCATTTCAATTCTTCATAAAGCTTCTCAAGTCATCTCAAATTCCAACAGACCAGAGGCCTTAATAAGTTTTTTCTTGGACTGGAGGCTGAATACATTCACTTATAGGGACCTTTCGCTAATTTTGCCTTTTTCTAAATGCTTGCGGTGGTTATGGGGCAAAATGACCCCACAAGCCTAAGCCCATTGAAATAACTCATTTCAAATCAGGCTTCCCGGCCAAGGAAGCTTTTGGTTCCTGAAGCTCTCTCTCTTCACCCTTCATCCAACGCTTCCTTACATCAAATTCCTGCACAATGAAGCCTCTTTGCTCCCATTCATAATATAAAAATTCCTCCATTCCATCATCCAAAAACAATCATAAATGATGTAATCCATTCAATCATTAAAGATAAAACCATCAAGACTTGATCATTAGGAATCAATAAAAGGAATACATTATATAATCTCAGTTTTAAAGCTTATACTTGCCTCAATTAGAGCTTTTCCGAGTTTCAACACAAAACCCTTGCTTAAAGGACCAAAACCACCAATTTACAAACCCTAAAGAGAGAAATCCCAAGGAAAAGATAATGAGAATGCTATGCATGTATAATATGAGTCTCCTTGACTCTAATGTAACTCAAAATCATAAGTTGGGAGGGTTCATTGCTCACCTCTTACAAGTATTTCGAATTTGGAGAAGATAGAAGATGGTGATGATAGTTCCTTGTCAACAAATGGTTAGAGGAGATGAAGAAGATGAAGATGAGTCTCAATCTTGGCTTCAAAGACAAAAGCACTCCTTGCTAGTAGTGATTGGAAGGAGAGAAGAAGGAGAGTAGAGAGTTGAGGGAATGGAAGGAAATGAAAGAGAAGGATGAGTTATCTCTTTTAAAGGGATAAGGATGTGCATTTTTGCACAAAAGTCCACCCATTTGAACATAATTTGAATAAAGGGCTTCTTAAATGAAAATTGGGCTTGGGTTTGTAATTGGGTTGGGTTGGGTCTCATTATGGAATTGATGGAGGAAAGATGTTTGATGAGATGCTCATGAAGGCCCATAAAATTTAATACACATAGCACTACTCAAAATTAATTAAGAGGTCATAATTCTAATCAACCGAGTCAAACCGGTTCTAACTCACCTATTTAAGGCTCAAGACTCAACCAACTCAATTCACAAAGATTAATCAACACAAATCATCATAATTAACAACTAAGCATAATTAATTTAGTTAAATTATCATTAAGTAGTACTAAACAAGTTTAACTTGGGTCGGGGTGTAACATGTGTCGAAGAGGCCCGAATATCGTCATTAGTGAAGCCAAGGCCTAAACTAGAATTAAACATTTAAACTAACCTAATATAAGCCAACCATTGGACTCATCTCCCTCACCTCTCATTTCACTACTTCTCTCAAACTCTCATCTCCTCACTGCCTCCTTGCCATTTCCTGCCACGAGAGCTCTGGCGTCAACTACCAAGCTTCACTTCTTCTTCCCCAAGCCTCCAAGATCACAACCATCTCTTTTCCTAAGCTTTTCATCCAAAACCCACTTCAAGGTAAGCTCCCTAAGCTTGTAGGTTTAGTTAATCTTCTTCCTTTTGATTAGAAATGGATTAGGACAGCTCTCATCAACCCTTGGCATGCATTTGTACGTTTGATTTTGGGTTCTGTGCTTCTTCCCCCAAATCTGAGCTCAAAAGAGAGATTTTCCTAATTTCTCTTGGTTTTTAGTCAAGCTCTTCATCAAGGCAAGTTAATATACATATGTTAAGCTGGAATTGATTTTGATGTTCTTGGTTACATTGATGAGAGTTGTGAGCTTAGAATGGAAGGGCTAGGCCCTTCATACTAACTGATTCCAGGATTAGGGATTTTGGAAAAGGGTTCCACCCATTTCACTTCAGTTACAGAGCCGAAGTTCTGTAACTGCAGTGTACGCAGTCGATCGGCCACATAGGGTCAGGTGCTGGTTGCGTAACCAAAACAATGTTCACCTTTTATGCTTATAACTTCATGTCGAACGGGCCTTGTCCAGGTCGACCAGGCACTTTGGGGGATGTCAACGGGGCCTTGTTCGGCTCGACAAGGTGAACTACGGATACCTTTTGGAAAGGGCATTTTAACTCTAACTTGGATGGACTTAGGTTGGACTTTGGTCACCCTTTTGGACTCATTTGACTATATGCGAGGATGTTTTGACCCGATGTTCTTCACGGTTATTCCGGTTGTATCGGGATTCAACTTATCTCAATCTTGAACGATATGGGACAACGGGACACCCTCCTTTATATCTATGCACGAAGATTATTTGTACAGGTATCGCAAACCCTAATTCCTTTCATTGACTGAGTAAGGATGTACGATGCTTCAGGTTTAACACTGTACTTAGGACTGGATTGTCTATCGCTTATGATTCCGAATTGTACCGTCCGGTACTTGTCTACATGCAATGTCCATGTTCTTTAACTTCGTTTACTGAAGAACTTAATGATGGATTTAGGATCCCTTTTGATGTTTCCAATTGTTCTGAAGTTTAGTTGAGGTGTTGAGGCTAGGTGGCTTTAATTATAAAAGCTTGATGAGGACTACTTATGGTATTGAGGTTTTGAAGTAAGCTTGCTCGTTTTGATCTTGATCTGATGATGGAAAAGTAGTCTATCTTGTGTTATTGAATCTTATTCACGTAAGAAAACCTAGCCCTTCTCTGATGTATGATTAGGACTCTTTGTGTTAGGCACCACTCAGCTATTAACGTTCAACGCCGCTAGGGCGCCACTATGTTAGGGCTTTGATTTTAGAGCAACTGCTGATCGTGATTTCTGTGATGGATGTAAACCATCGGATACATATTGAATTCATGAGCTTGATGACTAATGGTCACTGGTATCCTCTTGCTTTGTTTGCAGGGTTATTACCCGTGCCTTGTTTGTCGGGTTTTTATCACGTACCTAGTATATCTCTACCACAACTCAATGAGAGTAGGGAGGGCAATGACACTATCTTGTGGTGATTAGCTTATGTGGACTGCCTACTTTGCTAAATGTTTATGTCAGATTGTTTTGATTCAAATACTACACATTTCTTATGATCTTGTCTATCGTTTACTCTGATTCATACTGCATATCTTGATGTTATATATATTGCTTGCCGACTGTCGTGGCTAATGATGCTACTCTTGGTGCATAGGTACCAAGCCCTTCTATCTCGGGGAGACAACGGAGGAGAATCAGACGAATCAGTATGATGACCTTGATAGGGATTTTGTGTATTGCAATTTGATGGATGCATTATCATTTTAGCATCTCATGAATTTTAACACATGCATTGAGTTAAATATCTTGAAATCTGGTTTTCTACATGCATTGTTTTTAAATATTGTAAATCTTATAGTTTGTACATGTTTTGGATTTAACTCTTGGATGCATTTGTCTTTGAAAAGAGTTTTTTACAAATCAAGCTAGCCTATGTTTCAAAGTTTCAAATTATATTTGGCGTTTTATGTTTCATGATTTTAAAAGCACTTAGATGATTTAAAATCATGTTTTCAAGCTTGGTTTAATGGCCCAAAAACCCCCACAAAGAATCATTTTAAAAAATGCAAAGTTGGGACTTTTTGTCTCGGGCTGTCAGTCAACCGACGTCAAGCTGTCGGTCAACCTACAATGGAACCGAGGCCAACCGAGACCTCTGTCGGTCCCATTTCCAGAGAGCTACAAACTTTAGATTTTCTCTGTCGGTTCAGTAGTCGGTTTGCTTGTCGGTTCATGTCGACTGACCTACACCTGTACAACGGTAAATTACTTGACCATTGGAATCTGACCGTTGAGGTGTCGGTCGACCGACACCAACCTGTCGGTCGACCGATAGGTAGTCGTTTGATCACTTTTTCTATAAAAGTGAGTTCATTCCTTAGCCATTGTTGATGATTTTTTAAGCCCTTCTTGAGGTATTTTGAGGCAAAAGAAAGGGGATCAAGCTAAGGAAGGCTAATGGTTATTAAGGAAAGCTAAAGCTTGGATTAATGAAGTTAAACCACCAAGTAAGCTTTACCTTTTATTAATCATATGTTTTTATGCTTTGTCTAAATTATTAGTAAATGATTTTTAGCATATAAACTATGATGTGTTGAATCCTCTACTTCTTTAATCTTTGATTTGAGTCATTGGATTCTTCACCTTTGATTCAAACCTAGCTTTGTTTTAAAACTTTATAAAACATGTTTTGTTAAAACCTTTGATTTGTTTGATAACATGTTTCTTTAACTTGTTTGAATCATCATTGTTGTTTTCATTCATTTGAACTTTAGTTAAATACATTTGTTTTTGAAAACAACATTGCACATGCATCACTTGTTTAGGCTTAATTAATTTCATACAACTTGTGAATCTTTTGATTTTCATATCATCTACAAGTTTGTAATTTGTACATGTGATTTGCATATCACTTCAATCATATCTTTATGTGCATAAACTTTAAAATGCTTTGAGCATATATTGATTGAGCCTTTATTTTAAATCTGATCGAAGTATCCACACACACACACTTCATGAGCATTCATCTTTGCATTCATTAGTGTTTGTGTGAGTTGATTTTACACTTTCTTATCTGCCTATTTTAGAGGCAAATTAATTGAGCTTAAATTGTAATCTCTTAGAGTGTTTTGTGAAAACACTTTCTTTAGAGAAATCTTTGTTTGTAAGGTTATTGCTTAGCCATTGAAAAGGATAGTGTAAAGGTTCTTGCTTAGCCTAGAAAAGCATATTGTATAGGTTGTTGTTAAGCCTTGAAAAACAACATTGTAAGGTTATTGCTTATCCTTGGAAAGCATACATAGTGGAAATCCAGTGGGGTGTTGAGTCACAAGCCGGTAGTGGATATAGGCATTGAGGCCGGACCACTGTAAATCTTTGTGTAGTGGTGATTGTTTTGTTTAAGCTTCTGTATATTGTATGTTAATCATCACATGTGACTAGTTAATTGTAAAGAAACTGAAATTGGTCATAATTTGTCCTTAAGTGTAGATCACCCTATTCCTCCCCCCCCCCCTCTAGGGTTAGGATCCCTTGGACTTTCAATTGGTATCAGGGCGATGGTTACTTCATTTAGGGCTTAAACACCCAGAGTTGATCCGTATTAGCTAACCTAGTGTTAGATCCCTAGTGAAAATCATTAGAATGGATTCTACTATACTAGACTTTGTAGATTCTTCTAGATCCGTTCTTCTTCCATTTATTGGAGATTCAAACATTGAATTTAAAGTATCTCAACCTGAATCTAAACTTAAATCAAAAGAAGAAGAAATTAATGAAAATGAAGATGACATTCAACAAGCTTATGATGAATTATGTAAATTTTCCTTAGAGCTTGTTAAGAAGAATAAAAGATTAGAAAGAAAAATCTAAAAGTCTTAACAAACAATTAATCTCTTCAAAAGATGAACTTAGAGAGAAAGAAGAATTAATAAATTGTGTAGTCTCTAAGCTTATGATCTCTTTGCATAACCTACATAATACTAAAGATGAACTAAGAGAATTAAAGATAGGTTATGATGAACTTAATGAGGAAAATTTGAAACTAAGAGATCAATTACAAAGGCAAGATGAAAACTTTAATAACCAAGAATCCAAGTTGAATATTTCTATGGAAGATTTATCTAATGCACAAAATAAGATAAAAACTCTAGAACTTGGATCTAATATTATCAATGAAGTTAAATTTGAATTAAAACTTGCCCATGAAGAGCTAAGCAATTTTAAGGGAATTGAACTTGAACTAACAAAAGTTAAAAATGAAAATTCAACTCTTAAAAACTAAGTCACTCAACTTGAAACCTACAGACAAAAGTATGAGTGCAAATTTACCCAAAGTGAAGATAGATTTGAAAAGTTATTGAAATTGGGTAAATCTCAAAGAGATAGGACGGGTCTTGGATATGATAGGAATATTTCATATGACCCTAAATTGACCAACACATTTGTGAAAGGTGAGTCCTCATTCTCTAGCACTCACACTTCTTTGCCCATGACTAAATGCAATTATTGTGGCATTGAAGGACATTTTAGGTTTGAGTGCAAATCAAGAAGAAGCCATGTGTCTAAAATCATTTTTAAACCAAAGAAAGTGAAATCAAATTCTATGATGGTTAAGACACTAAAAACCAAGGAAGTCACCAAGAAGACTAAACAAGTTAAACCTATTAAAAAGGAGTCTCCTAAGATAGATTCTAAAAAGGTTAATCAAGTTAAACCAACTATAAAAGAATCTATTAATAAAAAGCTTCTCAACCTACCTCCCCTAACTAAACAAATGAAAGATCTTTTGAAGAAAGTTTCTAAGTTGAATCTAAAATTCAAAAGTCAAGTAAAGGGAGGAGATAAGAAGAAAAGAAAAATGAATTCATCCCCTAAGAAACAAACTCACCAATCCCAAAAGACTAATCACCGATATAAGCTAAATTTAGTCAAATCTAAATATCAAAGTGATAAGTACAAATTGAAAATTTATCAAGTCAAATCTCCTAGAGTTGGTGAGACTATTAAGATGGACCTCAAAGACCATCCCTCATAAGACCTTAGGTGGATTCCCAAAGTTAGATACTTAGACAAACCTTAAGGCCTTGGACCTCATTGACCAACCTATTTTTTATAGTTAAATCTTTTTGTTGGTCATGATGTTGTATTTGCATTTTATGTTCTTTTATAGTTACATTTCTTAAAATGCAATGTTTATTTGTAATCAATTGATTTTGTCATCATGCACCATTCTAGTTAAATATCATGGTTTTCAAAATCATTTTGATTATAATTTTCTCATGTTAGATTTGCTTTTATGCCTTCATATAGTTATATCTCTTGTATTGCATTTCTACATGATCAATTGATTGTGATTTCAAAAGCTTTTAAAGCTAGATTTTTCATAATCGATTGATGGTTTCAAAATCATTTGTTTGGATGTCATAGTTAGATTTATTTGATAATCAAATGATTTGAATCAAATTAGATTTTCCATGGTTTTATAAGTTATACCTTCACATGGAAAACTACTTTGAAAAGATCAACTTGTATGTTTCCCAATTAAGTTATATCTTTTAAAATGCAAGTTGAAAAAGTGTTATCTTCAAAATCATCCTCTTTATGCTCATTGTTGGATTTTGTTTATTGAAATGATTTGAAGATTGTATAAATGGAAATTCTTTAAAACTTTTTTAGTTATAAACATCAAAGCATGTTCCTTGTTTTCATTTCCTCATGCATTTAGTTATCTTAACTTAAATGGAAATAAATTTTGTTATAGGCAATTTGCATCTTTTAGTTTCATTCTTTTTATATGCAAATGTCTATTAGTTTCTTGTATGGTTGTGATCTTATTTACATTTGTAAAAATCATACTAGAACTCAAAAAATCCATCATTTATGCTTTCTAGTTATATTATTTTTGATTTGGAAGGCTATGTTGTTGATTCATGTGTAATTTTCTTATTGGTATCATTCATTAAACATGTTTCAACTTCATAGTAGTGTGCTTGATCATATGAACCTCTTTGAAATCCATTCCTTGTATTTCTTAGTTATATCTATTGTTTGATGGATTTCTTAGATATTGAATTCATGTGATTTGACACTTTGAAAATTGCATGTTCTACTAAGTTATATCTTTTATGCAATTTCTCTTGTTCTTCACTATGCTCATTAGTCATATCGTTAAAAGTGATGAATAATCATTTTATGATGCTTGTTGGGATTTTGTGTTTGTCACGTGCTTGCTGTTAATCATGGTTTCTATTCAATTGGTATCATTTTCAATTAGTATCTATATCCAATTGGCATCTGTTGGAATTTGAGATGACTTGAGAAGTCTTTTGATGAATTGAAGAAGTTAGCATCTCAAGTATTGTTTTGAGTTGGAATTCTTGTCAACACATTGTCACAAGCATGATGATAGTAGGCTGGTGTAGATAGAGCTGAAAAGAAGAATCAGAATTGAAACAGTCAGGAATTCAGAATTCCTGAAGCAGAGCACGCGGTCGACCGGGCTCTTCATGCGGTCGACCGAGAGAGAAGAAACCTGCAGAAAACAGTTTCAGGCACCTCTCAGTTATTTTCGTGACACATTGTGTCTTCGGTCGACCGGGACCCCAGGATGTCGACCGAGCTCGAAATTGTCTGTTTTCCAGTCAGTGTCTTCGGTCGACCGAGCAAGCCAGGATGTCGACCGAGCACGGGAACCAGAGTTGCGCAGAATTAGAAGTTTTGCACGAAAATTCAGCACTCTTATCTAATTTGTTTGGGACTCTTTCTAAACGAATTGTAGCCCGTTTTAAATACAATTAAGGGTTATCAAAACCTATAAAAAGGCATGTAAGGGTCGTTCTTAAAGACACACCAGAAGAGAAGAGTTTTAGAGAGTTATAGAGAGAGTTTTGGAGAGAAGAAGAGTGCTGGTGCTGTGTTGCTGTGTTGCTGCATTATCAGACGTTTTCTACAGCAATTGTGTGTTGGAATTTGAGATGACTTGAGAAGCCTTTTGATGTATTGAAGTAATTAGTATCTCAAGTATGGTTTTTGAGTTGGAATTCTTGTCAACACATTGTCACAAACATGATGATAATAGGCTAATGTTGATAGAGCTGAAAAGAAGAAACAGAATTGAAACAGTCAGGAATTCAGAATTCCTGAAGCAGAGCACGCGGTCGACCGGGCTCTTTATGCGGTCGACCGAGCAAGAAGAAACCTGCAGAAAACAGAAAAAGGCACCTCTCAGTTATTTTCGTGACACAGTGTGTCTTCGGTCGATCGGGACATCAGGATGTCGACCGAGCTCGAAATTGTCTGTTTTCCAGTCAGTGTATGATGTCGACCGAGCACAGTATGATGTCGACCGAGCACGGGAACCAGAGTTGCGCAGAATTAGAAGTTTTGCACGAAAATTCAGCACAGTTATCTATTTCGTTTGGGAATCTTTCTAAACGAATTGTAGCCCGTTTTGAATACAATTAAGGGTTATTAAAACCTATATAAAGGCATGCTTGGGTCGTTCATAAACACACCAAAAAAGATACCAGAAGAGAAGAGAAAAGAGAGAAGAGAAGAGAGAAGAGTGTGCTGTGTGCTGGTGCTGTTGCTGTGTGCTGTTGTGCTACATCTTTCTACAGCAATTGTGGACGGGATTATGCTCTAGAAGATGGTGATTCGTCCATGAGTTAAGTGTCTCTCTGTTTATGCTTTAATTTCAATTTGTAAGGGATTGAGAGAGAGAGAATTGTAGAGGGGAAGGGCTGTAGACAGAGTTGATCTTATATTCTGTTTTTACATCAAGTTGGTGCTTGGTGTTTGGGGTTTGGTGATCCTATCTGTGGGTGCAGATAAATTGTAAAGGGAGTCGGTGCTTCCTAGATAGTTGGTGCTATCTGAAACTCAAGGGAGTAGGTGCTTCCTAGATAGTTGGTGCTATCTAAAACTAAGGGTTGGTGCTCTTTGTCGTTGGTGCGACTAAATAAGATTCAGATCTGTCCCGGATTGGTGTTCGGACAGTCTTTGAACCGTGGACGTAGCCTTTCGGTGAACCACGTTAAATCTGGTGTCATTGTGTGGTTTGACTTGTTTTGTTGTTGAATTGGACCTGTTTTTAGAAATCACTGATTCACCCCCCCCCCCTCTCAGTGATCGTGGTATCCAACAATTGGTATCAGAGCGAGGTTCCCTTGATCAGTTTAATACGCTAAGGGTGATCTCTTGTCAAATCACATGGCAGTCAATACAGGGAATATGAAAGCACCTCTGTTTGATGGTTCTAATTACTCCTTTTGGAAGATTAGGATGCAAGCCTTCATCAAATCTCTTGGCTATGATGTTTGGGAGGCTGTCAGAGCCGGTTACAATGCTGCCACCGTACCCAATGATACAGCATCGAAGAAGTTGGCAGACAACGACTCCAAGGCGCAGAATGCACTCTTTAGTGGCCTTGTGGACAGCGAGCTTGTCAAAGTAATTGCATGCAAAACAGCCAAGGAAATTTGGGACAAGTTGCAAAGCATACATGAAGGTGATGAGAAGATTAAAGAAGCCAAATTGCAAACCCATCGCTCTCAATTTGAATCTCTTCGCATGGAGGAAAGCGAGAATGTTGACTCGTATATGCAACGAGTGAATGAAGTCACGAATGACATTCGTGGACTAGGGGAGGAGATTAAAGAGCCGGTCATCGTCAAAAAGGTTCTAAGATCTCTTCTTCCCCGGTTTGATTCAAAAGTCTCAGCCATTGAAGAAGCCAAAGATCTGAATGCATTTTCCATGGATGAATTACATGGTTCTCTAACTGCCTATGAGATGCGCATAGGAAAGATGTCTTCATCTGATAAAGAAGCCGCCTTCAAAGTTTCAGAAAAAGGCAAAAGAGACTGCTGGTCATGATATTGATTCTGATGATGATGAGCTTGAGGCTCAATTTGTTAGAAAGTTGAAGAAAGGAAGCATTGGCAAGTACAAAGGGAAGCTACCCTTTAAATGCTTCAATTGTGGAGGTATTGGTCACTTTGCTGCGAAGTGTCCGCTAAAAGAAGACAATGAAAGTGACTCTTATGCTGAAAAGAGTAAAGGAAAGAGAAATTTCAGAAAAAGGGGCAAAGCTAAAAACTTTCTATGTCAACAAGATGACAGCACGTCTGAAACTTCAGACGATGATGAATCAACCGAAGCTCTCTTCATGGTCACTGTTGAAGAAGAAGAAGAAGAGCTAGATCCGGAAGAGGATGAGGAGGCTGAAGTCAATCTTGAAGAGGAACTCATAGCCGCACTTGAGGAGCTTAGCATGGAACGCAAATCAAGTAAGAAAAATCTGAAACTTCTCCATGAATCTGAAAGTTCCATTATTGCTTTGAAAACTCAAGTAGAAGAATATAAAAGAATGGTAGAAGTCCTTGAAAACCAAATAAGTATCAAAAAGGAAGAGGCTATGAAACTTGAAACTGAGATCGCTAGAGCAAAGGCTGAAAATTTGGAAAATAGCAAGAAACTCAAAGCGCTCCAAGCGATTGAAGGGACTATGAAACTCAATGAACTACTGAAAGTTCAAAGACCAGCCCACTTCAGATTTGGTCTAGGATTTGAGAAAGGTGAATCCTCTAAGATTGCACCTCCTAAAAGGAAAGAGTTTGTGAAGCAAGTCACTGCACCCTCTAACTCCATGAAGCCCACTCAACCTAGAAAGGAGTCCATTCCTGTTAGAAAGGTAATGAAGACTAACCAGCCACAAAGAAGATACAAATTCTATGGTTATTGCTTTCATTGTAATATGTTTGGACATAAAAGAGCTGATTGCAAATTCTATGTAAGAAACAGTCCATTTGTGACTAGGAATCCTTTTTCAATCCTAAGTAGCCACAAAATTGAGTGTTATATATGTCATAATTATGGACACTTGGCTAGGGATTGTAGGTTGCCTATTGCTAACCAATTTCAGGTTGAAAAGAAACCCAAGTTAGTTAAGGCATGGAGGGCAAAGAAAAGGGAAGGTAATCCCAAAGAATCTCTCATTGTGCAAACGGCATTCAATGCACAAAAGAAGACAGCACCATGGGTCCTTGATAGTGGTTGTTCAAGCCATATGACTGGTGATAAAGAGAAATTTGTCAAATTACAGCACTATGAAGGCGGTTCAGTGAAGTTTGGCAACAATGATGGTGCCAAAATCTGCGGAAAAGGTGTTATTCAGCTTATGGCAAACAAGATCAGATCTGAAGAAGTCTTATATGTGTCTGGATTGAGACACAACCTGCTTAGTGTGAGCCAGATCTGTGACAAGGGTCATGAAGTTATCTTCACAAAGAATGGGTTTGCCATCAAGAAGAGTAGCAACGGGAAAACAGTGGCAACTGGATCAAGAACTGCTGGAAATCTCTATACATTGTCAGATGGAGCTGAAAAGACCTGCTTGATGAGTCGGACAAGGAAAGTTGGTTGTGGCACAAACGCCTTGGGCATCTAAGCTTTGACAATATGTCAAAGATTTGCAATTCAAAGGCTGTGAGAGGCATGTCTAAAGTGGAAAAGCCTTCCAATCCCATTTGCGACTCTTGCCAAAAGGGAAAGCAAACGAGGGTTATGTTCAAGTCAAAGGAGCATCATTCCAAGAAACCTCTTGAGCTAGTGCACACTGATCTCTGTGGACCGATGCGAACTCAAAGCACCAATGGAGATAAGTATTTCATGTTATGCATTGATGATTATACTCGTATGACATGGGTATTGTTTCTTAAGCATAAGCATCAAGCACTTGATCGTTTTAAAGTGTTTAAAGCACAGGTTGAAAATCAATTGGAAAAACGTATCAAGATCTTAAGGTCTGATCGTGGAGGCGAGTTCACATCTGAAGAGTTCACTAAATATTGTGAACATCATGGCATTCAAAGACAGTACTCAGCCCCTAGAACTCCACAGCAAAATGGAGTTGTGGAACGGAAGAATCGCACCGTACAAGAGATGGCTCGTACGATGCTAAGTGAAAGCAAGATGGCTGACAAGTATTGGAAAGAGGCAATTCACACGGCTGTATACATTCAAAACCGATGCTTGATCAGGCCACATGAAGTCAAAACTCCCTATGAGCTATGGTTTGGAAGAAAAGCAACCGTCAAGCACTTCAGAGTCTTCGGCAGCAAGTGTTACATCAAGCGGCTCGAACAAAATCCGGGCAAATTTGAAGAAAGAGCTGACGAAGGTATATTTCTGGGTTACTCCTCTACTAGCAAGGCATATAGATGTCTTAACAAAAGAACCAGAAAAATCATAGAAAGTGCTGATGTGAGAATAGATGAGAATATTGAACCAAAGAATGCAACTCATAATGACAGTCCGGGTTATGAGGACTCGAGTGAGATTGATGATGAGAAGGCTGAATCTAATGATTCTGAGAAATCAAAGGATGACTCAGAAGATACCACACCTAAGAAGCACAGCACTTGGGTAGAGCAACACCCTAAGGATCAAATCATTGGAGATCCTAAGGCAGGCGTTCAAACTAGACAAAGTGTAGTTAGCAATTACTCACTTGTGTCCACCATTGAACCCAAGACTGTGGCTGAAGCCAGTCTCGATGATAGCTGGTTGAAATCTATGCATGAGGAGTTGGAGCAAATTGAGAAGAACTCCACATGGGAACTTGTTCCTAGACCTACTGATAAGAATGTTATTGGTACTAAATGGGTCTTTCGGAATAAGCTGAATGAAGATGGTCAAGTCATTAGAAACAAAGCAAGATTGGTTTGTAAAGGCTATGCTCAAGTTGAAGGCATAGATTTTGAAGAGACCTTTGCACCGGTGGCTCGTCTGGAAGCTATTCGAATGTTTCTTGCATTGGCAGCATACAAAACCTTCAAGGTATTTCAGATGGACGTAAAGTCAGCTTTCTTGAATGGTTTACTTGAAGAAGAAGTCTACATTGAGCAACCTGATGGTTTTCTCATCAGCAAAAATTCAGATCTAGTATGCAAGTTGAAAAAGGCTCTTTATGGACTGAAACAAGCGCCAAGGGCATGGTATGCAAGGCTGGACCTATATCTCCGCAAGATCGGTTTTGGAAAAGGACTTGTTGATAGCAATCTATATGTCAAAACTGAGTTAAGCAAACAGCTGGTTGTCATTGTTTATGTTGATGACATAATCTTTGGAGGCAATGATGAGGAGATGTGCAGGAATTTTGCAGAAGAGATGAAGAAAGAATTTGAGATGTCAATGCTTGGAGAACTAAAGTTCTTTCTTGGTTTACAAGTTCAGCAGCTGAAACATGGCATCTTCATATCACAATTGAAGTACATTAAGGAAATGCTGAAACGGTTCAATATGGAAGACAGCAAGCCAGTGAGCACACCAATGACAACGAACACGAAGCTTAGCAAAGATGATAAGGCCTCGTCCGTTGATCATACCACCTATCGCTCTATGATAGGAAGCTTGCTCTACTTGACTGCAACAAGACCAGATCTTCTACAAGCAGTATGTATGGTTGCACGTTTTCAAGCAGCACCAACTGAAACGCACCTTATAGCAGTGAAAAGAATCTTTCGTTATCTGAAAGGTACTATGGAGCTTGGTATCTGGTATCCCAAAGGAAAATCCTTCACTCTTGTTGCATATTCTGATGCCGATTGGGCTGGATGCGTAGATGATCGCAAGAGTACTAGCGGCGGCGCATTTTATCTTGGAGAAAGATTAGTTGCTTGGCATAGTAAGAAGCAAGACTCAGTATCCCTTTCGACAGCGGAAGCGGAATATATTGCAGCGGCAACTTGTTGTACGCAAGTGTTATGGATGCGGCAGATGCTCTCTGATCTAGGAGTTCCTACAACGGATCCTACTCCGATCCTATGTGACAACACGAGTGCAATTCATATATCTAAGAATCCTGTTCAGCACTCTCGCACAAAGCATGTAGCAATTCGTTATCATTTTCTTAAAGATAAAGTTGCTGATGGAGAGGTCAAGTTGGAGTATGTTCCAACAACTGAGCAAGTGGCTGATATTTTCACGAAACCTCTGCCAAAGGAAGTCTTCGAGTATCTCCGGAAAAAGTTGGGAGTTACTCACTCTCCTAAACCGTAGGAGTTGTGCTTGAAAGGGGGAGCAATGCATTCATTGTATATCCTATTCGCTCCTCGGTTTGGTCCCTTTGGACTTGTTGTCAAAGGGGGAGAGATGTTATGCTATGATAGCAAGGAGAGATGTTATGCTATGAAAGCTAGGGGGAGATTGTGACAGTGCATGGTTGATATTTCCGAATTCAAGCTGGAGTTGAAAGTGTTGAAGTTCCAATAGTGTTGCCAACAATTCCAAAGGGGGAGATTGTTGGAATTTGAGATGACTTGAGAAGCCTTTTGATGTATTGAAGTAATTAGTATCTCAAGTATGGTTTTTGAGTTGGAATTCTTGTCAACACATTGTCACAAACATGATGATAATAGGCTAATGTTGATAGAGCTGAAAAGAAGAAACAGAATTGAAACAGTCAGGAATTCAGAATTCCTGAAGCAGAGCACGCGGTCGACCGGGCTCTTTATGCGGTCGACCGAGCAAGAAGAAACCTGCAGAAAACAGAAAAAGGCACCTCTCAGTTATTTTCGTGACACAGTGTGTCTTCGGTCGACCGGGACATCAGGATGTCGACCGAGCTCGAAATTGTCTGTTTTCCAGTCAGTGTATGATGTCGACCGAGCACAGTATGATGTCGACCGAGCACGGGAACCAGAGTTGCGCAGAATTAGAAGTTTTGCACGAAAATTCAGCACAGTTATCTATTTCGTTTGGGAATCTTTCTAAACGAATTGTAGCCCGTTTTGAATACAATTAAGGGTTATTAAAACCTATATAAAGGCATGCTTGGGTCGTTCATAAACACACCAAAAAAGATACCAGAAGAGAAGAGAAAAGAGAGAAGAGAAGAGAGAAGAGTGTGCTGTGTGCTGGTGCTGTTGCTGTGTGCTGTTGTGCTACATCTTTCTACAGCAATTGTGGACGGGATTATGCTCTAGAAGATGGTGATTCGTCCATGAGTTAAGTGTCTCTCTGTTTATGCTTTAATTTCAATTTGTAAGGGATTGAGAGAGAGAGAATTGTAGAGGGGAAGGGCTGTAGACAGAGTTGATCTTATATTCTGTTTTTACATCAAGTTGGTGCTTGGTGTTTGGGGTTTGGTGATCCTATCTGTGGGTGCAGATAAATTGTAAAGGGAGTCGGTGCTTCCTAGATAGTTGGTGCTATCTGAAACTCAAGGGAGTAGGTGCTTCCTAGATAGTTGGTGCTATCTGAAACTAAGGGTTGGTGCTCTTTGTCGTTGGTGCGACTAAATAAGATTCAGATCTGTCCCGGATTGGTGTTCGGACAGTCTTTGAACCGTGGACGTAGCCTTTCGGTGAACCACGTTAAATCTGGTGTCATTGTGTGGTTTGACTTGTTTTGTTGTTGAATTGGACCTGTTTTTAGAAATCACTGATTCACCCCCCCCTCTCAGTGATCGTGGTATCCAACATTGTGGACGAGATTATGCTCTAGAAGATGGTGATTCGTCCATGAGTTAAGTGTCTCTCTTTATGCTTTAGATTTCAATTTGTAAGGGATTGAGAGAGAGAGAATTGTAGAGGGGAAGGGCTGTAGACAGAGTTTATCTTCCATTCTGTTTTTACATCAAGTTGGTGCTTGGTGTTTAGGGTTTGGTGATCCTATCTGTGGGTGCAGATAAATTGTAAAGGGAGTCGGTGCTTCCTAGATAGTTGGTGCTATCTGAAACTAAGGGTTGGTGCTCTTTGTCGTTGGTGCGACTAAATAAGATTCAGATCTGTCCCGGATTGGTGTTCGGACAGTCTTTGAACCGTGGACGTAGCCTTTCGGTGAACCACGTTAAATCTGGTGTCATTGTGTGGTTTGACTTGTTTTGTTGATTGAATTGGACCTGTTTTTAGAAATCACTGATTCACCCCCCCCCCCTCTCAGTGATCGCGGTATCCAACAATTGGTATCAGAGCAAGGTTCCCTTGATCAGTTTAATACGCTAAGGGTGATCTCTTGTCAAATCACATGGCAGTCAATACAGGGAATATGAAAGCACCTCTGTTTGATGGTTCTAATTACTCCTTTTGGAAGATTAGGATGCAAGCCTTCATCAAATCTCTTGGCTATGATGTTTGGGAGGCTGTCAGAGCCGGTTACAATGCTGCCACCGTACCCAATGATACTGCATCAAAGAAGTTGGCAGACAACGACTCCAAGGCGCAGAATGCACTCTTTAGTGGCCTTGTGGACAGCGAGCTTGTCAAAGTAATTGCATGCAAAACAGCCAAGGAAATTTGGGACAAGTTGCAAAGCATACATGAAGGTGATGAGAAGATTAAAGAAGCCAAATTACAAACCCATCGCTCTCAATTTGAATCTCTTCGCATGGAGGAAAGCGAGAATGTTGACTCGTATATGCAACGAGTGAATGAAGTCACGAATGACATTCGTGGACTAGGGGAGGAGATTAAAGAGCCGGTCATCGTCAAAAAGGTTCTAAGATCTCTTCTTCCCCGGTTTGATTCAAAAGTCTCAGCCATTGAAGAAGCCAAAGATCTGAATGCATTTTCCATGGATGAATTACATGGTTCTCTAACTGCCTATGAGATGCGCATAGGAAAGACGTCTTCATCTGATAAAGAAGCGGCCTTCAAAGTTCAGAAAAAGGCAAAAGAGACTGCTGGTCATGATGTTGATTCTGATGATGATGAGCTTGAGGCTCAATTTGTTAGAAAATTGAAGAAAGGAAGCAATGGCAAGTACAAAGGGAAGCTACCCTTTAAATGCTTCAATTGTGGAGGTATTGGTCACTTTGCTGCGAAGTGTCCCCTAAAAGAAGACAATGATAATGACTCTTATGCTGAAAAGAGTAAAGGAAAGAGAAATTTCAGAAAAAGGGGCAAAGCTAAAAACTTTCTATGTCAACAAGATGACAGCACGTCTGAAACTTCAGACGATGATGAATCAACCGAAGCTCTTTTCATGGTCACTGTTGAAGAAGAAGAAGAGCTAGATCCGGAAGAGGATGAGGAGGCTGAAGTCAATCTTGAAGAGGAACTCATAGCCGCACTTGAGGAGCTTAGCATGGAACGCAAATCAAGTAAGAAAAATCTGAAACTTCTCCATGAATCTGAAAGTTCTATTATTGCTTTGAAAACTCTAGTAGAAGAATATAAAAGAATGGTAGAAGTCCTTGAAAACCAAATAAGTATCAAAAAGGAAGAGGCTATGAAACTTGAAACTGAGATCGCTAGAGCAAAGGCTGAAAATTTGGAAAATAGCAAGAAACTCAAAGCGCTCCAAGCGATTGAAGGGACTATGAAACTCAATGAACTACTGAAAGTTCAAAGACCAGCCCACTTCAGATTTGGTCTAGGATTTGAGAAAGGTGAATCCTCTAAGATTGCACCTCCTAAAAGGAAAGAGCTTGTGAAGCAAGTCACTGCACCTTCTAATTCTATGAAGCCCACTCAACCTAGAAAGGAGTCCATTCCTGTTAGAAAGGTAATGAAGACTAACCAGCCACAAAGAAGATACAAATTCTATGGTTATTGCTTTCATTGTAATATGTTTGGACATAAAAGAGCTGATTGCAAATTCTATGTAAGAAACAGTCCATTTGTGACTAGGAATCCTTTTTCAATCCTAAGTAGCCACAAAATTGAGTGCTATATGTGTCATAATTATGGACACTTGGCTAGGGATTGTAGGTTGCATATTGCTAACAAGTTTCAGGTTGAAAAGAAACCCAAGTTAGTCAAGGCTTGGAGAGCAAAGCAAAGTGCAGAAAGTCCCAAAGA
Source organism: Litsea cubeba (assembly GCA_012931725.1). Lineage (NCBI taxonomy): Eukaryota > Viridiplantae > Streptophyta > Magnoliopsida > Laurales > Lauraceae > Litsea > Litsea cubeba. The sequence goes on along the minus strand of CM022952.1, from coordinate 54,622,113 downwards.
ATCTCTCATTGTGCAAACGGCATTCAATGCACAAAAGAAGACAGCACCATGGGTCCTTGATAGTGGTTGTTCAAGCCATATGACTGGTGATAAAGAGAAATTCATCAAATTACAGCACTATGAAGGCGGTTCAGTGAAATTTGGCAACAATGATGGTGCCAAAATCTGCGGAAAAGGTGTTATTCAGCTTATGGCAAACAAGATCAGATCTGAAGAAGTCTTATATGTGTCTGGATTGAGACACAACCTGCTTAGTGTGAGCCAGATCTGTGACAAGGGTCATGAAGTTATCTTCACAAAGAATGGGTTTGCCATCAAGAAGAGTAGCAACGGCAAAACAGTGGCAACTGGATCAAGAACTGCTGGAAATCTCTATACATTGTCAGATGGAGCTGAAAAGACCTGCTTGATGAGTCGGACAGAGGAAAGTTGGTTGTGGCACAAACGCCTTGGGCATCTAAGCTTTGATAACATGTCAAAGATTTGCAATTCAAAGGCTGTAAGAGGCATGTCTACAGTTGAAAAGCCTTCCAATCCCATTTGCGACTCTTGCCAAAAGGGAAAGCAAACGAGGGTTATGTTCAAGTCAAAGGAGCATCATTCCAAGAAACCTCTTGAGCTAGTGCACACTGATCTCTGTGGACCGATGCGAACTCAAAGCACCAATGGAGATAAGTATTTCATGTTATGCATTGATGATTATACTCGTATGACATGGGTATTGTTTCTTAAGCATAAGCATCAAGCACTTGATCGTTTTAAAGTGTTTAAAGCACAGGTTGAAAATCAATTGGAAAAACGTATCAAGATTTTAAGGTCTGATCGTGGAGGCGAGTTCACATCTGAAGAGTTCACTAAATATTGTGAACATCATGGCATTCAAAGACAGTACTCAGCCCCTAGAACTCCACAGCAAAATGGAGTAGTGGAACGGAAGAATCGCACCGTACAAGAGATGGCTCGTACGATGCTAAGTGAAAGCAAGATGGCTGACAAGTATTGGAAAGAGGCAATTCATACGGCTGTATACATTCAAAACCGATGCTTGATCAGGCCACATGAAGTCAAAACTCCCTATGAGCTATGGTTTGGAAGAAAAGCAACAGTCAAGCACTTCAAAGTCTTCGGCAGCAAGTGTTACATCAAGAGGCTCGAACAAAATCCGGGCAAATTTGAAGAAAGAGCTGACGAAGGTATATTTCTGGGTTACTCCTCTACTAGCAAGGCATATAGGTGTCTTAACAAAAGAACCAGAAAAATCATAGAAAGTGCTGATGTGAGAATAGATGAGAATATTGAACCAAAGAATGCAACTCATAATGACAGTCCAGTTTATGAGGACTCGAGTGAGATTGATGATGAGATGGCTGAATCTAATGATTCTGAGAAATCAAAGGATGACTCAGAAGATACTTCACCTAAGAAGCACAGCACTTGGGTAGAGCAACACCCTAAGGATCAAATCATTGGAGATCCTAAGGCAGGCGTTCAAACTAGACAAAGTGTAGTTAGCAATTACTCACTTGTGTCCACCATTGAACCCAAGACTGTGGCTGAAGCCAGTCTCGATGAAAGTTGGTTGAAATCTATGCATGAGGAGTTGGAGCAAATTGAGAAGAACTCCACATGGGAACTTGTTCCTAGACCTACTGATAAGAATGTTATTGGTACTAAATGGGTCTTTCGGAATAAGCTGAATGAAGATGGTCAAGTCATTAGAAACAAAGCAAGGTTGGTTTGTAAAGGCTATGCTCAAGTTGAAGGCATAGATTTTGAAGAGACCTTTGCACCGGTGGCTCGTCTGGAAGCTATTCGAATGTTTCTTGCATTGGCAGCATACAAAACCTTCAAGGTATTTCAGATGGACGTAAAGTCAGCTTTCTTGAATGGTTTACTTGAAGAAGAAGTCTACATTGAGCAACCTGATGGTTTTCTCATCAGCAAAAATTCAGATCTAGTGTGCAAATTGAAAAAGGCTCTTTATGGACTGAAACAAGCGCCAAGGGCATGGTATGCAAGGCTGGATCTCTATCTCCGCAAGATCGGTTTTGGAAAAGGACTTGTTGATAGCAATCTATATGTCAAAACTGAGTTAAGCAAACAGCTGGTTGTCATTGTTTATGTTGATGACATAATCTTTGGTGGCAATGATGAGGAGATGTGCAGGAATTTCGCTGAAGAGATGAAGAAAGAATTTGAGATGTCAATGCTTGGAGAACTAAAGTTCTTTCTTGGTTTACAAGTTCAGCAGCTGAAACATGGCATCTTCATATCACAAATGAAGTACATTAAGGAAATGCTGAAACGGTTCAATATGGAAGACAGCAAGCCAGTGAGCACACCAATGTCAACAAACACGAAGCTTAGCAAAGATGATAAGGCATCGTCCGTTGATCATACCACCTATCGCTCTATGATAGGAAGCTTGCTCTACTTAACTGCTACAAGACCAGATCTTCTACAAGCAGTATGTATGGTTGCACGTTTTCAAGCAGCACCAACTGAAACGCACCTTACAGCAGTGAAAAGAATCTTTCGATATCTGAAAGGTACTATGGAGCTTGGTATCTGGTATCCCAAAGGCAAATCCTTCACTCTAGTTGCATATTCTGATGCCGATTGGGCTGGATGCGTAGATGATCGCAAGAGTACTAGCGGCGGCGCATTTTATCTTGGAGAAAGATTAGTTGCTTGGCATAGTAAGAAGCAAGACTCAGTATCCCTTTCGACAGCGGAAGCGGAATATATTGCAGCGGCAACTTGTTGTACGCAAGTGTTATGGATGCGGCAAATGCTCTCTGATCTAGGAGTTCCTACAACGGATCCTACGCCGATCCTATGTGACAACACGAGTGCAATTCATATATCTAAGAATCCTGTTCAGCACTCTCGAACAAAGCATGTAGCAATTCGTTATCATTTTCTTAAAGATAAAGTTGCTGATGGAGAGGTCAAGTTGGAATATGTTCCAACAACTGAGCAAGTGGCTGATATTTTCACGAAACCTCTGCCAAAGGAAGTCTTCGAGTATCTCCGGAAAAAGTTAGGAGTTACTCACTCTCCTAAACCGTAGGAGTTGTGCTTGAAAGGGGGAGCAATGCATTCATTGAATATCCTATTCGCTCCTCGGTTTGGTCCCTTTGGACTTGTTGTCAAAGGGGGAGAGATGTTATGATATGATAGCAAGGAGAGATGTTATGCTATTTAAACTAGGGGGAGATTGTTGACAGTGCATGGTTGATATTTCAGAATCTCAGAATTGGTTCCAAGTGAGTGTTGAAGTTCCAATAGTGTTGCCAACAGTTCCAAAGGGGGAGATTGTTGGAATTTGAGATGACTTGAGAAGTCTTTTGATGAATTGAAGAAGTTAGCATCTCAAGTATTGTTTTGAGTTGGAATTCTTGTCAACACATTGTCACAAGCATGATGATAGTAGGCTGGTGTAGATAGAGCTGAAAAGAAGAATCAGAATTGAAACAGTCAGGAATTCAGAATTCCTGAAGCAGAGCACGCGGTCGACCGGGCTCTTCATGCGGTCGACCGAGAGAGAAGAAACCTGCAGAAAACAGTTTCAGGCACCTCTCAGTTATTTTCGTGACACAGTGTGTCTTCGGTCGACCGGGACCCCAGGATGTCGACCGAGCTCGAAATTGTCTGTTTTCCAGTCAGTGTCTTCGGTCGACCGAGCAAGCCAGGATGTCGACCGAGCACGGGAACCAGAGTTGCGCAGAATTAGAAGTTTTGCACGAAAATTCAGCACTCTTATCTAATTTGTTTGGGACTCTTTCTAAACGAATTGTAGCCCGTTTTAAATACAATTAAGGGTTATCAAAACCTATAAAAAGGCATGTAAGGGTCGTTCTTAAAGACACACCAGAAGAGAAGAGTTTTAGAGAGTTATAGAGAGAGTTTTGGAGAGAAGAAGAGTGCTGGTGCTGTGTTGCTGTGTTGCTGCATTATCAGACGTTTTCTATAGCAATTGTGGACGAGATTATGCTCTAGAAGATGGTGATTCGTCCATGAGTTAAGTGTCTCTCTTTATGCTTTAGATTTCAATTTGTAAGGGATTGAGAGAGAGAGAATTGTAGAGGGGAAGGGCTGTAGACAGAGTTTATCTTCCATTCTGTTTTTACATCAAGTTGGTGCTTGGTGTTTAGGGTTTGGTGATCCTATCTGTGGGTGCAGATAAATTGTAAAGGGAGTCGGTGCTTCCTAGATAGTTGGTGCTATCTGAAACTAAGGGTTGGTGCTCTTTGTCGTTGGTGCGACTAAATAAGATTCAGATCTGTCCCGGATTGGTGTTCGGACAGTCTTTGAACCGTGGATGTAGCCTTTCGGTGAACCACGTTAAATCTGGTGTCATTGTGTGGTTTGACTTGTTTTGTTGATTGAATTGGACCTGTTTTTAGAAATCACTGATTCACCCCCCCTCTCAGTGATCGCGGTATCCAACAGCATCATATCTCGAGTTTGTGATAGACCTTGTGTACATTGGATTGAACTTGATAGTTATATGTCTTTTGTTCCATGTCACATTCCATGAGCTTTATAATCTTCATGATTGCCACCTCTCTTGCACTTATAGGTAAATCACATGACCTCCATGTTTATGTGTTCATAATTTTGGTTGGTTAATGGTGAGGTTTTGGCTTCATGATTGAACTTCATTTCATTCATCTTGTGCATGATAGTTATATTTTTTGATTGAATGAAATGATTTCAATATATTCATAGCATATGATTTTCATAGTTATATTATTTGATGCTATGTTTGAGTAAACCCCATCTCATCATGGATGGCTCTAATTTGGATGAACCCTAATAGGTGTATTCCTTAACTCCATTTTAGAGTGATTGAGTTAATAGTTTTATCCTTGAATCTCAATTGATATTTTTATTTATTTCAATTGATATCCATGATAGTTTATATCGTTTTGAACTTGCTCTTTAATTATCCAATAGCTTATCCATCAATTGGTATCTTTATATTGGTAATTTGATCAATTTGAACTTTATAGTCAATTATCATTATCAATTGGTATCTAATTCTTCTCTTGAAGTTAACCCTCAATTGGTTAAACCATATTCCTCTTACACCTATTAGTTAAATCCTTGTCAAAAGTTTGACAAAAGAATAGTATGGATTGAGGGGGAGTAAACCTTCTAAGGAAGCATTAGAGTTGATCAAATTCACCCTTATCTTGGCTCTGTACCCTTATAGCCTATCTACCCATGCATGATGCCATGTTATATATTTCATTTTCGATTACTTTTGTTAACAAGTGCTACTAAAGGTATTTTCCTTGTCTCATGTGTGTAGGTACCCCTCTTCATTTAGTACTTTGCAATTTAATGGCAAAGGGGGAGAATAATATTAAGGGGGAGAAAGTTCTCAAGTTTAATGGCAAAGGGGGAGATAGAATTAATGGGGGAAAGAGTATTCAAGCTACCCAAAGGGAGAGAATGCATTGGAGAGAATGCATGGTCATAGGGGGAGAAATGAAATGAAGAAAGCTTGGAAGCTAAAGAAGATGCTTGGTCTAAAGAAAGAAAGATGAAGAGAAAGCTTGAAGATTGATCAAGCTCCAAGCATCAAGAAGAATGAAGAATGAAGCTGGAGCCCAAGCTAAAGTGAAGAAGCATCTAAGAAGATTTCAAGGATTGTCCAGCCAAGGAGGAGCTGAAAACTGTGTGAAAATTTAGTGTTGAGCAAAGTTTCCCAACATATAAAAGGTTTGCCATCAAACTGCAAAAGGGGAGATTGTTAGGGATTTTGTGTATTGCAATTTGATGGATGCATTATCATTTTAGCATCTCATGAATTTTCACACATGCATTGAGTTAAATATCTTGAAATCTGGTTTTCTACATGCATTGTTTTTAAATATTGTAAATCTTATAGTTTGTGCATGTTTTGGATTTAAATCTTGGGTGCATTTGTCTTTGAAAAGAATTTTTTACAAATCAAGCTAGCCTATGTTTCAAAGTTTCAAATTATATTTGGATTTTTATGTTTCATGATTTTAAAAGCACTTAGATGATTTAAAATCATGTTTCCAAGCTTGGTTTAATGGCCCAAAAATCCCCACAAAGAATCACTTTAAAAAATGCAAAAGTTGTGATTTTTTATCTCAGGCTGTTGGTCAACCGACGTCAAGCTGTCGGTCAACCTACAATGGAACCGAGGCCAACCGAGCCCTCTGTCGGTCCCATTTCCAGAGAGCTACAAAATTTAGATTTTCTCTGTCGGTTCAAGTGTCGGTTCATGTCGGTTCAGGTGTCGGTTCGCTTGTCGGTTCATGTCGGCTGACCTACACCTGTACAACGGTAAATTTCTTGACCGTTGGAATCTGACCGTTGAGGTGTCGGTCGACCGACACCAACCTGTCAGTCGACCGACAGGTAGCCGTTTGACCACTTTTTCTATAAAAGTGAGTTCATTCCTTAGCCATTGTTGATGATTTTTGGAGCCCTTCTTGAGGTATTTTGAGGCAAAAGAAAGGGGATCAAGCTAAGGAAGGCTAATGGTTATTAAGGAAAGCTAAAGCTTGGATTAATGAAGTTAAACCACCAAGTAAGCTTTACCTTTTATTAATCATATGTTTTATGCTTTGTCTAAATTATTAGTAAATGATTTTTAGCATATAAACTATGATGTGTTGAATCCTCTACTTCTTTAATTTTTTATTTAAGTCATTGGATTCTTCACCTTTGATTCAAACCTAGTTTTGTTTTAAAACTTTATAAAACATGTTTTGTTAAAACCTTTGATTTATTTGATAACATGTTTCTTTAACTTGTTTGAATCATCATTGTTGTTTTCATTCATTTGAACTTTAGTTAAACAAATTTTTTTTTGAAAACAACATTGCACATGCATCACTTGTTTAGGCTTAATTAATTTCATACAACTTGTGAATCTTTTGATTTTCATATCATCTACAAGTTTATAATTTGTACATGTGATTTGCATATAACTTCAATCATATCTTTATGTGCATAAACTTTAAAATGCTTTGAGCATATATTGATTGATCCTTTATTTTAAATTTGATTGAAGTATCCACACACACACACACTTCATGAGCATTCATCTTTGGATTCATTAGTGTTTGTGTGAGTTGATTTTACACTTTCTTATCTGCCTATTTTAGAGGCAAATTAATTGAGCTTAAATTGTAATATCTTAGAGTGTTTTGTGAAAACACTTTCTTTAGAGAAATCTTTGTTTGTAAGGTTACTGCTTAGCCATTGAAAAGTATAGTGTAAAGGTTCTTGCTTAGCCTAGAAAAGCATATTGTATAGGTTGTTGTTAAGCCTTGAAAAACAACATTGTAAGGTTATTGCTTAGCCTTGGATAGCATACATAGTGGAAATCCGGTGGGGTGTTGAGTCACAAGCCGGTAGTGGATGTAGGCATTGAAGCCGGACCACTATAAATCTTTGTGTAGTGGTGATTGTTTTGTTTAAGCTTCCGTATATTGTATGTTAGTCATCACATGTGACTAGTTAATTGTAAAGAAACTAAAATTGGTCATAATTAGTCATTAATTGTAGATCACCCTATTCACCCCCCCCCCCCCTTTAGGATTAGGATCCCTTGGACTTTCAGACCTCCTAGACTATTGTACGAATGACACTGTTTAGCCGTATCGACCCCCTACTTAAGTGCCTTCATGCTTATTCAAGGCTAGATTCATCTTTTCGTTCTTTTGTATTTTTATTAGGCCCAATTTTTAGTGTGGCATTGTGATGAGAACCTAAATGCACCATTTAGGCCCATCAATGAGGACTTTGTTATACCTTCAGATGATATTAATTAGCATTAATTGTGACAATTTTATGTTTACAGGTGCCTTAGGTGAAAAGAGTGAATTCAGAGCTAAATTGGAACAAAATGGAAAAAATCTAGACGTGCTGGAGTTTATACCTTCGGGTGTCCGGACGCCAGACACGGGTGGAGTTCATCTCTTTGCGCGTTTTGAAGATAAAAATGGTTCAAAAGCTATAAAAAGCAAGCCAAACTCGTTTCAAGGTCATTTAAGTTTGGAGAGAACAACTGAAGGCTGGTTTTGGAGCATTGGAAGGAGCATTAATGGGGATTTCGTCAAGAATTCTTCGTCAATCTCTCTCCACGAGTAACTAAAACTCTATCTTTGGGTTACAGTGAAGCCCTAATTTTGTGTTCATGGTGATCTATAGGTTCTAGTGTTTTACTTTGAATGCTTTGATTATATGACATGAATGCTATCCATGTATTAGATTTGGCTATTAATGAAATATCTACTTTTGGTGTTTTATTCTTATAGTTTGGAATACCAGTCATATAATGGTGCTTAAACGTGTGTGGAGTTAAATCTAAGATAATCTACGCCATAGAGATAGGTTATGCCTAGATCTAAACCCGCATGATTTATTTGGTGACTCTGTGGAGGTTTGTAACCAAAACGAGTCTTTAAAGCATTAATAGTGAAACCGTAGGTCTATATCTGCCATTGCACGAGGCTAGGTGGATTCGTACTAAGAGCTTTCTTCAATTCGATAAAACCTTGTTTTTAATTCGCTAATTTAGGAATCATAAACCTTAAATCAATACTTTGATTTATAGTAGGATTAATTTAGAAATTTGAAAGAAACCGCGATTCAGATCTGGAAAACACTACCAGAAGATGCCCATGGCTGATTTAGAACATGACAGATTTTTAAAACAAATCTGATTTCAGCATATACGCAGCATAAATCAGCCATATAAATCGCATTATAACTCCACCGAATCATGATCAACAAGTGTATAATTAAAGGAGATACAAGAAGACTATTACCTCGATGATATGTAGACTTCAAATCTCTGAAATAAATGATCCAATGGGCTGAACTTAGACTTGCAATCAGCTAGCACCTTGCTGGAATTTTTCTGCAGTAAAATAGTTTTTGATCTTCTTCTCTATTTCACTTCCAAATCTGATTGGCTAAGATGGTGGGATCTTAATCTAGATTTCTAGATGAGTTTTGAGAACTTTCAATCTATGGAAAAATCTCAGACCTGAAACTCTCATCAATGAAGAAGAGAAGAAGGCTAGACATGTGGGATTTTCTCACATAGGATTGTCATAGCATATGAGATGTGTTAGACTTCCATGGTGTCTTCCTCCTTATATAGAAAACTTAAGGATACATTTAAACATATCATATACACCCATGATGGAGATTTTGAAAAAGAAAACCTATCTTTTTATTAGTGCTCTTTTTTTTTAAACAAAACTTGTACAACCATGAGGAAGAATTTGAAAAAGAAATCCCACCTACTACTTAGTGAAAAAAAAAATCCCACCTACTACTTAGTGCTCTCTTTTGTTCAAAAGGAAAACAAAGAATGCTTTCTTTAACATCAACAACCAACCAATATGGGTGTGCAACTTATTTTAATGATTTGTTTACAAAATAATTAGAATACTATAATAGTAGGATTTCTTATCCTAAGGTAAACCAATTTACCAAGTAAAGATTCCTATGTAAAAATGTAAACCTTACACAAGGGGCCCGCTTTATGGCTGGCCCACACCATGGCCCACAAGTCAAAAACTTTTCCAAAATAGTTCAACCTCATATTAGGAAACCATGCCAATCTAGGAAAGTGACTAGAGAAGGGACCAAAAGACATATTTGACCTTGGCTCCCAAAATGACAAAAAATGTCCATGCTAAACCCATAGCAACATTAAGATCATTTTAACCTTAACTCATTCCACTATAGAGTTATGGTTGAACTCCAGGGACAAATAATAATTATAAAATGAGCTCGTCATAAAATGACAGTTGTCTTCGACCTACTAAGTAAAATGATCTAAATGCCCCTCTATGTAACATCCATAATCAAGTCAGGTTATCCGATGTACTATCAACCTTCTCGATTACATCTAAACCTTAGAACTTAATATCCTTAACTTAATCATCATCCGGATATCATTCTCTTGGTCCAGGGAGCGACCCACAAGTTCAATATCCATATGGAACATCCATATACTAAGATCTTAGATTTTGATGATTAATCGGATAATTCTAAGGGGACGATCATTCCATCATTAGATGGCATAGATTCTTTATTGCATCTGCACGTCCTAACTGATCAAGCCCGAGCACCCAAAACACAGAGCTGTTGACCCATGTGAAGGATCTCACCCATAGTGAATTAAAGCACAAGAACTTGACTTCGTCAGTTCATCCACAAATGCTCAAGATTAAGAGCACTGGTCACTCAGTAGCATGAGGTGACTTGATCTCTCTCAGTGATAGTACTATTTTAGAGATCACACCTACAATGGTCCTGTTCAATGCATGACATATGCACTAATGAGATAAATCCGGAAAAGACCTCCCGTGACTTAGGTAAGTCACCCTGAATACAGGAGAGTATCTTACTATAACTTACACCAAGATGAAGTGCCCAACTCCATCTCTCAGTTATGAACAAATTTATTATTTCCAGTGTCCATGAATCAGACCTATCTGTGTGTAGCCACTACACACCTAATTCATTTACTAGAAATAATGGGCCTTACACAACCATACATATATACATGTTTATAGAGAAAAGAGTCATTCCATTAAATAGCCAGTAAATATCCAGTGACAAAAAGATGAGAGTGCAGCTAGTGGGCTTTAGGGCATACACCAATCCCAACAAAATTTGGGAACCAGCACAACTTAGCCTTTTTGTCCCAGTGGATACGACACTCGGTTAACATCTTTACTCTCACGAGTAGAGATAGTATCTAGGTATAAATTATATTTACAAACCCTATTTTGGGACGATCAAATTTTGGCGCCGTTGCCGAGGACAATTAGCATGGTGGTTTTTTTTCTTTTGAGAATTCCAACGTTAATTTTATTTTTATTTTCATATTTTTATTTTACTTTTTCATCTTTACTCGCATCTTTTACTATCCTTATTGCATGTTATTGATTCTAACATAAGAAAAAAAAATTCTAGAGTTTGTGTAGGGATCCAAGAGAGTTCACAAAGGACAAAGTCTTACTCAAGGAAATCTCTCTTCTCTACCCAAAGCACTGTAAGCTCTAGACTTTTTGAATTTTTTTCATAATTTTTAGTAAGTGTGTCTGCATGCTTGGTCATCGTTCGTGCCATCCTAATCTAGTATCTCTTGACCCAGAATTAAAGCGAGTCCTTAGGGAAATTCGATCGTCAAAGCACTCCTCTGATTTTCCAAACACTACTTCACCAATGGCGAAGGAAGGAGGTGGGGCGAACAATCCACCGCCTCTCCGACCCTTGAAGGAGCACTGTACTCCTTCAGAGTACTCATCACCATCGTGTATTCAGCCACCTACAGTGCATGCAGCTTAGTATGAAATCAAGCCTAGTCCTTCCTTCTATGGCTTGAACAATGAAGATCCGTACAATCACATTGATGATTTTCTGCTTATTTGCTCCACTATAAGAATAAATAATTTCAGTAGTGAGGCCCTCAAAATGTTTCTTTTCCCGTTTTCACTAAAGGATAAAGCTAAGTATTGGCTAGGTACTTTACCTGCGAACTCAATCACCACTTGGGCCCAACTACAACAAAAATTCTTAGATAAATATTTCTCCATGGGCAAAATCAATCAGCACCGGCGATCCATCACATCGTTCACACAAACTGACAGTGAACAATTTCATGAGGCATGGGATAGGTTTAAGGATCTCATTTGGAAGTGTCCTCACCAAATTGCCAAGTGGCAATTAGTACAGTTCTTTTATGATGGTTTGTCTCCTGAATGGCAAAACATGGTAGTCACCGCCAGTGTGGGATCTATTATGTTGAAAAATGAGGATGAGGTATGGGAGCTTTTTGAGAATATGAGTGAGACCTTTCAACACCATGCCTCCACAGCTAGACTCGAGAGACCGACAGCCTCTAGCTCTCATAAACCTAGAGGGGTGTTTGAAATTCAACCCTCTAGTGACCTCACCACTCAAGTGGTTGCCTTGACCCACAAGTTGGATCAGTTGTTATCTGTGGGTCAATCTCTCCAATCCTCATCCTCTCAGGGTGTTTGTGCTTTATACTCTAGTCTTGCTCATTTTGTGAGCAATTGTCTTACAGCTTCTCAGTTTCCTAAATTTGTGCAAGAATAGGTGACTGTTGCATAGGGGTTCTCCAAATCAAAATACGACCCATTTTCAGATACTTATAACCCGGGATGGCGTAATCACCCCAAGTTTGCCTGGAAGTTGTAAGATCCCGACCCGAGAGACCTCGATTAATGTTAATTAAGTTGTGTTTTAGCTTTAAGTGTGTTTAGTGGTTTTTGGTTAAGTTTGGGATTAGAATAGCTTTTATAATAGCTTTGGAAATTTTGAGAGCCTTCTTGATTTGTGGGACCCTTTGGGAGTTCTTATTACGAATTTGGGTGAGCTTGGGGGTTTATTCATGATTTCTTAAAATTATGTCTTTAATCCCATTTAACTTATCTTGTTATTCTCTACAACTTTCATGTTGACGTAGTTCCCATTTGAGAGCCCGAAACCCGACTTTTCTACATTTGAGGGCAAAATGGTATTTTTACCCAAAATCCGGACACGATTTTCAATGTCACCAAAACCTGCAAAACATATACTTTTTGAAAACTAGATATTTCGTTGAGCAACTTCGACTTCTTCGTCTAAATCGTTTGAAGTCCCGAAATGCATGTTTTTAGCCCGACAAGTACCGTAAGTTGTGGGACCCGCTCCCACTTTGCTATCTAAGGAACCATTTCCTCTATTTTTCCCTTCCTTGCCCTAATCACTATTCTAAGAGAGGAATCCCAGCAGCCACCTTGCCTCCCCTATTTCTCTTGTACTCATATTGGAAAATGTCATAGCTTATTTGATTGAAATTCTGATTTACATTGTGATGGATTTCTTATGATTGAATGTGGATGGAAAGGAGGAGATTTGATCCATTTTTATGGATAATTTGATGGAAGAATGGATGAGATTAAGTGGTATTTTGAATGGGATGTTAAAGAGGTTTTGAGACCTCCAAAGTTATGTTAGAAGGATGCTTAAAGTGTATGGAAAGAAGGGACTGAAAACAACTTCAGATTGCACTGTCCGCAGCAACGCCGGTCAGCTGTCGGTTAGCTGCGACAGTGAACCGACACTAGTTCGGTTAGAATTCCAAAGAGCTGCATTTTTAAAAAATTCTGATGTTGAAGTGTTGGCTAACTGACAGGTGACCGACACCCACTTCGATTCCAATTCTAGAGAGTTATTTTTCCTCTGATCCTGAACTCTGTTAGCTGTCGGTCAGCTTTTCGGTTAACCGACATGACCCTGTCGGCTAACCGACAGACAACCGAGGGTTAACCGAACTTACCTAGTTTTCTATATATGAAGAGAATGAAGGGGTTTTCTGTACCAATCACTTGGGGACCCTTTTTGGTCGAAGTGTACACTTTGATATCCATAATGCCATTTAAAAATTGAGTACCATCTAAACGAATGATCGACATGGGATTCCAAAGTATATAAGATTCGACTATTTCGGTCCTAAGGTATTGATGTAAAATTTTGATCTATGGACCAAAATCCTGTCTTGCAATTTGTATCAACTCGAAAAGAATACTTCCAAAGTTTTTATTTTAAGCCCGTATGAAAATCCATTCATGTTACATCTTGACCTGAGTTTCATTTGTACACTTTAAAACTCATGATTTATGACTAGACTTGCCCCAAGAGTATTCAATGTATTGTTTTAGCATATTGCTAGCCCGTATATGCCCGTCCCAATACTAATGTGTTTTTGTGCTTATGGGCACCCCGTACCGTCATATGTATCTATTTGATTTGATTTCTTCAATGTAGCCTATGAGTCGGCACCACTAAGCTTGGATAACCTTGTCAGTTTGATCCACTGACTTGGAGATCCCCTTCCCGCCCCGCCAGCTGCAGCCTGGATCCCGCAGAGTATATTGCCCGGTGCTACCGAGGTCGGCGGACGTGGGAGTCCGTGGGGTCCGACCCTTTCACGCCCGGAGGGCAGAAGCGGGTATCAACATTTTTTTGTGTGGGTGTGCCAGATTTTCTATTTTACTTGGAATTGCAAGTGGTGATCCGGAGATCGACCTTCGCAAGTAAAAAGGAAATCAACTTCTTTCAAGTTTCCCATTGCACATATATTTAAGAAAAGAGACATTTTCTTGGTTTGCAGTGAAAGGCGATATTTTTTTGGCATTTATAGCTGATTTTGGCATTTATAGCCGATTTTTGGCGTTTATAGCCGATTTACAATTCTTATCAATAATGAAAGCCAAGAGTTGTGATTTTTGTCTCTTTTGGAAAAATACAAACTACAATGAAAAGCAAGAAAAGGAGGATCTAGCTTCTCAGGAGATTGTGGGTGACTCATTCAGATTGACGGTCGCAAGCCATATGTGAACATCATCCATGCAGATGAGAACAGAGGATGCTCTTGATTCGCTTGGGTTGGCTATAACCTCAGATTTTTAGAGGACAAAGACCAAGAGGAGGTCCTATGTCTAATAAAAAGCTAAGTAGACGGGCTGAAAAGCCACGTCTAAGCCCTTGGAGGCAGAATGAGAAGGCAAGGACCTTGGGGGGGGGGGGGGGTACCCCCCAAGGGACTTTTGTCACCTTGTAGTGGTGGCCAGTGCAGAACTTCAGCAGAGTTTTCTCTCTTTCTTTCTCTTAGATTTCTGATGCCTTTTTTGTCTAGATTTCCGGATTGTCCGAAGTCTATCTCTAGAATGCTTGGGATGCTCTCCTATTTATAGGCTCTTGGTAGCCATTGAGGAAAGTTTATGGGCTTTTATTGTCATTAAGCTGCATAATGGGATGAGTTACAGGGTTTAATTCCTTTATTTTGTAACTCCTTTTTCTTGTTTTCTGATTGGCCAGAGGAGATTGAGGGCATTTAATCGCCTTTAATCGCCATGATGGAAGGAGTTTCATGGGTTAAATGCCATGAATCAATTGACTTGTAACTCCCGGATGCTTGCTTTTGATTGGGCCATCCAAAGAAATGAATTAATGACTGCAATAAAGCTAGTCAATTAATCGCAATAAATGGTCGCCGAATTGTTGAAGAGTCGCGGGCCGTGCCGCGTCTTTTGGGATTCTTCTGGCGATGATCATCGATGGATCTTCATGCAGATAGACATCGGATGACCATGTAACTTCAGATATTGGTTGCCAACAGCGGGTCGGTGCCATCTGTCCTGTCAATTTCTTGATCGGTCGGGTAGAAAGCACACTTTTTTGGTTGACCGGTTGGCGATCAATGTTGATTTTGATACTCTTGATGATTGACCTGTGATTTTGATGGATGTCAAAGGACTTGGCACCTCAAAAGTATGAATTTTGGAAAATCCCAAGAGTTGGAAGCTTCGAATCACGAAAAATGAAAAAAAACGGGCCTTTCGGGGCCAACCCGGCGATTCCAGGCTCCATGGTGGCCGGCGACCATGGTCCAGGGTCACAAGGGCCGGCGACCCTGGGCCAGCGACCCTTGGGGGGAATTTCCCCTTTTTGCGGCCGTTTTTGATATTTTCTGATTCTTTTTTCTTCTGTATTTTTCTTAAAAATTTTGATCATTTATTAACCTGATTTCCCTGTAGAAAACTTGATGAGAATCCTTGCATTTTGGAGTGCAAAGTTTCCAATTTTTCGAGAAAGTCGAAGACTTTGTCCCGTAGAGCTGCCGATTTTCCGTCAAAAGCTGAAACTGGGTCAAACGATGTCGGAATGACCTGAAATTTGGGGTGAAGCCTCCTGAGCAATAAATAAGACCAACCACAGGCTTTTGCTTGAGTTTTGAACCCGTTTAGGGTCCTATTGCCAGTAGACTTGTTTTTGTCGCGATGAAGATGTCGCGGCTTGATGTGCGGTCAACCGATGTCCGATTGACTTGAAATTTGACAGGGAACCTATTGGAGTCATTTTAAGATGATGTATAAGATCTGTCTTGGAAACCATGGTCTTGAGGAGTTTCACCATGGAAAGGCCTGATTTGGCTTCCGAGCGTCAAAGTCTGGTCAAATATTGTCGAAATGACCTGAAACTTGACGTGTAACCCTTTGTAAGCATTTTGAAGCCTTCCATGTGCTATGTCTGATGAGTGAAGGCCTCGGTGGTTCTCACCGCCGAGAGGCTTGATTTAGTTGTTCGAGGGTTGATGTAGGGCCAAACGTTGTCGGTTTGACTTGGAACTTGACATGGAGCCTTTTGGATGTATTTTGAGACTATCCATAGGCTTTGATCGAAGATTTGGTGTCTCCGATGCTTTCGCCGCCGGAAGGTCCTTTTCAGCTGTCGGAGAAGAAAAGTTAGGCCAAATGATTTTGAAATGGCCTGAAACTTCTTGTGTACTCCTCTTTTGGCTATCTTGAAGGATCTTGCAGTTTTTGTTTGATTCTAGCAAGATTTGATTTTTTAGAAGTAGCATTGCCTATTTATGGGAGGTTGAGACTTCATGTAGCTTTTTGGATCTTGAAGGAGCAAAGTGACATTTTTGGTGTCAATAAATGCCCCCTCGAGGTGCAGCGACGAGTTGCTTGACTTTTGTAGTCGATGTGCCTAGAGGAGATTTTTGAAAGAGAGCTTGTGACTTGACCAAGAGTCTTTGAGCAGTCTTTCTTTTAGTATTTGTAGCCTTTTGAGCTTCCAGGGGAATTTTATGGTAGTGAAAGGGATCACGTACCATCTCAAGGCAAAGTTTTGAAGATGACATCAGGGATGTGGATTTGGGTTTTGACCTTGTGACCTAACAAGCTGTATGTGGTTGGTTAGGGGGTTGGGTTTGGTTTTGACCGTGTGACCCAACAAGCTGTATGTGGAATGTTGGGGGGTCGATTTTGGTTTTGATCTTGTGACCTAATAGGCTGTATGTGGCAAGTTAGGGGATCAGGTTTTGATTTTTGGTTTTGGTCTTGTGACCTAACAAGCTGTATGTGGCAAGTTAGGGGACCAAGATTTGATTTGGATTTTTGTGGAATGTCAATTTCAAGATTTTGGCTCAATTTGGTATATGAGGCTGGATGGTTTGATTTTTGGAAGCTCATAGGGCTTGGAATTCTTTTTTGTATGGTATAATCAACTCAAAAGAGGCATGAAACCATTTTTGTATGCTCTTGGTAAGAGGGATTTCTCTTTGACTAAAAGCCCAAATTTTTTTATTTTTTATTTTTTTTAGTGCCTAGGTGGTCAAACTTGGCTCATATGGGCTAACCCATGGGACCTTAAGCTTTTGAAATGACTTAGATCTCATATGATGTCATTTTTATAAATAATATCTAAAAATATCTCCTTTGGATAGAGAATATCTAAGAATATCTTTATTTGGAGAGAATCTCTCATGTTCCCTTTATTTTGAGAGAGAATATCTCAAGATATCTTTCTTTGGGAGAGAATATCTCAAATCTCCTATCTTTTGGGAGAAAATCTCTCATTGATTTTTTTTTGGGAGAGAATCCCTTAAGATATCTTTCTTTTGGGAAAGAATCTTTCTAATTTCTTTCTTTTGGTAAGGTTACTAATTAGTAACACTTACCTCTTTCTTCTTTCCTTCTTTGGTTTGCTCTTTTCTATAAAAAGCAAGGAGGAGGTTGGATCTCTTGCTCTTACTGCTTTCTTTTGCAACAATCTCAAGCAGGCTTCAAGACCAAGAGTTCTTCTTCTTCAAGATCTTCAAGATTGTCTTCTTCTTTTCCATCAATGGCTTCAAGTAAGTTCTCTTTTTCAAGAAAACTCCATTATAGGAAATAGGATGATAAATAAAAAAAAATTATTATTTTTTGTTTCTTTCTTTTCTTCTTTTTTCTTTTCTTTTTCATGTCTTTTCCTTTTTTTTACACGTTTTTTATTTTTTTTTCTCGTGCTTTTTTTGCACGTTTTTTTTTTTTTTTTTTGGCTGTACGGACAGATCCGTACGGATCTGGCTGTACGGCCACGTGGCCTGTGGGCCAACTCCTTTTTTTTGTTTTCATTCTCTCTTTTTTTTTTAGAAAGTTTTTTTTTTCTTTTTTTTTTTTTTGCTCATCATGATAATCCATTTTTTTGGCAAACCAAGATGTTAATGCATGCATTTTTTTGCAAATTGAATTGATGGCATGATGTGATAGCATGCCTGAAAGTTTTAGCAAGTTTGGGAATTTGGAGCTCGCAGCGAGGTTGAGCCCTTCTTGATTTTACGGAGACTTTGAGGTTTCGAAAGTTTGGAGTTTCGAAGCTCACAGCAATGTTGCTATTTCTTTCGGGATATTTCCTTTTTCTTCGGAATTACCCCGGAGCCATGTAAAAATTTCGCCAGATTTTTTTTAGTGAAACTCTATCATTTTGATGATTGATATTTTTCTTTTCCAACCTTTGCAGGTGGTTCCTCCAGAAAGAACAAGGGTAAAGAGCCTGCTACAAGCGTACCTCATCGATCTGCTAGATCTTCTAATCCGGCTGTTCAGCAGGCCTGGGAGAAGGTTCAGTATGTTGAGAGAAACCTGGAAGAGTACGACTCCCTCAATAGAGATGAGATGAGTCAGCGACTGATCGCTCTCAAGGGAGAGGGATTTTACAAGATCATGGTATGCAGTCGTCCATGGGTGATAGACGATCAGAGGGTTTTGCCCAAGCCTACCTTTTTCTTTGGTGATGCAGTCCCTGATGACATGACATGCCAGAGGAGATGCTTTCAAATCTCTTTCACAGCTGACGATGAGAAGAAGACTGTTGCTACCCGGTCGACGTTTGATCGCACCGTCTCGATCATGAGCCTTGTCCCCATGTGCTCTAAGAGGGAAGATCCTCCAAGCTGGGTGAGAAGGACGAATGTAATCAAGACCGGGGTTTTTATTGGCAGTTCTCCTGGATATGCGGAGAAGTCGCCTGCTGACATGGACATGTTGATGCCGGCCAGCAGCTACCAGGGCTCTGATTATCTGTCGGTCGATTTGGGACCGGTGGGCCTTGGCATTTTCAGCGGAGAGGGTAGCAGTTGGGTGAAGCCTTTTTGACTTCGTGGCCATTTCAGTGCTGACTCCGAGTGGAAGTCATGGACTGATCGCGTCCTGCTGATTGGTGGCACCGTTTTGAAGGAAGCCGGGATTTTTTATGCTGTCCGAGCCTTTAGGGAGACTGTGATCTTTTCCGACGAGGCCTTCATGGCTATGTTGGAGTCATTCCTTCCACAAGCCAATACCTTCGTTGTGATGAATAATGAGATTGGTTTCTCTTTGAATGAGCTGAGCACCATTACTGGATTGCCCATCCTTGGCAGACTCTTTGAGGAGTTTATGCCGATCGACAGTGTCCTCGAGGAACAGTCTGAGGAGTTTAGGCTTTTGTACTTTCAGCTCGTCGCCTTCTATGATTTTTTTAAGGAGAAGGAGGGCTCAAAAGTAAGATCCAGCAGTTGGAAGAGTTTTAGCTCTTCGTCTCCCAACTTCTTTGAAAGTGGGGAGCCTTCTGATAGCATGACCCGCGAAGACAGGGCTAAGGATCCGGGTTCGAAGAAGATTTTGGCTATGCAAGAAGAGTTGAGACATTTCTTTGCGAGTACAAATGCCATATGTCCTAACTTTGTACTGCGGAGAGATCTCGCTGTTTACCTCACTTTTTGGCTAGGTGAGGCTATTTTTGCTGGAGGAGATGGAACGCACATCAGGCTGCATTGTATTTTTCCAGCTTGTCAGATGGCGTTTGGAGAGCGGCTTGCTTTGGTGCCATCTCTTTACTCCTACTTAAGTACCGAACTGCAGGCTGCTGCTTTTTTGGTTCGGCTTGGGCTCCCTATGAATAGGGTATTTTCATCCCATATCTTTTATTCGTGGTTTGTATACCACTGTCCTGGCTTCCACCGGCTGGGTGCTGAGCAGGATGATGATCCTCTCATGATTCGACTGGCTAAGGGCAAAGCCGTGTCCGAATCACTTTTGTTTGCCCGCATGAGGATCCGACGGTTTAGGGACGTCGAGATGGGGCAGTCTTCAGTGAAGCTTTCTCTGGAGTTGCGCAAGAAGGCTTTTGACTTTGGTGACTCCCGAGACTCTACTAGGGCAAGGTCGGGAAGGCATTACTCCTTGACAAATGCAGAGAAGGAGTGGCTTTTCAACATACGTGTCGGCATGATGGTGTACCGCAGACATCTTTTCGTTGACATCCAGCCATATGTACCTTCTCACTTTGCTCTGCAGTTGGGCTTTTCTCAAGGCGTTGTTGGAGCGCCTTCAAGCATGGTGAAGCGCTTTGGAGGTTTACAGGACGGGAGAAAAACTTCGGCTTTCTATAGTGCTGAAGACACTACTGCCATGATTTCTTATCTTGTATTGTCGACTTCCCGGACTGTCGGCTTCGCGAAGTGGTTCATGGAGAGCTTTTCGGCATATCTGGGGCTTTCCAAGAAGGAGCTTGATGTGAAGCTATCATCTGGAAAAAGCCTTGGAAAGTCGGATGGCGTCCGGCGAGAGGAAGTTTGGCCTTTCCTTACTGGAGAGAAGCACAAGATAGGCTTTCTCGGTGACCAGGGCATCATTGGTTCTGAAGCTGTTCGAGAAATACCTGATGAGGCCTTAGAGCAGATAGAACAAGAGAAAGCTGAGCTTGACGCTTGGATGCAAGCGGCACAGAGGTAAGCTTCCGTGGAGTCTACTGACAAGGGTAGACCATCTAGTGAGGAGTCAAATGGGAAACCTGACTCTGACAGCGGGGCATGTTCCTCTTAGAAGCGAGCCCGCAGAAGTAAGAGGAAGAGGAGTCATCATCACAGTAAGGGGCAACATGAGGACTCACCTGATATAGAAGTCCCTTTTACTATCGAGAGGAGGTGCCAGGGAATGCTGACGAGCCTCCAGAAAAGAGAAGCCGAGAAGAAGAGACCGTCAGTGAATGTATGATTCTTCCTCTTTCTTTTTCCATTTCTTTTCATGGGATTTTTCCATGTTCTTATTTGCTTTCCCCCCCTGCTGTTTTTTTAGCAGAGGATGAAGACTTGACGATGCCTGAGGTTCCTGCCGATGTGGCGGTGATGGATCCGGTTGCGGCACCAGAAGAAGAACCTAGGGATTCTGGAGTGGTTCCAGAATCTCCAATTGGTATAACTTCTTTTGCTTTCTTTTTTTTTTGTCCGTGACTTGGTTTGCTAACATTTTTCTTGTTAGCTGACTTGGCACAGGATTTTGATGACTTTGAGCCATCGATGGATGCGAATGTTGATGATGTTTCCGATGAGTTCATGGAGGAAGAGAGTGTTCCACCAGTCGTCGAAGAAGGTATTTTGTAGTAATAACCCTGATAATGATTTTCAAACAGGATCATATTCATACCTTTTTGTGTTTGTTTGGCAGGTTTTGAAGCGACAGAGGAGAGTCCATTGCTTCCTTTAGAACCAGAGCAAGGAATGCCAGAGGTTGATCTGGAGGTAGAGACTCCAGCAACCAATTCTGACACGGTGGAGGAGGTACCTCGTGCTGAGATTTCTTCCCCAGCAGCTCCGACTGGAAAGAGTTCTTTTGTTCCTCTTCCAACGGGGCATGACATGAGCAGCCGACCGACGGAGCGGGGTGAGTCTTCAGCTGGGCCATCTCTTCTTTTTGCAAAGAAGGTGGTGGTGCGGGTTCTGAGCTCTTGGATTGAGACTCTCCTTGCTGGACAGTTGGATGCTGGATTTGGCATGATCCAGCATGTGCAGGAGATTCTCGGTGATGCCGAAGAGGCTGGTCTGGATGTCACAGGTGCCAGGGCGATTGTTGATGGGATCATTGCACTGGGTGACAAGTGGTTTGAGACCATTGGCTTTGCTGACGACGAGTCCTTCAAGGAGATGTTTCTAGACCCAACTGATAAGGCTAAGTTTGACCTGAATGAGGCTACACAAAGCAGGAAGCAGCTAGTCCGAGAGAAGAACTTAGAAGAGCTAGCTATCATTGGGATGACACATGACCTTAACATCCTTGATTGGGAGATCGATGAGGCCAGGAAACATCTTGAGCATTTGAAGGCACAAGTCGCTGCCAAGTAGGCTGCTATAATAGAGGCTCGCGATAGGGAGAGTGCTCTGATTCGCCGGGTTGTAGATGCTGATCGAGTTCTTGAAAGGAAGTTTCAAGAGGATAAACAATGGCAGACTGCTCGGGATAAGCTTCCCGGTGTGAAAGAAGGGTTACAGCCTACCCCAGCATCTCATGGCAAGTTCCTGAAGAAGCGTGCACTGGAAACTCTGACGGCTGAGCCAAAAGTTTGCTTGAGGAGCTGAAATTTTGGTTGGGAACCATTTTTAGTTGAGCTCCTGATTTTTGTAGCAGAAATTGTCCTTCTCTTTTTTTTTTGGTACCACATGTATTTTTTTGGTACTCCCTTCTTTTTTGTAGTGCTTTGTAAACACTTTTTTTTTGTACCACATGTATTTTTTTGGTACTCTTTTTTTTTTGTTTTCCCTACGCTCACCTAAATTGTTTTGTGATGAAAGTAATTGCTAAATGGGATTTGATCAAAAGTTTTGTCATTTTGTGAAAATCTTTTGTCAAATGATTGTTTTTGGCATGGGAGCCAGATTTTGTTTGTGGCATAGAAGCCAATTTTGGTGGCATTGATAGCCGATTTTGGTGGCATCTATAGCCAGTTTTGGTGACATTGATAGCCGATTTGGTGGCATTGATAGCTGGGTTTTTTGAAAGCCAAGTTTTTAGTTTGTGGCATTGATAACTGATTTTGGTTTGCGGCATTGATAGCTGGTTTGTGGCATTGATAGCCGGTTTGGTGGCATTTATAGCCTGTTTTGGTGGCATTTATAGCCGGTTTATGTCATTTATAGCCTGTTTTGGTGGCATTTATAGCCAGTTTGTTACATTTATAGCCTGTTTTGGTTTTCAAAAAATGCAAGTATCGACTAAAAGTCACCTCCCTACTGAATGGTCTTGCAAATATCGATGGAATGTCGCATCCTTGCTCATTCGGTTGCGAGTGTCGATGGAATGTCGCATCCTCGCGGATTTAGGTGCAAGTATCGATGGAATGTCTCTTCCTTACCTTTCAAAAACTTTGATTTTGCGGGTACTGACTTGATGTCGTTTTCCCACGATATTTAAAATTTGCAGCTTTCTCGAACCTTTGGGTTATGGATATCAACTGCAATGTTGCATCTCCATGATTTCTTAGTTTTTTTCGAACCTTTGAAATTTGGGTTGTGGATATCAACTGAAATGTTGCGTCTCCACAGTTTTTAGGTTTTTTCGAACCTTTAAAATTTGGGTTGGGGATATCAACTGAAATGTTGCGTCTCCATGGTTTTTTATTTTGCAAGCATAGACGAAATGTCGCTTCCCTACGATTTTGGTTGTCGAACGTGGTTCGCATGCTTCCAATTTGTGTGAGTATCGACTAAGTGTCGCTTCTCCGCGGTTTTTTGAAAAACCATTTTTTTTTTGTTTAAAGACACGAGGGTCATAAGTTTTGACCTAAAACCATTTGGCGGTAAAAGGTAGGGTGGACTTGGGTGAAAATCCCAGAATCCGGATTTTGTTTCAAACCATGAATTTTGGGTTTAAGGGTTGAGAATTTTGGTCAAGTTAGGGAAAGGTTCCTAAACTTGGACTTTTTTTTTTGAACAATGAAACGATGAAAGTAAGCATTGTTTAAATTTCTAGAAATTTCAACATTTGGTATGAAAATTCTAAAAAGAGTGGGTTTAGCGAGCGTGTACCTGGAAACCGATTTTGGCCGTACATGCATTGCTCTTACCCAGTTGGGTAAGTCTTCAAGGGTAGTACCGCTTTAAGAACTTGCCGTTGATGGGCAACATACATCTGTCACCTTCCATGTTTAGGAGTGCGTATGCGCCATTGGAAAAAACCTTGTCCATGACGTAGGGTCCCTCCTATTTTGGCTCAAATTTGCCTTTGAACTTGTGAGCGAAGACCATTGGTCTTTTTACCGCAAGAACTAATTCACCCTTTTTGTAGGCGCGTTGCCTGACCTTTTTGTCGAAAGATCTTGCCATGCGTGCTTGGTAAAGTTCAATGCTTTATCGAGCTTCGAGCCGTGTCTCATCGAGATTGTCCAGCTCATGGAGTCGGAATTTGACATTACTTTCTTGAGTCATGTCATTTTGCAAAGATACCCTCAAGGAAGGAATTTGTACTTCCAAGGGTACGACAGCTTAGCATCCATAGACCAAGTAGAATGGTGTGCTATGGGTTGGTCCTCGAACGGTGGTTCAATTGGCCCACAAAGCTTCAGACAGTTTGTCGCTCCAGTCTCTTTTGTGACTAGAGACCATTTTCTTGAAGATTCTGCAGAGTGTCTTGTTGAAGGCTTCTGTTAATCCATTTGCTGCCGGATTGTATGGAGTCAAATGACAGCTTTGGATTTTGTATTTATCGTAGAACCTATAGAATCGATGATCCCAAAATTGTGGTATGTTATCACGGATGAATCTTTAGGGTATGCCAAAACGACAAATGATGTTGGTGCACAGGAACTGAAGGATTGATGAGGTCTTCATTTCGTTAAGCGCAATGCTTCTGACCACTTGGAGAAATAATCCGTAGCGTCAAAATTGAAGCAATGGCCTTTGCTCGAAGGGGGAGAAATAGGACCTATGATGTCCATACCCCAGGCTTCGAAAGGCCATGAAATCGCTGTAGGATGTAGCCATTCTGGAGGCTTGTGAACATAATCTCCGTGAACTTGGCAATGTTGGCAGCGCTTAGCAAATTGCATTGCGTCAACTACCATGGTAGGCCAGTAATAACCTAACCTTTTTATCTGATCATAGAGCTTGGGACCAGCCTGATGAGCTCCACAAAGACCAGCATGAACTTCTTTGAGTGTTTCTTCAGCCTCTTGTTGTGACAAGCAGCATAGAAGTACTCCATTGAAGGATTTTCTGTAAAGGATTTTTGAAGGAATATCCAAATGAAAGCTTGGGGTTCGCCTTTGGATACTTACCCGTTCTTTTGGATCTTCAGGTAGGATCCTGAACATAGTGTAATCAATGAACGGATCCCTCCAGTCGCCGATTGAAGGTTGAAGGATAGAGATCCGACTTCCAACCACTCGATGGCATTTAGCAACTGCTTGGTGTGTGTTAAGAGGAGGAAGGATTCTTCTTTTGCAGACTGTGATTTGCATGTTTTCCCCTTCCTGGATTGCCATAGATGCAGCAAGCCCAGCCAGGGCATCTGCACGTATGTTTTCACTCTACGAATGTGGGTGATGTGACAGATGTCAAACTTTTGCAGAAGCGATTGTGCCTTATTGTAGTAAGGCAGTAGATCAGGCTTCCTAACTTCAAATTTCTAATTCATTTGGTTGACGATCAGTTGAGAGTCTCCAAAGATTTCCAACATGGTGATACCAGATTCGATGGCGAGTTCCAATCCTAGGATCAGAGCTTGATATTCAGCTGCATTGTTTGTGCATGATTCCAGTAGCAAGAAAGCGTGTGGAATCATGTATTTGTCGAGGCTAACAAAGAGGATGCCAACTCACGAGATCAGCTATCTTTTTTCATTTGTCCTAGTTGCACCATCAAAGTACATGTCCCAGGAAGCATTTTGTGAGAAAGTCTCCATATTGTAGACTGGTTCGTCTGGGAGATCATCTCTGAGTGGAGAATCTTTAGGCAAGTGGATACTCTGCGAGAAAGTCTGCTAGAGCTTGCCCTTTGATCGCTTTTTGTGGTACATAACTAATATCAAATTGTGACAGAAGGATGGACGATTTTGCCTGTCGGGCATTGAGAGAACCTGCTTTTGTGACAAGGACCTTCAAGAGGTTGATCCTCGAGACCAGGTATACTGTGTTGGAAAGCAAGTAGTGATGTAGCTTTTGTACGGCGAACAGCACTGCAAGGGATTCTTTTTCGACTGGAGAGTAGAGATGCTCTGCACCTATTAGCATGCGGCTGAGGTAGTATAGAGCAGCTTCTTTTCTTTCACCATTTTCTTATGCAAGCAGAGCGCCCAGAGAGTGATCAAGGGCTCTTGTGGACAAGATGAATGGTTTTCCAGTGGTAGGAGTAGCTAACACTGGAGGTTTGGTCAGGTATGACTTGATATCTTTGAATGCAGCTTCACAGTCATCATCCTAAATAAAGTTTACACCTTTTTTCATCAATCGGGAGAATGAACGGCATTTCCCCGAAAGATTGGAGATGAACCGTCTGATGTAGGCCAATCTCCCTTGAAGCCCTTTGAGTTCTCTCAAGGTTCTTGGAGAGGCCATTTCTAGAATGGCTTTGACTTTTATGGGGTGAAGCTCTATTCCAGCTTTCTGAACTAAGAATCCAAGGAACTTACCCAACGAGACGCTGAAGAAACACTTCAGAGGATTCATTTGCAGTTTATGTTTGCGAAGCCGGAGGAAGACTTCTCGAAGGTCTTCGAGATGATCTTCTTTTCTTTTGCTTTTGAGGGCGAGGTCATCAACGTAACATTCGACCGTCTTGTGCTGTATATCTTGGAATATCTTCATCATAGCCCTCTGATATGTGGCACCAGCATTTTTCAAACCAAAAGGCATGACAGTGTAGCAATACACGCCAAATGGGGTCCGAAATGATGTATGTTTTTCATCTTCAGGATGCATTTTTATCTGATTGTAGCCAGAGAAACCATCCATGAATGTCATTCGCTCAAATCCACAGATATTGTCAATCATTACCTCTGGTTTGGGGAGCGGAAATTCATCTTTAGGGCTTGCGCCAGTCAGGTCTCTATAGTTAATACAGACCCTGATCTGTCCGTTTTTCTTTATCACAGGGACAATGTTGGCCAACCATTCAGGATGTTGTTCCTCACGGATGAAGCCAACGTTTTTGACTTTTTGAACTTCTTGTTCAATTTTATCCATCACATCTGGACGGAATCTTCTTTGACCCTGCTTGACAGGCATGATGTCTTCTTGAAGATTGAGTTTGTGGACTGCTATTTTGGGGTATAAGCCAGGCATTTCAGCGTAAGACCATGCAAAGCAATTAATGAACTCACGAAGAAAGGCGATATACTCGGGTAACTCATCATCCTTTATATTATTGCTTATGAATATAGGACGTGGGTTATCTAGTGTTCCCAAGTCTATCTTTTGAACATGATCTTCTGTTGGAAGGTTTGAAGGTGGTTCCTCCACAGTATTTTCGGAGGCTTCCAGCTCTATGAAACCTTTTGGGGTTTCAAGGGCATTTCCAGACTAAGGTCTTGTTCATTTCCACGGGTCTTCTTGACCGGCAATTTTCTCAAGGTTTGCTATGAGATGATCCCAATCGCCTGTTGAAACCGTGTCGAAGTAGGGTACTTCTTTTGGAGACGAGGGTTCTTCTGGGTCAGCAGACCACCCATTTGTGCCATCGGACAATTCCTCTTCATTGTCAGAGAAATCGTACCAATTGGATGAGCTTCCTGGATCTTTGTCAGGTGACTCATAGAAAAGATATCTAGGGAGATCGATGTCTTCATGGACTTGAGATGTTGAGGCTTGGTCAGTAAATTGACTTTTAAGCCTTTGTGTCAACTATCTCAAGGGAGTGTCAAGATCATACCCTAGCCCGTGTGAAGACTTTTCTACATGGTCGTAGAGTCTCCAATCTTCCAGCTGACTTTTGGTCAAGGCTGGCCCCAATGGTGTGAGAATAAAGCTTCCTTCTCCCAAACCGACTGGGTTTTGAGCGTCATAGCCTAGTTTCTTCATAATAGCTTGTGCCACAGGACTATATAAGGATAGTTGAGGCATACCTTCATTTTGGAAGGGTTCAAGCATGGAGTTTGATGAAGAAGCATCCGATCTATGGAAAAAGATCGATTTTTCCTTTGCTGAAGTTACTGGAACAACGAAGGAAGCTGACGTAGGATCTTCTATGTCAGAAGTTGTCTCCATTGGAGTAAGAGCAGGCTGAACTTGCTGAGTGCCAGCTTGGCTTGACGATGTGTCGTCTTCTGGCTCTGAATTTGAATCCGTGTCTTGCATGATAGACACGAAAGAGACAACAAATTTGCCCCCAGACTTTTGCTTTGCCTTCTTCACTTTAGTTGTGATGACCAAAGGCTTTGAAGGTTTGAGGGAGATGATAAAGGGAGTTTGAATGCTCTCTTTGGATTTACCGGATGGTTTGTTTTCTTCTAGTGATTGTTGAGGAACTTTGCCTTTATCTTTCTGGAGATTTTCGGCAAAGGGTGCTGTGTGTTTCTCCTCTTCTTCTTTTTCACCTTCATACATCTGTGAGTCTGCAAAGTAGACTTCTTTGCCTTTGAAGGGTTTTCTGCCCGTAAAGACTCGATGTATCATGCCGTCGTCGCCAACAAACTTGATGCATTGATGTAGAGTTGAAGGGACAACACCCTCATGGATCCAGGGGCGTCCGAGAAGGATGTTGTTGCATGAAGGGGTTTTTATTGCATACATATTGACCTCAGAGATAAGATCACCGATCTGCAACTTGAACCTAATTTTGCCGATCGGCCTTTGAGTACTCCCATTGTATCCAAAGATAGCTACAGATGCGTGGCTCAGTTTGCTGGGTGGGATGCCCAACTCTTCGAGAACCGAAGTGGAGATGAGGTTGAGTGCAGAACCTAGGTCGATCTGAACTCTATGCATAGGCATCTCCTTGATGTACCCTGTGAAGTATAGGGGTCGGTTGTGCCTTGTTTCACCAAGTAGGAGGTCGTCCTTAGTGAAGGCGATGGTTGCACTGGCTGCTTTTTGAATCGAGAGGCATTCGATGCATGATCCCTCAGTTTTCTTCTTTTCTCCCTTTGGGGAAGCTTCTGAGTTTTTGACCCGGTAGTCCATTTCAATTTGGAGGACTTGCGGGGCATCTTTGTCGACATCCTCATTCAGCTTTTGTAATTTTGAAATGAGATTATCACGAGTGCGCGGAGACATTCGTAATAAATCTAGGATGTGCAGACGTGCGGGTATGTGCTTGAAATGTTCAATCAAGTCATACTTAAAAGCCTCCTTGGGGCCTGCATGCTCATCATTGTTGCCACTAGGGGAGCTTACAACATCTTTTCCCGAAGGATTTACATATGTAAAGGAAGACTGGTTGTAATTCTTGTGGTAGTCCCGGCCAAAGCGGGTGCCTCTACCAACTTCGAGAGCTTCTTGAGAAAGGTCTTCATTTGGAAGATTATCTTCAGGATTAAGAAGCTGTGTTTTTCATTTGATGAGGATGTATCTGCAGCAGAGTTGCCATCCTCAGTGATTGTGTTGCAATGAGCATTTTTCGAGAACAAGTCCTGAACAGCATCCAGCAACCTTTCTTCTTCGTTGACCAATTCATCGTCCCAAGCATTAATAGCTAAGGATTCTTCAGTCAGGAAGGGTGTGAGCTTTGAAGTCACAGTCTCAGGAGAAGAAGCCTGAGAGGGTGTCGTCTCAGTGAAAGTCACGTGAGATGAGGTGGCTTCAGAGGATACATTGCTAGGCGTCGTTGGAGTGTAATTGATCTCGTCAGACGTTGCTTTGGAAGAGCTATAATCCCGAATTATCACATTACAGGAAGCACTAACAGGAGACGTTGCCTGATCGGAGTCAGACTCATCCTCGGATGTAAGAGGATCGTCTATCCAGCGATTTTCTCCATTTTCAGGAGTTAAGGGGGGATGTACTCGACGGTCTTCAGAGACTTCAGGCTCTGGATTGCGAGGAGGCTCGTTGACGCGGTCTTGCTCTTGTTCTAGAGCGAGACGCTACAAGATCCTTGCATATTCTTCAAGATTAGGCATGGAACCAAATCTTCTTCTTCATTAACTCTTTGTGGCTCGACATAGTTGATTTCCACTGGAGCAATGATGGGTGCTGGTTCAACAACATTTTCTTATACAGCCTCTTGGTCTTCTTCATCATCAGACCAGGATCCTTGTAGCTGTAGGGGGTTATACCAGATTACTGGCATAAGATGAGTCTCAGGAACCCATTTTTCATCGGAGAGATATTCTCCCTTTTCAAGGGACTCCTCCCACTCGTAAGTGTAGTTGGATTCGAATCCATCATCGGTGTCACTAGACTCGTATCCATGAATGGAGAATCCAACTACCGAATTACAAGAGTATGATGCCCCCTGTGTGGCTTCTTTGAATTGAGGTGGCATGAAATCATCGAGAGTGAATTTTCTTACCCACTTTGAAGTCTCTGGAAGGGACGTTTTTGTCACCTCTAGTGAAGTGATAGAGGAAGCCTCTGCCTTTTCTTGGACTTCTTGTTTTGGCTGAGTCTTCTCTTGCCGTTTGAGCTTGAGGAGATGTTTCCTAGCCTACCTTCGTTGCTGAGCGTAGGCTTGGTTTTCACGACCTCCTAATTTTCATCTTATAGGAGATAGGGATGTACCCATATGGGTTGTCCGTCTGGTGTCGGGTAAGGAACCAGTTCCTCGGACGCTTGGATTGAGTTTATCACCTTGAAGGAGGTAGTGATCTTCTGCTTCGGTGATTTTGATGTTTGTCCACATGACACCATGTTGACGGAGGCAGACCCATAGTTTTTGTCAAAGGTGATGACTCCGTGTTTCCACATCTCGTTTATTTTCTCCCTCACAACGAAGCATTGATTGAGAGGATGCGAGATCATCTGGTGGTATGGACAGTACCGAGGATCGTTGGTTATGCCAACATCACCCGGTCTTTTGGGTTCAGGTAAAGTGAGCTTGCCATTTGCCACGAGAGCCCCGAAGATTTTATCAACATCTTCATCGAACGGGTATTTCTTTCCTATTCGCTCTTTGAAGGCATCTAAGAGTTCAAGTCTCTTACCAGCAGCTTTGTTTTCAGCTTTCTTTGGTGGCTGAGGAGCTGACTTGGTTTACACATTGAGGACCTCCTTTTTCTTTGTTTTTGAGGTTGCAATGGCGGTTGGCTCTTTTCTTGATGATTTCTGACTGATGAGGTCTTTAATCACCGTTTCAGCTTCCATGGAAGCTTCTAGGAGTACTCCCAATTCTTTGATTTGTTGCCGATGATCATGGAGCGGATTCTAGCTCTCATGTTGTTTCGGCAGATGTCGACTAGCGACGCTTGTGGCAATACTTCAGAGCATTTGTGTAAGATCTCGACCCGAGAGACCTCGTTTAGAGTTGATTAAGTTGTGTTTTAGTTTTAAGTGGGTTTAGTGGTTTTGGATTAGTTGGAGATTAGAATAGCTTTTATAATAGCTTTGGGGAATTTGGAGAGCCTTTTGATGTGTGGGACCCTTTGGGGGTTCTTATTACGAATTGTGTGAGATTGGGGGTTTACCGATGATTTCCAAGAATCGTGTTTTTAAACCCGTTGGATTTATCTTGTTAATCCCTACAACTTTCATGTTGACATCGTTTTCAATTGAAGACTTTAAACCCGATTTTTCGCAATTGAGGGCAAAATGGTCTTTTTACCCAAAATCTGGACACTGATTTCAATGTCACCAAAAGGTGCAAAATTTATACTTTTTGGAAACTAGAAATTTTGCCGAGCAACTTTGTCTTCTTCGTCGAATTCGTTTGAAGCTCCGAAGACCATGTTTTGACCCGAGAAGTTCCTTAAGTTGTGGGCCCCATCCTCACTTACTATATATAGAAAGCTTCTTCTTCTTTTTCCCATTTCTGGCAAAAACCCTAGAGGAGAAGAGAAATCCCAGCCCTAAGGGTTTTCCTTACCTTTTCTTGCCTCTTCATCTTCAATCCCCCACTAAGTTAGTGCTAATGGAAGGTTAGAGACTATAATCTTCTTCCTCATCTCAAGGCCTTCGTCTTGACACCATTTTTGAAGAAAACCGCCCACTCCAAAACTTACTTTGGACAACACCTTGCTTTTTGAAGAACTTCCTTGTAAGTGATCTTCCTAAAAGTTTTATAATCTTGTTTGTTAGGCCCTAGGGTAGCTCTATTTCAATTATTGGAGGATTCCGTTTGTTTTAATTGGATTTTGTTAATCTAGGGTTTCGTTTTGGGGGTTTTTGTGTATAGGTGTTTTGATTTTGGCCTAAGAGGTGATTAGAGCTCAATTGATTTGCATTTGGACCCAAGGCAAGTGGAATGAAATGATTCTCATGTGTTTTATCATGTTTTATGCAAAATCTTGATTGTCTTCATTAATGGTTTTAATGATTTATCATGTTTGATGGTTTAGTCTTATTGATTTTAAATGATGATTTGATGAGATAATGAGGTCAAGGAATTAGCCCAATTGTTTGTGAAGATATGTATGGAAGAAGGGAAAGAAAGGAAATGGATTGGAGTTGGACAAGAGAGAATTCAACCAAAGGGGTTGAAATTCGCTAAGGACCGATCGATCGCCCGTCAGGTCCGATCGATCGGACTGTAAATAACTGAGAGGGTTCTCAGGACCGATCGATCGCCCGTCAGGTCCGATCGATCGGACTGTAAATAACTGAGAGGGTTCTCAGGACCGATCGATCGCCCGTCAGGTCCGATCGATCGGACTGTAAATAACTGAGAGGGTCTTCAGGACCGATCGATCGCCCTTCAGGTCCGATCGATCAGACTGAAACGAGATGAACTGTAATTAAGAGAGTTGTGGGACTATTTTTCCAGATTCATTCCAAGCCCATACTCAAGTCCAATTCAGCTCTATCCCTTATCTTCTTGATTGAAGACATTGAACCTGTATCGATGCATTTAAACCCATGAAAGATTGGGGTAAATTGTGAGGGGCTGTAGTGTGGAAGTATCATTTGGAGCCCCAATGTTATTCAAGGATGGGTAAGGTATTGTATGAAGTCCGAAGGAAGGAAGAAACCTCATCAGGGAGATTCCATGAGATTGTATAGATTGACCAATGTGGATAAGGACCCGGAATGTCCCTAACTCTTAAAGAGTACCAAAATTTCATCATAACTGACATACGGGACCCTATTCACACTGATTCAATTCTAGAAACTCCATTGTTAGCCTATAAAGGTGGGAAAACTATTTGTATTCAATTTTCAACTAAACTCCTATTTGGGGATTTCAAATCAACTTGATATGACTAGACTGTTCCAAGAATACTAGAAGTGATGTGTTTAGCTTTTGCTAACTTGTATATGGCGACTTGAGATGGATGTGTACTTTGTCTATGGCACCCCGTTCTTGTATATGCATATGATTTGATTTATCGTATTTGACCTATGAGTCGGCACCACTGAGCTTGGACGACCTCGTCGGTTTGATCACCGACTTGGGGTTCCTTCCCCTCCTGATAGTCAGCTGCAGTCTGGAATTTGCATAGTTTACCCGGTTCGCTTTACCGTGGTCCTGTATAGTATAATATATATTATAGTATTTATCGTTGTTCCTCCTCACCTCGTGTGAACTGGGGTCAATGATCCTGTTTATCGTTTGTCCTCCTCACCTCGTGTGACTGAGGCCAATGATCCTGTTAGGGTATGTGCTCTCTTCACTTCGGTGAAGGGAGGATCTAGCTTGTGGGGTTGCCATCTTGACAGTTTCCAAATCCTTGTTACCTTACATGATTTATTGCATATGTACTTCTTTTGAAATGATACATTGTCTTTTATAAAGTTCATTGTTTATTCCATAAGTTTTCTTAACTCTTGCATAACATCATTGTTTTATTATTGATATGTCTTTTCACCCCACCTGCCAGACCGTCGTGTCTGATCCATTTATTTTGGTACTCAGGTCCCGAGCTTATTGCCGTTGAGGAGGAGCCAGAGGAGGCGGTCGGTGAACCGCAACGAGTGATTGAGTGGCAAGCCGATGATGTCATGTAGACATTCGGCCTTGCCTTGAGAACGTTACACTTTGGGGAACTTGATATCTTTGGTTTAGATTTCATTTGGTTGTACGGTCTCTGTTGACCGTTATTTGGGGGGCTTTAATTAACTGATATTTTGTAATTACACTTAACTTTACTTCTGGGGAAAGCATGCTTGATCATTGCTCATCCTGATATCTTTTTATGTTAACCATAAATCAGTCTTGTTTATGGATTTGAATGGTATTAATATGGTTTACTACACGCTTCCGCAATTATGAGAATGTGTTTGATATGGTTACATGTGAGATGATGTGTAAAGATAATCCTCACCGCGGAACCCTGTGGGAAATCACGTGCACGGATAAATATTCTTTTAACTCCGTGTGCGGTTTTAGCCAAAGAGATGCACGTGGCGCGGCATCAACCCACCGTCCCGACTTCCCGGACTCGGATCCTTCCCCTAGTTTCTCGGTCCGGGGTCGCGACAGGACTGGTATCAGAGCGGGACATGTTTCAGGCAATTAAAAGAAACTAGAAATCTTAAGTACGTGGAGAGGATTCGTTAGATAGAACCGTGTGAGCAATGTGTGACCACCCTGTACTTGATTTATATGTGCTAACAATTTGTTTTGCAGCGTTATGCCACCTCGAAAAAGAGCAGCAAACAGTAACCACATTGCCAGTAACAGTGAGAGTGCAGGGCTTAGTGTAGAGGAACCTCAGGACAACAATATGCAGAATCAATTCCAACAGATGATGCTTGTTTGTAGAACTTTTTACCCTAGTTGTCCAGTCATGATAGGAGAAGTAGTATTACCGGCAGATCTCATTTTATTAGAGATGCAAGATTTTGATGTCATCCTAGGGATGGATTGGTTAGCAGGATACCATGCTACGATGGATTGTTTCCATAAAACCCTAACTTTTAAGTTAGAGGAGACCCAAGCAGGGGTGTTGTTTCAGGGAGAGAGGAGTAATTCTGGTGCAGGGTTTATTTCAGCATTGAAGGCTGATAGACTTCTAAGAAGTGGCTGTGAGGGTTATTTGGCGTTTATCACGGAGGATAAACGGTCCCAAGGGGTGGAGGAGATCCCAATTGTTTGTGAATTTCCGGATGTTTTCCCGGAGGAGATACCTGGATTGCCACCCATTAGAGAGATAGACTTCACTATTGAGTTGTTACCGGGGACCGCTCCGATATCTATTGCACCTTATAGAATGGCCCCGGCAGAATTGGGAGAGTTGAAGATGCAATTGCAAGAAACTTTTTGAACAAAGGTTTTGTGAGACCTAGTGTTGTCACCGTGGGGAGCACCAGTTTTGTTTGTGAAGAAGAAGGATGGTTCCATGAGAATGTGTATTGACTATAGAAGATTGAACCAAGTGACCATCAAAAACAAATATCCATTGCCAAGGATAGATGAATTGTTCGATCAGTTGCAAGGAGCTGCTTACTTTTCGAAGATTGATTTGAGGTCAGGCTGCCATCAGTTGAGAGTTAGAGATTAAGATGTACCAAAAACAGCCTTTCGTACAAGATATGGGCACTATGAGTTTCTAGTGATGCCATTTGGTTTGACTAATGCACCGGCAGTTTTCATGGCATTGATGAACAAAATATTTGCGGAGTATTTGGACCAGTTTACAGTGGTGTTTATTGATGATATTTTGGTGTATTCCAAGACTAAAGAAGAGCACGAAGAACATTTGAGGATAGCACTCCAGCTCTTGAGGGAGAATCAGTTGTTTGCAAAACTTAGTAAGTGTGAATTTTGGTTGGACCAAGTCACATTTTTGGGTCATATCATCTCCAAAGAAGGATATCAGTGGACCCGTCCAAGATTGAGGCAGTCATGAATTGGGATAGACCGAAGAAATGCATCAGAAATCAAGGAGTTTTCTTGGATTGGCAGGATATTATCGGAGGTTTGTGCAAGGATTTTCGTCGATTGTGTCACCTTTGACCGAAGTTGACAAGGAAGAATGCACCATATGTTTGGACAGACAAGTGTGAAGCTAGTTTCCCAAGAGCTGAAGAAGAGGTTGACTACAGCTCCAGTCCTTACTCTGCCATCTTGGGAGCGGCGGTTTTACCATATTTACCGATGCTTCTAATGTTGGACTTGGATGCGTACTGATGCAAGATGGGAAGGTAGTTGCATATGGGTCACGGCAGTTGAAGGATCATGAAAAAGAACTATGCAACACATGATCTCGAGTTGGCCGCAGTTGTTTTAGCTTTGAAGATGTGGAGACACTACCTCTATGGAGAAAAGTTTGAGGTTCACTCCGATCACCGTAGCCTACAGTACTTGTTTTCTCAGAAGGAGTTGAACATGAGGCAGAGGAGATGGATGGAATATATTAAAGACTATGATTTTCCAATCAAGTATCACCCGGGGAAAGCGAATGTAGTTGCAGATGCCTTGAGCAGAAAGTCAGGTAGCATGGCCAGTCTTCGTGGATCATATGTGGTACAACAGTTAGAAGAGTTGGGTGTAGATTTTCAGCCACTAAGAGAGGGTGTCATGTTAGCAACATGTCAGTGTCAGAGCCTTCGTTCATTCAGAAGATCAAGGAGAAATCAGTTACAAGACCCAGAATTGGCTAAGATTTCTGAGCACTTAGCAGATCGTCCGGATTTCGTGTTGTAGATGGAGTTTTGTATTACCGAGACCGTCTGTGTGTGCCATAACTTGGAGGACTTGAGGAATGATATCATGTCTGAGGCTCACAATACCATGTATTCCATACATCCGGGCAGTACGAAGATGTATCAGAATTTGAAGGGCAGATTTTGGTGGAATAACATGAAGAGATAGATAGCAGCTTTCGTCTCTCGTTGTATGACATGTCAGTTGATCAAGGCAGAACACCAGAAGCCTCCAGGATTACTACGACCATTAGAGATTCCGGAATGGAAATGGGAGCATATTACCAGGATTTCATATCGGGTTTACCGAAGACTAGTAAGGGCAATGATGCTATTGGGTCATAGTGGACCGTCTCACCAAGTCAGCTCATTTCCTACCAATGAAGACTGGAAAGAAGATGCATATGTTACCTTTGGCTCAGTTGTTTGTCACAGAGATTGTCAGTCGTCATGGACAGCCAGTTTCCATCACATCCGATAGAGACAGCAGATTTGTCTCAAGATTTTGGAAGACCTTGCATGAGTTCTATGGGTACGAAGTTACAGTTCAGCACAGCCTATCACCCACAGACCGATGGTCAGTCAGAAAGGACAATTCAGACACTTGAGGATATGCTTCGAGCTTGTGTGTTAGATTTCAAGACTCAGTGGGATGAAGCTTACCGTTGTGTGAG
Source organism: Litsea cubeba (assembly GCA_012931725.1). Taxonomy (NCBI): domain Eukaryota; kingdom Viridiplantae; phylum Streptophyta; class Magnoliopsida; order Laurales; family Lauraceae; genus Litsea; species Litsea cubeba. Next base: position 54,585,103 of record CM022952.1, on the reverse strand, counting down.
TTCGCTTACAACAACAGTTTCCACTCGAGTATCGGTATGGCACCTTTTGAGGCTTTGTATGGCAGAAGGTGTAGGACACCTGTTTGTTGGGAAGAAGTTGGTACTCGCAGTTTCCATGGACCGACCATTGTTAGTGAGACAAGCGACAAGGTCAAGTTGATCCAAGAACGTCTGAAAGTGGCTCAGAGTAGACAGAAGAGTTATGCAGACTCTCACAGAAGGGATTTACAGTTCAAAGAAGGAGATAAGGTTTTCTTGAAAGTGTCACCTACTCGTGGAACTTTGAGTTTGGACAGAAGGGCAAATTGTCTAGGAGATACATTGGACCGTATGACATTGTGAGTAGGATTGGTGATGTGGCTTACAGGTTAGCCTTACCACCCGAACTTTCCGGCGTACACAATGTTTTCATGTGTCTATGTTGAAGAAGTACGTTCCTGACAGACTACACCTACTCCGTTATGAGCCGTTGGAGATTCGAGGAAGATGCGACCTATGTTGAGAAGCCTAAGCAGATCATTGGACACCAAGAACAAGAATTGAGAATCGGACTATTCAGTGGTCAAGGTACTTGTGGGAGAATCAGTGGACCCGAAGAGCAACTTGGGAATTACGGGATCAAGTTCAAGAAGAAGTAACCCACATCTTCTACCGGAGGTGAAGTTTTAATTTCCATTTGGGAGGACCAAATTGTCCTAAGGGTGGAGGATGTAAGACCCCGACCCGAGAGACCTCGTTTTAGAGTTGATTTTACGTTGTGTTTTAGTTTAAGTGGGTTTAGTGGTTTTGGAATTAGTTTGGAGATTAGAATAGCTTTATAATAAGCTATTGGGAATTTGGAGAGCCTTTGATGTGTGGGACCCTTTGGGGGTTTCATATTACGAATTGTTGTGAGATTGGGGGTTTTACCGATGATTTCCAAGAATCGGGTGTTTTAAACCCGTTGGATTTATCTTGTTAATCCCTACAACTTCATGTTGACATCGTTTTCAATTGAAACTTTAAACCCGATTTTCGCAATTGAGGGCAAAATGGTCTTTTTACCCAAAATCTGGACACCGATTTCAATGTCACCAAAGGTGCAAAATATATACTTTTTGGAAACTACAGAAATTTTGCCCGAGCAACTTTGTCTTCTTCGTCGAATTCGTTTGAAGCTCCGAAGACCATGTTTTGAGCCCCCGAGAAGTTCCTTAGTTGTGGGCCCCATCCTCACTTACTATATATAGAAAGCTTCTTCTTCTTTTTCCCCATTTCTGGCAAAAACCCTAGAGGAGAAGAGAAATCCCAGCCCTAAGGGTTTTCCTTACCTTTTCTTGCCTCTTTCATCTTCAATCCCCCACTAAGTTAGTGCTAATGGAAGGTTAGAGACTATAATCTTCTTCCTCATCTCAAGGCCTTCGTCTTGACACCATTTTTGAAGAAAACCGCCCACTCCAAACTTACTTGGACAACACCTTGCTTTTGAAGAACTTCCTTGTAAGTGATCTTCCTAAAAGTTTATAATCTTGTTGTTAGGCCCTATAGGGTAGCTCTATTTCAATTATTGGAGGATTCCGTTTTGTTTTAATTGGATTTTGTTAATCTAGGGTTTCGTTTTGGGGGTTTTTGTGTATAGGTGTTTGATTTGGCCTAAGAGGTGATTAGAGCTCAAGTGATTTGCATTTTGACCCAAGGCAAGTGGATGAAAATGATTCTCATATGTTTTATCATGTTTTATTGCAAAATCTTGATTTGTCTTCATTAATGGTTTTAATGATTTATCATGTTGATGGTTTAGTCTTATTGATTTTAAATGATGATTTGATCTGAGATAATGCGGTCAAGGAATAGCCCAATTGTTTGTGAAGATATGTATGGAAGAAGGGGAAAGAAAGGAAATGGATTGGAGTTGGACAAGAGAAGAATTCAACCAAAGGGGTTGAAATTCGCTACAGGACCGATCGATCGCCCGTTCAGGTCCTGATCGATCGGACTGTAATAACTGAGAGGGTTCCTCAGGACCGATCGATCGCCCGTCAGGTCCGATCGATCGGACTGTAAATAACTGAGAGGGTTCTCAGGACCGATCGATCGCCCGTCAGGTCCGATCGATCGGACTGTAAATAACTGAGAGGGTCTTCAGGACCGATCGATCGCCCTTCAGGTCCGATCGATCGGACTGAAATGAGATGAACTGTAATTAAGAGAGTTGTGGGACTATTTTTCCAGATTCATTCCAAGCCCATACTCAAGTCCAATTCAGCTCTATCCCTTATCTTCTTATTTGAAGACATTGAACCTATAATGATGCATTCAAACCCATGAAAGATTGGGGTATATTGTGAGGGCTGTAGTGTGGAAGTATCATTTGGAGCCCCAATGTTATTCAAGGATGGGTAAGGTATTGTATGAAGTCCGAAGGAGGAAGGAGAAACCTCATCAGGAGATTCCATGAGATTGTATAGATTGACCAATGTGGATAAGGACCCGGAATGTCCCTAACTCTTAAAGAGTACCAAAATTTCATCATAACTGACATACGGGACCCTATTCACACTGATTCAATTTAGAAACCCATTGTTAGCCTAAAGGTGGAAAACTATTTGTATTCAATTTTCAACTAAACTCCTATTTTGGGATTTCAAATCAACTTGATATGACTAGACTGTTCCAAGAATACTAGAAGTGATGTGTTTAGCTTTTGCTAACTTGTATATGGCGACTTGAGATGGATGTGTACTTGTGTCTATGGCACCCCGTTCTTGTATTATGCATATGATTTGATTTATCGTATTTGACCTATGAGTCGGCACCACTGAGCTTGGACGACCTCGTCGGTTTGATCCACCGACTTGGGGTTCCTTCCCCTCCTGATAGTCAGCTGCAGTCTGGAATTTGCATAGTTTACCCGGTTCGCTACCGTGGTCCTGTATAGTATATATATATAGTATTTATCGTTGTTCCTCCTCACCTCGTGTGACTGGGTCAATGATCCTGTTTATCGTTGTTCCTCCTCACCTCGTGTGACTGAGGCCAATGATCCTGTTAGGGTATGTGCTCTTCACTTCGGTGAAGGGAGGATCTAGCTTGTGGGGTTGCCATCTTGACAGTTTCCAAATCCTTGTTACCTTACATGATTTATTGCATATGTACTTCTTTTGAAATGATACATTGTCTTTTATAAAGTTCATTGTTTATCCATAAGTTTTCTTAACTCTTGCATAACATCATTGTTTTATTATTGATATGTCTTTTCACCCACCTGCCAGACCGTCGTGTCTGATCCATTTATTTTGGTACTCAGGTCCCGAGCTTATTGCCGTTGAGGAGGAGCCAGAGGAGGCGGTCGGTGAACCGCAACGAGTGATTGAGTGGCAAGCCGATGATGTCATGTAGACATTCGGCCTTGCCTTGAGAACGTACACTTTGGGAACTTGATATCTTTGGTTTAGATTTCATTTGGTTGTACGGTCTTTAGGTACATATATATATATAACGGGACGGGATGCCCTTAGGCACAAACATATTTGTATCGGGTCGGGCATAATCGGGTTAGCAACATGCTAAAAATATAATTTTCAGTACTTTTGGGGCAAGTCTAGTCATAAGACATGGAGTTTGAATTGTACAAATGAAATTCGGGCTTAAATGAAGCACAGAGAATTCTATCGGTTTTCCGGGCCAAGCGATGAGGGTCCAAGATTTAAATCAATGTGAATAGGGTCCCATATGTCGAACTTTATACATATTTGGTACTCCATATAATTTTAAGACATTCCGGATCCCTATGCACCTCGATAAGTTTAAAAATCGGGTAAATTAGCCAAAAGTCCCTGCGCACGGTCTTCTAAGGCATCAAGGACAACAACTTTTTCTCTAATGTCTCTAGTCCAGACAGCTGGAGATACTTTGGTGAAAGGTCCCTAATATGCCACGTCATATATTTTCATGACTAATTTGCCCCTTTCAACCCTCATTCGAACTCCTGCCTTCTTCTTCTCTCTCATTTTCCATTTTCCATTCCTTCCATGGTTTGGAGTATCGTTGCAGAGCACCTTTCGTCGCCACCATGCCATGACTTCCGATTCTCTCTATTTCATTTCTTCAAAGATAGAATCAGTTTTGAAATCTCTCTCTATCCAAATCTCTCTCTGTACAACTGATTTAAAGGATAGTAGTTTGCTTTTTTGCTTGTTTTCCCTCTCTCTTTTCTCAATTGGATCATAGTCATCAAGTGTTCTTGTTTTGGATTTCAATTTTTATTAGAATCTAATTTTTCGTATTCTGATTTTCGGTGTCGCCGAGCTCAGATAAATTTCCCAGAAACTCTGATAAACTGGACAAAAACTCAGACAAATTTTCTAAAACTCAGATAAATTTATCTGAGTTTTAACAAATTTATTTGATTTTCTGGCAAAACTCAGACAAATTTATCTGAGTTTTGAATAACTATTCTGAATATGCCTGTGTGTCTGGAAAAAACTCGTGCCTGGAAGCTCTGTGACATCTCCATCACTAGTGACTCTAACTGGGTAACTGAGTAGGTGGCTAGGCAAGTCGCGATTAAGGGTCCACTCACGTAAAGGTCCCAGTACTTGTCAGCTATCTTGTTCACCTTCTGGCTACACTCGATGCTCTTTGGCTGGAGGAAGGAGTCAGCAAGCATGCCAAGGTGCTCATACCATAATGCCATCCGGAAACCATGGACCTGTCTGCGGGCTGGCTGCCTGGTTGCCAGGTGATGTGGTTGGTATCCTCACATGGCTATCTCTGAGTCCCTCGCACCATCCATTGACCTTTGATTGATGTTTGCTGACCCAATGGATGTATTCATCATCAACTGTAACAGTTGAAAGCAAGAGTGAAAATTCTTGATTATTAGCAATACTTCCATTCATTTGTAGCACTATCAGTTTTGAATCATTCACTTGACTGTCTTGAATCAAAATAATCTCTCCATTTCAACACATGACCTTCCTGTTGCCATCGATCCATCACATGGCCTTGACAAAGATAAATTTACAAAACTCTGATAGAGATAAATTTGCAAACTCAGATAAATTATCTGAGTTTCGAAAAAAACTCAGATAAATTATCTGAGTTTTGGCAAATTTATCTGAGTTTCTGGCAAAACTCAGACAAATTTATCTGAATTTCTGACAAAACTCAAACAAATTTATCTGAGTTTTGACAACTTTTCTAAGTTTCGAACAAATAGCTATGTGATGTGGTGCCATCCAACGACCCACATTCACCAAATTCAATCCCTAAATTATAGGTAATTCAAAATAGATGACAAAAATCTCAAAAATTGTGCCCAACTTGTGAGGTATTTTTCTATGATATAGCGACGGAATCTTGACTTGGTCTCTTCATGAAAGTTGTAGCCCATGATGTGTAGATGATTTTAGGGTTTTGAATCACCTGATTTGGACTTCGGAAGCTCAAGTTATGGCCCATTGAAGTTTACTGGTAAAGATAGAAATTTGGATCAGTTTTTCAGGATTTATTTAGAAGCAATGCTTGGAGGCCCAAACGAACTTGAATTTTTGTGAACCAGACCTTTCTGAAAAGCTGAAGACGTCCTCTAAGAACTTCATGAAGACCACTTTGTCGTTCTGAAATTCTAACGCCATCCAAACCTCATGGAAGGAGAGAAGTTCATTTGAATTATTGCTGAGCTTTGCCAAACTCAGATAAATTGTCTGAGTTCTGCTTTTGCTGACGTGTACAAGGGTGTTTTGTCTTTTTCAATGAGTTACTTTACAAAAGGACTGTCGTCAGTATGATAAAATGTTGTGGACCATTTGCAATAAAAATCACAGTTGAGGGACCTCCGTCCAAATGCCCCAAAATTACCTAAGGGGTCGTTTGTCTTTTACCATGGGATATGTAAATACAATTTACACATGTAAATTATGAATATTCAAATTTTAAGTATGTAACGTTTACACATGCGTTTTTTTTACAACGTTTGTCTAATAACACTATTTTCGCATCATTTATATATGTGATTTATTTTACCATATTTGTTTCAATGATATGTAAATGTATTAAAAGATTTTATAAATGATACTTATTATTCATTAAATTAAATTTTAATATAATGATTTAAAAAGGAGAAAAATGTCAATTTTATATCAAAATTTTCATTTGCATTTTAGATCTTTAAAAAAGAGCATGTCTTTCAACATGAAATATACTTTTCAAAAAATACATTTCTATCAGTGACCACCTTCACAAAAATACATTCCAACATGTTTGGTTAATTAGATATGAATTTATTTTGATGGTTAAGCAAATAGCATTATTATTTGTATTTATTAATTGATATTTGATTCAATATTGATCTTAATTCATTATTCAATTTGCATAAACTTAACCCATGCATCTCATAGGCTTTATGCTAATTATATTTATTTTTGAATGATGCCATAATGCTATATAAAATACATTATTCTTCTCTTTTACATTCATATATACATGTTTAAAGATTTTTAAAGTATTGCAATAATAAATGACTTTAGAAAAATTATTGAGATATTGGAAGAAAACTAAAATAATAAGGTAATTAACTAGTTAAAAGTTGATATAGAAAAATCATTGAGATATTTATCTTATAGATTGTTCCTTAAAATCTTTATTTTCAATATATTTTGTCTTACAGATTTTGTCCCTTAAAATTATTGGAGCTACTTTAATCTTCTAATATTTTTTTTGTCTTACAAATCTTATCCCTTAAAATCATCCATTTTGAAACATCTTTTATTATTATTTTTCTAATGTGTTGGAGGGGGTTTCGAAACCCAAAACCTCTTTCATGGAAATGCCCAAACTTTAAGAACTCTTTTATTTATTTTTCTAATGCATTGGAGGGGTTTCGAACCTGGAACCTATTTCACGGAAATGCCCCAAAACCAAACCGTCCGCCTCCAATAACGGGTATTCTTTGAAAACGCACCTCAACAGGTGTTCAAATCTTGGTGTGAAAATGGGCTCATTTTCACACCATTTACACATCTGATTTACACGCAAGATGCGTAAATAATTGTAGACAACATGATTGATACGTAAATGTTACACGTATTCACCATTTACATATGTAAATGGGTGTAGACAAACGACCCCTAAACGAATTTCCATGATGGGCTTTCTTCCTCGATATAGTTCCACATAGTCCTTCCTAAGTCAAACCATGAAGATAGGACTCAAAACAATCACAACCCCCAAGAAAAGAACATTTTTCATGCTTCAAACATGACCCAGGCCTGAGGGTGTGTCTGCTGGACCTGGACAGATGGGCTGTCCGCTTGAGTGGGCCCACGACCGCTCGAGCGGGCAGCCATTCTGCCACACGGGTTTGCAGTCAGAATGACTACGCGCTCGAGCGGGCAGTCATTTCTGCTGCATGGGATTGCCTCATTCAGGCCTTCTTCTCCTCTTTTCATACACCTTTGAGCCTCCATTTCTCCACATATTTGAGGACTCAAATACCCTTAAACTACCTTCAAACCACCTTAAAAAATATCCAACATCTCCATTCCATCATTTCAATCATAAAAAGAAAGAATCCATATAAATCCACATATAGCAATTCAAGTTTAACACATTAATGAAACATTTTTGAGAGATTAGTAAGCTAAAGACACATTAATAAATGTATGGGAGTTCATTTCGCACCTAAAAACTTCTCTTCCCACCACAAAAAAAAATAAAAAAATAAGTTTTCCTAAACTACCCCTCCTCTTCCTCTTCCCTTCCCTCTCCCATCTCCCTTTCCCTCCCTCCCTCCTCTTCCTTTCTCCCTCTCCCACCCTTTTCCCTCATCTCGGCCCCGCCCGTCCTCCCCCCCCCCCCCGCGTCACCAGCGGGGAGTGAGCCCCGGCCGACAGCCCACGGCGGAAGCCCTAGTCGGCTAGCCGGTCTCCCTTCCCCCTCTCCCTCTTTTCCCTCCCTCCCCTTCTATTTTATTTCCCTCTTCTCCTTCTCTCCCTTCCTCTTCTTCCTTCTCCTTCCCTCCCTACTCTTCTTCTCCCTCCCCTTCCCCTACCTCGCTGGCGATGGGGAGGTAGGGGGGGGGGAGGGCAGGGAGAAGAAGAGTAGGGGAGGGAAAGAGAAGGAATAAGAGGAAGGGAGATAGGAGAAGAGGGAAAGAAAATAGAAGGTGGGGAGGGAGAAAAGGGAGAGGGGTGCGAGATGATAGAAGGGGCTGGAGTGTGGGAGAGAGAGGAGGGTAGTTTAGGAAAAGATTACCTTTTTGTCTTCTAGTGTGGTGGGGAGAGAAGGATTTGTGGTGCCAATAGAACTCCCTTAAATGTATTTCAAAATGAATAAAGACATGTCATGAACCAAAGCTTAAATAATAGAAATAATTAATGAAAAGCTAAGCATATGCATAAAACATGCTTAATCATCAAATAATCCATTCATCCACTTGCCTTAAGGCCAAAGCTAAGTAAATCAAAGCTTCTAATCACCTCTCCACGCTATAAACACCAAATCTACACAAAACCCCCAAATCCAAACAAGAAAAACCCTAGAATAATCAAAATCAAGCAAGAAGAAGAGAAAACTTCCAATAAAGAAAATGGAGATCTCAAGGGCTAAACTAAATAAACATAAATCTAGAAGATGGAAGGGATATTTTACTCGGAAGGTCTTCAATGAACAAGAGTGAGATCAAAGAGAACTCTAATGGTGGTGGATTATTCACAAATGGTGTCCAATGAAAGCTCTTGAAGTGAGGAAGAATATCATGGAATCCATTTCTCAAACGATGCAAGTGCTGGAGTGGATTGAGAAGGAAGAAGCAAGAAGAACGAGGGAAACCCTAGCTTGGGCTGGAACTCCTTTTGTACAATGAAGTTAGAAAGAAAGAGGAACTAAGAGGAAGGGGTCCATCTTATATAGCAAGTGGGGATGGGGCCCACAACTTAAAAAGAGGATTAGGCTAAAAACATGGCTTTTCGGGCCTCGAATGAGTTCAACAAAGAAGGCAAAGTTGATCGGTGAAATTTCTAGTTTCCAAAAAGTGCATGTTTCGCCTGTTTTGGTGACATTGAAAATTTGTGTCCATATTTTGGGTAAAAAGATCATTTTGCCCTCAAATTGCGAAAAGTCGGGTTTTGAGATCTCGAATGGGGATGGAGTCAACATGAAAGTTGTAGAGATTAACAAGATAGGCCAAATGGGATTAACATATGAATTTATGGAATCTAGAACAATCCCCCAAGTTCACGCAAAGATGCCAAAGGAAATCCCCAAAGGGTCCCATTAAATAAAAAAGCTATCAAAATTCTCTAAAACTAATTAGAAAGCTATTATAATCCCAAACTTAACCAAAATTCACTAAACATACTTTGAGCTAAAATACAACTTAATTAACACTAATCAAGGTCTCTTGGGTCGGGGTCTTACACTAAGAGATGTAATGATTATATCTTTTTAGTGGTTGACATATTTAGTAAGATGACAATATTTACTTTTTGTAGGAAAACTACAGATGCTATTAGAGCAGCACAAATTCTTATTGCATATTTTTGTGCATTCTGGGTCACCTAAAAGTATCATCAGTGATCGTGATATAAGGTTTTTTAGTAAATTTTAGAATGCATATGGGGAATGCTAGACACAAAGTTGAAGATGCCAACTGCATTTCATCCACAAAAGATGGATGCACAGAAGTGGGATTGACATGATCATTGTTCATGTGTTGGGAGGTTGTAGTCACTAAAGGCGAAAGCCATGAGATGAGAAGTAACCATTACATGTGCATTATTGCTACAATAGAGCTTTTTATTCATCAACTCAGTTAACCATTTGAGGTGTGCTGTGGTTTTCTAGTACAATCACCATTTGACACACTTTTTACTAGTTAAGATGTTGAGATGGATGGAAGTCTCTAAGATTATAATGTCTTGCAATTTGTTCAGGCCCTGTTTGGATATATGGTGAATTGAAGTATGGTGAGGTGAAGAATACATCAATAGAGAATAAAATATTTGGTGTTATGATGGTGTTTTGTTTTAGTTGTTTGGTATGGAATCTTTTTTACTTTTTTTTATAGAAAAGTGGAGTTTTTTTGTCTTTTAGTAGAGAAAGGAGGTTCATTTTTTTACTTTTTTAAAATTTTGGAGGAAATCTTGAAATTGTGTACTTTTAATATGACCACTCGTCATTTCTTGTCTACATCCACTTTACTTCACTTTAACTAGTTAATTGCCAAACACATTTAGAGATATCAATAATTCATCAAAGAGTTGAAGACCAATTAAAGCAAGCACAAAAATGCTATAAAGAGCATCATGATAAGCACCATGTCGACCTTCGTTTTCAAGTTGGAGATATGGTACGGTTGTATTTGGGTAAAGATAGATTGAAAGGGGCACAAAACAAGTTGAAGCCTATTCAATATGGCCCATTCAAGATTCTTGAGCAATAGCTTTCAAGCTTGATTTACCTGGGTATATGCAGATGTATTCAGTTGTGAATATGTTGAGAACCTTCGATTATTTTAACCGTCTCTCTTATATGAAAGAGAGGATTCTACTGTTATGCCCCCGATCGTGAAACCGGGGTTATGTGTGAGATTAGGGCCAATTAAAAATTTTCCAACATTAAACAATTACAACATGGCCCCAATCATGTCCCATATGGATCGAAGATCGCTGTGAGGTATAAACATTTCCTTCAATACATAAAACGTATAGAGGAAGTTTCAAAAACACAAGTGGTATCTCAAGATGTATAGTTAAGAGCAGATATTGAATTATATTAACTAAAGTGCAAGTTTGAAACAATTAACCAAAAGTATTATTTACAATAAAAGGTGATCGTCCCAAAATAGAGTTTGTAAATATAATTTATACCTACTATCTCTACTCGTGAGAGTAAAGATATTAACTGAGTGTCGTATCCACTGGAACAAAAAGGCTTAGTTGTATTGGTTCCCAAATTTCTAAATTAGTTTACTTTAAAACCGAGTATTGATTTAAGGTTTATGATTCCTAAATTAGTGAATTAAAAACAAGGTTTGATCCAATTAAAGAAAGGTCTTAGGGTATGAATGCACCCTAGCCTCATGCAATGGCAAATATAGACCTACGGTTTCATTATCAATGCTTTAAAGACTCATTTTGGTTACAAACCTCCACAGAGTCACTAAATAAATTATGTGGTTTACATCTGGGCATAACCTATCTCCGTGGCATAGTTAATCTTATATTTAACTCCACACACATTCAAGCACCATTATATGACTGGTATTCCAAACTACAAGAATAAAATACCAAAACTAGATATTTCATTAATAACCAAATCCAATACATGGATAGCATTCACGTCATATAATCAAAGCATTCAAAGTAAAACCCTAGAACCTATACCTCACAATAAACACAAAACTAGGGCTTCACCACAACCCTAAGGTAGAGATTTAGTTACTCATCGACAGAGATTGATGAAGAATCATTGACGAAATTCCCATTAATGCTCCTTCCAGTGCTCCAAAACCAGCCTTCAGTTGTTCCCTCCAGACTTGAATGACCTAAAAACGAGTTCGGCACACTTTTTATAGCTTTTGGGCCTTTTTTCTCTTCAAATCGCGCAAGGAGACGGACTCTAGAAACGTCTAAATGGATGTTGCGCAGGGGCTGACATCTAGATTTTTCCATTTTCTTCCAATTTAGCTTTGAATTCACTCTTTTGATCACCTAAGGCACCTGTAAACACGAAATTATCACAATTATTGCTAATTAATATCATCTGAACTTATAAAAAAGTCCTTATTGAGGGGCCTAAATGGTGCATTTAGGTTCTCATCACACCCCCCAACTTACACTTTGTTAGACTTTGAGCAAAGCTAAAATAAAAGGAAATACTAACTAAGGCCACTTTCGTAGGGAGCACGGTTGCACTAAGCATGTGCAACAAGCCTTTAAACCTTTAAGTTCCCCCTAGAGGACGAGTTAAAGTCTTGTGAGGGTTTGCAGTGAATGTAAACACAAATTTCCTAAAACTCAAGAAAACACACAAACGCAAGGGAGTCTTCCCCAAAATAATATTTGCGAACACCGGATAGTCTTGATTATGGAGTTTTCAAGACACATCTTAAATTCGGTTCAAAAATCCTATTTGTTGGTCAGTAATCCTCGAAATCATGGTGAATTGATCGCGCGTGGTGAAAAATGTGCATATATAGAAGCATGAGAGCATCAAACGATCCACTAAAAATTTCAGTGAAAATAAATCTTCTTCGTTTTGTTTTTTTAGAATTTTAGGCCACCTAACCTCAGTAAAGAAGAATAGGCTTCCTCTCAAGGCAACTATGGCTGCTTTCACACTATTATTTTTTCAAATGCCTCAACAACACTATTGTTAGTGTTTTTTCTTTTTCTTTTCTTTTCTTTTTTTTTTAATATGGTCCCTAACAATAGGCAACCCTTTCCATAGCCAGTAAAGATGAATAGTTTTCTCTCAAGGTAACTATGGTGGCTTTCACACTATTATTTTTTCAAAGGTCGTGATAACACTATTTTAGTGATTTTTTTTCAGTACGGTCCCCAATAATAGGCAGCCCTTTCCATATGCCCGAATTAATTCACCGATTTGTGGATAAATCCACTCTGTTGAACCAGGATACTATATGAGTGAGGGTCGACTTTCAATAATATTTTTTCTGAAGTTATCACATCCATGGAGAATCATAGCTTCACATTTTAAATTTTCTATATAAGTACATGTGTAGTGAGGCATCAATAATTCAACAATTTCTCAAAAACTCTTTCCTAAAACAAGATAGTTAACCATTTTTTTCTTTTTGCTCTCAGAATAAAAGTTCCAAAAATCAAGGTATCTTCGTTTCAAAAGAATCCTTTTAGAAATCCCCCGAAAAACTAACAAAAATAGAAACAAAAATCTTAACTAAAACTAAAGGAAAACAACTAAAAATACTAAGACCAACCCAATGGTTAATACCCCACCCCCAAACTTAACCTAACATTGTCCACAATGTGAAGCATCAAAATGAAATATAAAGGACAATGAAAGTAAAGGAAAAGGAGGGATATCACCTGGGTACCACTTAACATAAGGTGGAATGGAGGAAAACAGGGAGGACACCCTCCAACTCGGACCAAAGTACATGCGAAATGTTAGCGGCAAGCAAGAAAAATAAAAACAAAGAAAATATACGAAGCACAATCCAAACCTGTAAAAAGACATGATTTGGCCCTTCCTTCATGTCTACCTCCTTTATGTTAGAAATTAAATGCCTCTGCATTTCCCGAGAAGGTTTAGAATCATCTGTGCAATGAATGCAGTGTATGCAGATGGAGGGAACAATACCTTTCAAATCGGCAACTGACCAGCCGATTGCACTCTTGTGCTCTTTCAACACATCCAGGATTTGACCTTCCTAATCGTCAGACAGATCAGAGGCAATGATAACTGGCAAGGTATTCTCAGATTGAAGTGCTTTTTCTACGAGCTCATTAACAACATCAGCTGAAAAGTAGTCATCCTTGTTTGGGGGTTGATGAGAGGCCCTAAAAGCATTAAGCCTCACTTTCATATTACCGAAGGAAACATCCATAACTCCGGAGCGACAATTAATGTTCGCATTGGCCATGGCTAAAAAGGGCTGGCCAAGAATGACAAGAGTTTGTTTCCTCGAGGTTTGCACCGGTTCAATGTCACAATGAAATCGAAAGGAAATAAGAATTTGTCGACCTTGACCAGAACATCCTCAATTATTCCCCGGGGCACCCTAACAGATCTATAAACAAGTTGCAAGGTAACCTGAGTAGGATTCAATTCCCCGAGGCCAATCTGCTCGTACACCAAGTAAGGCAAGAGATTGACACTTGCTCCAAGATCCAACAAAACATGATCAGTTATGTGACTCCTAATCGTACAAGCAATGGTGGGAGTGGCAGGATCTTTCAGCTTGGGAGGAGTGTCATTATGGAAAATCAAGCTTACTTGCTCAGTGAGCAAAACCTTCTTAGGCACATGAGATTTAGAATTGCGCTTCTGAGTGTACAAATCTTTCAAGAATTTTGCATACGAAGGGACTTGTTTGATATCATCCAGCAAAGGTAGGTTGATCTTCACTTGCTTGAACAACTCTAACATCTCATCCATGGTTACTCCCTTTTTACTAAAGGGAGAGGGTGTTTCAAGACAAGTGAGAAAATGGAGCTTTAGGCACATGTGGGGGTGCCACAGCCAGGACAGATAAAGAACTGGGAGGGGTGACCTCCTTTCCCTTAGAAACCCTTTCAGCCCCAGAACCCTTGGGAATGGCTATAGACTTTCTCGCATCTTTCTTAGTCTCTCAAGCCTAGTCTCAACCTCATGCCCATTCCTGAACGTGATAACCATTCTCATTTCCTCATGATAGGTATCATGAGGTTGCGAGCTACTACCCACCTCGAATGCATTCTTAGGGTTGACCATGGGTTGGCTAGGAAAACGTCCCTCCTCTCTTCTATTAAGAGCATTAGGTATTTGCCCTATCTGGGCCTCTAGCTTGGCTATGGACTGAGAGTGGGAATGGATCAACTAAGTGCTTGCTTTGAGTTCTTGCAGCACTGTCTCCTCAAATGATGGAATCTTTTGCTGCGGATAAGGGTTGGGGTGCGGGTAGGACTGTTGGAAATGATAGGCTACATGAATAGTAGGAAAATTCTACCTTTGCAGTTGAGAAGATGAAGTGCCCTTGCAGGGCGACTTCTGTCGCGACCCCGGACCGGGTCTAAGGCCCAATCCGGGATCGGGACAGTGATTAATGATGAAGGTAGTGTAGCCATAACAACCATGATAGTAAAATAGCCCACACGTATATGGTTAAAGGAAAACATTTCATCCATGCACGTGATTTCCCATAGGATTCTGCGGTGAGGATTTCAGTACAAATCATCTCACATAAACACATAAACATATTCGGGATTGCGGAAGCGTGTAACAAATCATGAAAATACCAATCGTTTCATTTCTAGACTGATTCATAAACATAATGACAAGTCAAAGTGAGCAATGAACATGATAGTATTTCCCAAAAGCATATAGTTAATGTTTATACAAAGGGTCAATTTGTTAATTTGCCCCAAAAATAATGGTCAACAAAGACCAGTACAACCAAATAAGTAATCCCAAAAGATGTTAACCAAAACCCAAAAGGTGTCGTTCTCAAAGCTTGATTGAATGTCAACATGACATCATCAACTTGCCACTCGATTACTAGTTGTAGTTCGTCAACCGCCTCCTCAGGCTCCTCCTCAAGGGCAATCGGTTCGGGACCTGAATACCAAAATAAATGAATCAAACACGACGGTCTGGCAGGTGGATGAAAAGATATAACAATAATTTAAAACAATGATACATTTGGAAATATATTGAAACCTGTATGAATAATGAATTTCATAAAAGAAAGGTGCATCATTTATAAGAGAGACATATGCAATGAAAACATGTAAAGGTACCAATAACGGGAACTAGCAAGATGGCAACC
Organism: Litsea cubeba; assembly: GCA_012931725.1. Taxonomy (NCBI): domain Eukaryota; kingdom Viridiplantae; phylum Streptophyta; class Magnoliopsida; order Laurales; family Lauraceae; genus Litsea; species Litsea cubeba. The sequence goes on along the minus strand of CM022952.1, from coordinate 54,569,610 downwards.
ACATAGAGCTAAATTCTCTCTCACTAAAGTGATGAGAGCACATTTGGACATTGACCTCAGTCACACAAGGTGAGGNGTTGACCGTTATTTTGGGGGCTTTAATTAACTGATATTTTGTAATTACACTTAACTTTACTTCTGGGGAAAGCATGCTTGATCATTGCTCATCCTGATATCTTGTTATGTTAACCATAAATCAGTCTTGTTTATGGATTTGAATGGTATTAATATGGTTTACTACATGCTTCCGCAATTATGAGAATGTGTTTGATATGGTTACATGTGAGATGATGTGTAAAGATAATCCTCACCGCGGAACCCTGTGGGAAATCACGTGCACGGATAAATATTCTTTTAACTCCGTGTGCGGTTTTAGCCAAAGAGATGCACGTGGCGCGGCATCAACCCACCGTCCCGACTTCCCGGACTCGGATCCTTCCCCTAGTTTCTCGGTCCGGGGTCGCGACAATTTGTATGCCATTGCTTTCCACTTGTGAATGAAGTCATATGTTGAGTCATTCTCCCCCTGTTTTAGGCTGCACAACTGAGCCATAGTAGCGGGATGATCCTCACCTTTGAAGTGAGTCAGGAAGCGTGTATCTAGCATGGCCCAATTTTGGATGGAGTCCTCCGACAGAGTGGAGTACCAGTCGTAGGCCGTACCTTTTAGGGTACTTGCAAAGAGGCAGATCTTGAGTGCATCTTGATCCGCAATAGCTCCCATCAAGATCTTGAAGTGGATGACGTGCTGTCTGGCTGATCCTTTCCCCGTATATGTTTCGAGAGTAGGATGTTTGAATTTTGTAGGGAACGGGACTGAGTCCATCCGCAAGGGATATGGTGGCTTGGTCCCATGCTCCATGAGTATATCCTCTTCTTTTGCTTTTGCGAGGATACTGTCTATGTCCTTTTTGGTCCCATGCTTGGTCCCATGCTCCGTGACTCATTTTCTTCTCCGTTTACCTCATCATCTTGACGATTCAGAGGAGGTTCATTATTCGCCTGATTTTGGAAGGCGGGGAGAAGGTTTTCCATCTGAGTTTCAATCATCTGCTGGCCTTGTTCCAACTGTTGGATGCATGTGATCGCATCATCTTGAGGTGGATTACGGGGTGGTGGCTCAGAATTTGTAGCCAGAATGTTCATCCCTCGAGATTCGAACGAAGAAACTGTCCTGGTGACTAAGTTGGGGCTCATTCTTTTTTATGAAGAGCTTGAGGAAGGATCACTCTGCCGTCCTTTGCTTGAAGGAGCAGGGGATTCTTCTAATGTCTTCTTGTCCTGGAGACGCTGCAGGTCACCGACGTCGGACATGAATTTTTTTGCTGACTTTTGGCGTCTTCTGGTTTTTCCAACCATATGGACAGTAGAACTTGGTTGGGTCTTTCTTTTCGACCCATTTGTGAGAGACTTGAAGGTAGGAGGCGGGTCCTTTGCTTCTCTAGTCTCTTTTGTCGATACGATGCGCGGCGGCGTATAGACGAGCAATTTGAGCTTCGGTCAGCTCTGGTGGCTTTGACAATGAAGGATGTGCTCCCTCGGGGCACAGCCAAGCCTGTCTTCTTTGTAGCTAGGCAAGGACAGATGTAACCCGGTCCTTCGCCTGTTGCAGCAAGCTTTGAATTTTTCGATTCGCCCCGGTAGATATGAAGGTCGAACTCAAGGATTTAGGCCTTAGCAGGTGCTTGAGAGGCCTTGTGATGCATGACTTGATTTTAGGCTTGTAAGAACAAGCCGGCTCCTGCTGGGTTGACTTGGAGTCAGGTTGGAGATGAGGTCTCTCTCTTTCATGTAAGCAAGAGGGTAAACTGGTTCTCCTTGAGTGGGGCCACGTATGCTGGCTTAGTCGATGTTTGGGACCTTCTTTGTTTTGGTGAAGGTCTTGGGGACCAAGTCTTGGGATAGACCTAGTCGTTTACGGGTAGAGGCTTCGTGGGGGTGCCACGGGCTTCGGGTTTTTTGGTGCCCACCTTTGGTGTCATGGTAGTGACACATTGAGAGGCGAGCTTCTACTTCTTGGAATGAGCAGTTTGTTCTTCGGGAAGTGGGAATGGTCCTAGCGTCCCAAAGACGATAGTCCGGGGTGTCGAGGTTGACCCAGAGTTCAGAGAGTTACCGAGGGAGTTGACGCTTCGGCAGCTGATGGGGAGCTTGTAGGTGCGTGTGGTTTGCTTCTGTTGAAGCATGAGCTGGTGCTTGTTCTCATCGAAAGTAATGGTAAGCGATGCTGCCATTGTTAGTTTTTCAGAAAATTTTTGAAACAAGAACACATCCATTAGTAATAACAAGAATATAATGATCATAAATGGGAAGTTCTATGGTTTTGTCTTTTCAAATCGCTCGAGGGAAATGACCCAAGCAATATGAAGAAGAAAAAGTCATAGAGGGTACAATTGTTTTGATCGCAGGTATGGTAAGCCCAGAATGAGGTCTCAGTGATGCTAGAAGCAATTGTGAACCTAAATTCGATTTATCGAGAAGCAGAGCTTGCTCGATATAAGAAGAATATAAGGTTGGAGTTACAAATGTGCCGGTCGCGAAATAGTAGACCCTGAAAGGGCGTCTAGTACCACTGACACAAATGTTTGGAGACCGCATCGATGAGATGAGATTCTCTATTTTGAAAGATCAAGATTGGATTCATCAAAGAGAGCATATGGTATTCCGATCCAAATACGATCTCAGCGATTTCCGCGAGCACCAGTACTCAGAAGGAAATGAACCATAATTTCTTGGATCTGAATCCAAAAATGAAGAGTTTTTTTTTGAAAGGCCAAATATCGGGTTCATCAAAGAGAGCAAAAGGCAATCCAATCTGAACACGGGCTCAACGATTTCCACGAGCGCCAGTGCCCGGAAAGGAGGAGACCAAAATTTCTCCAATCCGAACCCAAAAATGACGGAAGTTTTTTTTTTGAATATTTTTTTTTAAAAAATCTCTTTTTTTTAATTTTTTTAATTTTTAATTTTTAATTTTTAATTTTACTTTTTTGAATTTCTTTTATTTATTATTTATTATTATAAAAATTTTTATTTTGAAAATTTTTTATTTAAAAGACGAGAGAGTACACATAGGCCTCCTAATCCGGTCTTATGAAATCTCGATTGATAGAATTGCCCCCAGGTAAGGGTAGGATTACTTAATGAACCCGTTTGGAGGACCCTTGCCTAGAACAGTCAAGTTGTCTCCATACTCTGGACAAGGCTTTTCTTAAATCAACCGTGATCAATGAACGCAATTGGTTTAACCTTAGTGGTCTATGTCTTTTTTTATTTTAGATCCCAAATAGACTCATCGAAGAGAAACGATGGCCCAAAACCTTAGTCGAATAGGCTCAACATTTCTACAAGCACGATGAACGATAGGAGAGGATCAAGGATTCTCAATTTTGAATCCAAAATGAGAAATCTAATTTTTTCTTTTTGTTTTTAGATCTTTAATGAAATCATCGAAGAGAAACGATGGCCCAAAACCTTAGTCGAACATGCTCGGCATTTCTGCAAGCGCGATGAACGATAGTAAAGGATCAAGGTTTCTCAATTTTGAATCCAAACTGAAAAATCTGATTTTTTTTAGATCTTTAATGAACTCATCGAAGAGAAACGATGGCCCAAAACCTTAGTCGAACAAGCTCAACATTTCTGCAAGCACGATGAACGATAAGAAAGGATCAAGGTTTCTCAATTTCGAATCCAAACTGAAAAATCTGATTTTTTTGTTTTTTATTTTTTATTTTTAGATTTTTAATGAACTCATCGAAGAGAAACGATGGCCCAAAACCTTAGTCAACAGGTCAACATTTCTGAAGCGCGATGAACGATAGGAAATGATCAAGGTTTTCAATTTTGAATCCAAACTGAAAAATTGTTTTTTTTTAAAAGAGAGTGGAGATAAATTCAAGAATTAGAAATTTCCAAAAAATCTCATCTCATTTTTTTTAGATGCGGAATCAACATAGGCCACCAATTAGAAAGTAGCCAATGAATCCAGAAAAGAAGTATAAGCTAGAGCAAAAGATATATATGCAATATTTCATTTCTAGCTCGTGTTCTAAATGAACGAGTCCCACCGGGTGTGCCAGCTTGATGGACCCGCGTTCATTGCCCGGTGCTACTGAGGTCGGTGGACATTGGAGTCCTGGGGTTCGACCCTTTCATGCCCGGGGGGCAAAAGGGGTATCAACATTTTTTTGTGGGTGTGGCAGATTTCTATTTTACTTGGAATTGCAAGTGGTGATCCGGAGATCGGCCTTCGCAAGTAAAAAGGAAATCAACTTCTTTCAAGTTTTCCATTGCACATATTTTAAGAAAAGAGACATTTTCTTGGTTTGCCGTGAAAGGCAATTTTTCTTTGGCATTTATAGCCGATTTTGGCGTTTATAGCCGATTTTTGGCGTTTTAGCCGATTTACAATTCTTATCAATAATGAAAGACAAAGTTGTGATTTTTGTCTCTTTTGGAAAAATACAAACTACAATGAAAAGCAAGAAAAGAGGATCTAATTCTCAGGAGATTATGGGGTACTCGTTCAGATTGACGGTTGCAAGCCATATGTGGATTTCGCCATCATCCGTGCAGATGAGAATAGAGGATGCTTTTGATTCGCTTGGCTTGGCTATAACCTCAGATTTTTAGAGGACAAAGACCAAGAGGAGGTCCTATGTCCAATAAAAAGCTAAGTAGACGGGCTGAAAAGCCACGTCTAAGCCCTTGGAGGTAGAAGGAGAAGGCAAGGACCTTGGGGGGGTTACCCCCCAAGGGACTTTTGTCACCTTGTAGCGGTGGCCAGTGCAAAAATTCAGTAGAGTTTTATCTCTCTCTTTCTCTTAGATTTCTAATGCCTTTTTTGTCTGGATTTCCGGATTGTCCGAAGTCTATCTCTGGATGCTTGGGATGCTCTCTATTTATAGGCTATTATAGCCATTTAGGAGAGTTATGGGCTTTTATTGTCATTAAGCTGCAAAATGGGAGGAGTTACAGGGTTTAATTCCTTTATTTTGTAACTCCTTTTTCTTGGCTTCTGATTGGCCGGAGGAGATTGTGGGCATTTAATCACCTTTAATCGCCATGATGGGAGGAGTTTCATGGGTTAAATGCCATGAATCAATTGACTTGTAACTCCCTGATGCTTGTTTCTGATTGGGCCGTCCAAAGAAATGAATTAATGACTGCAATAAAGCTAGTCAATTAATCGCATTAAATGGTCGTCGAGCAGTTGAAGAGTCGCAGGCCATACCATATCTTTTGGGATTCTTCTGGGGATGATCATCGATGGATCTTTATGTAGATGGACATCGGATGACCATGTAACTTTAGGTATTGGTTGCCAACAGCGGGCCGGTGCCATCTATCCTATCGATTTCTTGATCGGTCGGTTATAAAACACACTTTTTTGGTTGACCGGTTGGCGATCAATGTTGATTTTGATACTCTTGATGATTGACCCGTGTTTTGATGGATGTCAAAGGATTTGGCACCTCAAAAGTATGAATTTTGAAAATCCCAGGAGTTGGAAGCTTCGAATCGCGAAAAACGATGAAAAACGGGCCTTCCGGGGCCAACGCAGCGATTCCGGGCTCCATGGTCGTTGGCGACCCTGGGCCAAGCCCTGCGACCCTGGGGGGAATTTCCCCCTTTTTGTCCCGTTTTGCGGTTGTTTTTGATGTTTTTCGATTCTTTTTTCTTCTATATTTTTTCTTAACATTTTGATCATGTATTGGCCTGATTTCCGTGTAAAAAACTTGATGAGAATCCTTGCATTTTGGAGTGCAAAGTTTTCAATTTTTCAGGAAAGCCGAAGACTTTGTCCGCAGAGCTGCCGATTTTCCGTCAGAAGCTGAAACTGGGTCAAACGATGTCGGAATAACCTGAAATTTGGGATGAAGCCTCCTGAGCAATAAATAAGACCAACCATAGGATTTTTCTTGAGTTTTGAAGCCGTTTAGTGTCCTATTGCCAGTAGACTTATTTTTGTCGCGATGAAGATGTCGCGGCTTGATGTGTGGTCAATCGATGTCCGATTGACTTGAAATTTGACAGGGAACCTATTGGAGTCATTTTAAGATGATCTATAGCTCTGTCTTGGAAACCATGGTCTGGGGAGGTTCGCCACCGAGAGGCCTATTTGGCTTCCGAGCGTCAAAGTCTGATCAAATGTTGTCGAAATGACTGAAACTTGACGTGTAGCCCTTTGTAAGGTTTTGAAGGTCCATGTGCTCTGTCTGATGAGTGATGGCCTCAGTGGTTCTCACCGCCAAGAGGCTTGATTTAGCTGTTCGAGGGTTGATGTAGGGGCAAACTTGTCGGTTTGACTTGGAACTTGACGTGGAGCCTTTCGGATGTATTTTGAGACTATCCATAGGCTCTGATCGAAGATTTGTGTCTCGATCTTTCCTGCCGGAAGCTCCTTTTCAGCTACCGGAGAAGCGAAGTTAGGCCAAATGATTTTGAAGTGGCTCGAAACTTCTTATGTACTCCTCTTTTGGCTGTCTTAAAAGATCTTGCAGTTTTTGTTTGATTCTAACAAGATTTGATGTTTTGGAAGTAGCATTGCCTATTTATGGTAGGTTGCGACTTCATGTAGCTTTTTGGATCTTAAAGAAGCAAAGTGACATTTTTGGTGTCAACAACTACTGTGGTCTTGCAGAGTATATATGTATATTATTATATTTAATCATTGACTCTCCTCACCTTGTGTGACTGAGGTCAATGTCCAAATGTGCTCTCATCACTTTAGTGAGAGAGAATTTAGCTCTATGTGGTTGCCATCTTGCTAGTTCCCGTTATTGGTACCTTTACATGTTTTCATTGCATATGTCTCTCTTATAAATGATGCACCTTTCTTTTATGAAATTCATTATTCATACAGGTTTCAATATATTTCCAAATGTATCATTGTTTTAAATTATTGTTATATCTTTTCATCCACCTGCCAGACCGTCGTGTTTGATTCATTTATTTTGGTATTCAGGTCCTGATGGACCGCGCTCCTGCTCGAGTTCCTACCGAGGTCGGCGGACGTGGGAGTCCGTCGGGTCCGACCCTTTCGTAACCGGGGGGCAGGGGCGTGCATCAACATTTCTTTTTTTGTGGGTGTGCCAGATTTTCTATTTTACTTGGAATTGCAAGTGGTGATCCGGAGATCAACATTCGCAAGTAAAAAGGAAATCAACTTCTTTCAAGTTTTCCATTGCACATATATTTAAGAAAAGAGACATTTTCTTGATTTGCCGTGAAAGGCGATTTTTTTGGCATTTATAGCCGATTTTGGCATTTATAGCCGATTTTTGGCGTTTATAGCCGATTTTGCAATCCTTATCAATAATGAAAGACAAGAATTGTGATTTTTGTCTCTTTTGAAAAAATACAAACTACAATGAAAAGCAAGAAAAGGAGGATCTAACTTCTCAGGAGATTGTGGGGGACTCGTTTAGATTGACGGTCGCAAGCCATATGTGGGCTTCGCCATCATCCATGCAGATGAGAACAGAGGATGCTATTTGATTCACTTGGCTTGGCTATAACCTCGGGTTTTTAGAAGACAAAGACCAAAGGAAGGTCCTATGTCCAATAAAAAGCCGAGTAGACGGGCTGAAAAGCCACATCTAAGCCATTGGAGGCAGGAGGAGAAGGCAAGGACCTTGGGGGGGGGGGTACCCCCAAGGGACTTTTGTCACCTTGTTGCGGTGGCCGGTGTAGAACTTCCGCAGAGTTTTCTCTCTTTTTCTTTTCTCTGGATTTCTGACTGCTGTCTGATGTTTGTTGTGTGTTTTTCTGATTTTTCTGATGTCCTTTCTTCTTGGAGAGCCCTCCTATTTATAGGCTTTTAGGTAGCCTTTTAGGTGGGTTTATGGGCTTTTATTGTCATTTAAGCCGCATAATGGGAGGAGTTACAAAATTGAATTGTTTATTTTGTAACTCCTTTTTCTTGGCTTCTGATTGGCCGGAGGAGATTGAGGGCATTTAATCGCCTTTAATCGCCATGATGGGAGGAGTTTCATGGGTTAAATGCCATGAATCTCTTGACTTGTAACTCCCAAATGCTTGCTTCTGATTGGGCCGTCCAAAGAAATGGATTAATGACTGTAATAAAGCTAGTCAATTAATCGCATTAAGTGGTCGCCGAGTAGCTGAAGAGTCGCGGGCCGTGCCACGTCTTTTGGAATTCTTCTGTCGATGATCATCGATGGATCTTCATGTAGATCGACATCAGGTGACCATGTAATTTCAGGTGCTTGTTGCCAACAGCGGGTCGGTGCCATCTGTCCTGTCGATTTCTCGATCGGTCGGGTGGAAAGCACACTTTTTTTGGTTGACCGGGTGGCGATCAATACTGTCTTTGATACTCTTGATGATTTACCCGTGTTTTGGACGGATATCAGAGGACTTGGTGTCTCAAAAGCATGAATTTTGGAAAGTACCAGAGGCTGGGCTCCTCGAATCGCGAAAAAAACGGCGAAAACCGGGGTTTCCGGGGCTTTCCCGGCGACCCCGGGGTCCATGGTCGCCGGCGACCCTGGCCCAGGGTCGCAGGGGCCTGCGACCTTGGGCCAGGGTCGCAGGGGCCTGCGACCCTGGCCCAGGGTCGCAGGGGTCTGCGACCCTGGGGGGGTTTTCCCCCTTTTTGGTCCCGTTTTGCGTCTGTTTTTGCTCTTTTTTGATTCTTTTTTCTTCTGTACTTTTCTTTGACATTTTGATCATTTATTGGCCTGATTTCTTTGTAGGAAACCTGATGAGAATCCTTGCATTTTATTTTGCAAAGTTTCCAATTTCCTGAGAAAGCCGAAGACTTTGTCGCGCAGAGTTGCCGATTTCCCGTCAGAAGCTGAAACTGGGTCAAACGATGTCGGAATGACCTGAAATTTGGTGTGAAGCCTGCTGAGCAATAAATAAGACCAACCATAGGCTTTTGTTTGAGTTTTGAAGCCGTTTGGGGTCCTATCACCTGTAGACTTGCTTTTTATCGCGATGAAGATGTCGCGGTTTGATGTGCGGTCAACCGACGTCCGATTGACTTGAAATTTGACAGGGAACCTATTGGAGTCATTTTAAGATGATCCATAGGTTCTGTCTTGGAAATCATGGTCCCGGAGAGCTTTACCGCCGAGAGGCTTGATTTGGCTGTCGGAGAAGCGAAGTTAGGCCAAATGATCTTGAAATGGCTTGAAACTTCTTGCGTACTCCTCTTTTGGCTGTCTGGAAGAATCTTGCAGTTTTTGTTTGATTCTGACAAGATTTTATTTTTGGAAGCAGCATTGCCTATTTATGGCAGGTTGCGACTTCATGTAGCTCTTTGGATCTTGAAAAGGCAAAGTGACATTTTTGGTGTCAACAAATGCCCCCTCGAGGTACAGCGGCGAGTTGCTTAACTTTTGTAGTCGATGTGCCTCGAAGAGATTTTTTGAAGGAGAGCCTGTGACTTGACCAAGAGTCTTTGAGCAATCTTTCTTTTTGGTATTTGTAGCCTTTTGAGCTTCCAGGGGAATTTTATGGTAGTGAAAGGGATCACGTACCATCTCGAGGCAAAGTTTTGAAGATGACATCAGGGATGTGGGTTTGGGTTTTGACCTTGTGCCCTAACAGGCTATATATGGCAGGTTAGGGGGTCGGGTTTGGTTTTGATCGTGTGACCCAACAAGCTGTATGTGGAATGTTGGGGGATCAATTTTGGTTTTGATCTTGTGACCTAACAGGCTATATGTGGCAAGTTAGGGGATCAGGTTTTGGTTTTTGGTTTTGGTCTTGTGACCTAACAGGCTGTATGTGGCAGGTTAGGGGACCAGGTTTTGGTTTGATTTTTGTGAAATGTCAATTTCAAGATTTTGGCTCAATTTGGTAGATGAGGCTGGATGGTTTGATTTTTGGAAGCTCATGGGGCTTGGAATTTTCTTTTGTATGGTCCAATCAACTCAAAAGAGGCATGGAACCATTTTTGTATGCTCTTGGTAAGAGGGATTTCTCTTTGACTAAAAGCCCAAAATTTTTCTCTTTTTTTTTTTTTTTTTTTTTTTTTTTTTTTTTTGTGCCTAGGTGGTCAAACCTGGCTCATATGGGCTAACCCATGGGACCTTAAGCTTTTGAAATGGCTTAGATCTCATATGGTGTCATTTTTGTAAAGAATATCCAAAAATATCTCATTTGGATAGAGAATATCTAAGAATATCTTTACTTGGAGAGAATCTCTCATGATCCCTTTATTTTTGGGATAGAATATCTCAAGATATCTTTCTTTTGGGAAAGAATCCGTCATAGATTGATTTTAGGAGAAAATCTCTCAATATCCCTTTATTTTGGGATAGGATATCTCAAGATATCTTTCTTTTGGGAAAGAATCTTTCTTTTGGTAAGGTTACTAATTAGTAACACTTACCTCTTTCTTCTTTCCTTCTTTGGTTTGCTCTCCTCTATAAAAGCAAGGAGAAGGTTGGATCTCTTGCTCTTACTACTTTCTTTTGCAATAATCTCAAGAGGGCTTCAAGACCAAGAGCTTTTCTTCTTCAAGATCTTCAAGAGTTTTCTTCTTCTTCTCCATCAATGGCTTCAAGTAAGTTCTTCTTTTTCAAGAAAATTCCATTGTAGGAAAAAAAAAAAAAAAAAAAGTTCTTCTCTTTTTTTTGTTTCTTTCTTTTCTTCCTTTTTTTTTCTTGTTCACGTGTTTGCCTCTCTTCTTTTTTTTTCACACGTTTTTTTTTTTTTTTCTTTCTTTTTTTTTTTTTTTCATGTTTGTTTTTTTTTTTTTTTTTTTTTTTTTTTTGTGGGCCGTACGGACAGATCCGTACGGATCTGGCCGTACGGCCACGTGGCCTGTGGGCCACGGCCTGTGGGCCAGTCCTCTTTTTTTTTTCTTTTTTTTTTTTCTTTCCCTCCCTTTTTTTTTGAGAGAGTTTCTTTTCTTTCTTTTTTTTTGTTTTCTTTCCCCTCTTTTTTTTAGAGAAAGTTTCTTTTTTTTTTTCTCATCATGATAATGCATTTTTTTTTCGCAAATCTAAATGTTCATGCATGTATTCAATTTGTAAATTAAATTTGTAGCATGATGTGATAGCATACCTGAAAGTTTTCGCAAATTTGGGAACTTGGAGCTCGCAGTGATGTTGAGCCCTTCCTGATTTTGCGGAGACTTTTAGGTTTCGAAAGTTTGGAGTTTCGGAGCTCGCAGCGATGTTGAGCCCATCTTCAAGCTTTCTATTTCTTTCGGGATAGTTCCTTTTCTTCGGAATTGCCCCGTCATCATGTCAAAATTTCGCCAGATTTTTTTTTTAGCGAGATTCTGTCATTTTGATGTTTGATCTTTTTCTTTTCCATCCTTTTCAGGTGGTTCCTCCAGAGCGAACAAGGGTAAAGAGCCTGCTACAAGCGTACCTCGTCGGTCTTCTAGATCCTCTAATCCGGCCGTTCAGCAGGCTTTCGAGAAGGTCCAGTATGTTGAAAGAAACCTGGAAGAGTGCGACTCCCTCAACAGAGATGAGATGAGGCAGCGACTGATCACTCTCAAGGGAGAGGAATTTTATAAGATCATGGTAAGCAGTCGTCCATGGCTGATGGAAGATCAGAGCATTTTGCCTAAGCCTACCTTCTTCTTTGGTGATGCGGTCCCTGACGACATTACATACCAGAGGAGATCTTTTCAGTTTTCCTTCACAGCAGATGGTGAGAAGAAGACTGTTACTACCCGGTCGATGTTTGATCGCACCGTCTCGATTCTGAGCCTTGCCCCCACGTGCCCCAAGAGGGAAGATCCTCCAAGCTGGGTGAGAAGGACAAATGTAATCAAGACCGGGGTTTTTGTTGGCGGTTCTCCTGGATATACGGAGAGGTCGCCTGTTGACATGGACCTGTTGATGCCATCCAGCGGCTACCAGGGCTCTGATTATCCGTCGGTCGATTTGAGACCGGTGGGCCTTGGTATTTTCAGCGGTGACGGCAGCAATTGGATCAAGCCTTTTCGACTTCGAGGTCGCTTCAATGCTGACTCCGAGTGGAAGTCGTGGACTGATCGCGTCCTGCTGATTGGTGGCGCCGTTTTGAAGGAAGCCGGGATTTTTGATGCGGTCCGCGCTTTTGGGGAGACCGTGATCTTTTCCGACGAGGCCTTCATGGCTATGCTGGAGTCGTTCCTCCCTCAAACCAATACCTTCGTTGTGACGAATGGTGAGATTGGTTTTTCTTTGAAGGAGTTGAGCGCCATTACCGGATTGCCCATCCTCGGCAACTCTATGAGGAGTTTATGCCGATTGACAGCGTCCTCGAGGGGCAGTCTGAGGAGTTCAGGCTTCTATACTTTCAGCTCGTCGCCTTCTATGATTTTTTGAAGGAGAAGGGGGGTTCGAAAGTTAGATCCAGCAGTTGGAAGAGTTTTTGCTCTTCATTCCCCAACTTCTTTGATAGTAGGGAGCCTTCTGATAGCATGACCCAGGAAGCTGGAGCTCAGGATCCAAGTTCAAAGAAGATCTTGGCCATGCAAGAAGAGTTGAGAGATTTCTGTGCAAGCACAAACGCCATATGTCCTGACATTGCACTGCGGAGAGATCTCGCTGTTTACCTCACTTATTGGCTTGGTGAGGCTGTTTTTGCTGGAGGAGATGGAACGCACATCAGGCCGCATTGTATTTTTCCGGCTTGTCAGATGGCGTTTGGAGAGCAGCTTGCTTTGGTGCCAGCTCTTTACTCCTACCTGTGTACCGAACTGCAGGCTGCTGCTTTTCTGGTTCGGCTTGGGCTTCCCATGAATAGGGTATTTTCAGCCCATATCTTTTATTCGTGGTATGTATACCACTGTCCTGGCTTCCATCGGCTGGGTGCTGCACAGGATGATGATCCTCTAATGATTCGACTGGCTAAGGGCAAAGCCGTGTCCGAATCACTTTTGTTTGCCCGCATGAGGATCCGACGGTTCAGGGACGTCGAGATGGGGCAATCTTCAGTAAAGCTTTCTCCGGAGTTGCGGAAGAAGGCTTTTGATTTTGGTGCCTCCCGAGACTCTACCAGGGCGGGGTCGGGAAGGCATTATTCCTTGACAAATGCAGAGAGAGGTGGCTTTTCAGCATACGTGTCGGCACGATGGTGTACCGTAGACATCTTTTCGTCGAAGAGTCAATGATTGAATATAATAATATACATATATACTCTGTAGGACCACAGTAGCGTGTGACACCAAAAATGTCACTTTGCTTCTTCAAGCATCCAAAAAGCTACTTGAAGTCGCAACCTATCATAAATAGGCAATGCTACTTCCAAAACATCAAATCTTGTTAGAATCAAACAAAAACTGCAAGATCTTTCAAGATAGCCAAAAGAGGAGTACATAAGAAGTTTCGGGGCCACTTCAAAATCATTTGGCCTAACTTCGCTTCTTCGGCAGCTGAAAAGGAGCTTCCGGCGGTGAAAGAATCGGAGACACAAAATCTTCGATCAGAGCCTATGGATAGTCTCAAATACATCCGAAAGGCTCCACGTCAAGTTTCAAGTCAAACCGACAATGTTTGGCCCTACATAAACCCTCGAACAGCTAATCAAGCCTCTTGGCGGTGAGAACCACTGAGGCCATCACTCATCAGACAGAGCACATGGACGGCTTCAAAAAGCTTACAAAGGGCTACACGTCAAGTTTCAGGTCATTTCGACAACATTTGATCAGACTTTGACGCTCGGAAGCCAAATCAGGCCTCTCGGTGGCGAACCTCCCCGAGACCATGGTTTCCAAGACAGAGCATATAGATCATCTTAAAATGACTCCAATAGGTTCCCTGTCAAATTTCAAGTCAATCGGACATCGATTGACCACACATCAAGCCGCGACATCTTCATCGCGACAAAAATAAGTCTACTGGCAATAGGACACTAAACGGCTTCAAAACTCAAGCAAAATCCTATGGTTGGTCTTATTTATTGCTCAGGAGGCTTCATCCCAAATTTCAGGTTATTCCGACATCGTTTGACCCAGTTTCAGCTTCTGACGGAAAATCGGCAGCTCTGCGGACAAAGTCTTCGGCTTTCCTGAAAAATTGAAAACTTTGCACTCCAAAATGCAAGGATTCTCATCAAGTTTTTTACACGGAAATCAGGCCAATACATGATCAAAATGTTAAGAAAAAATATAGAAGAAAAAAGAATCGAAAAACATCAAAAACAACCGCAAAACGGGACAAAAAGGGGGAAATTCCCCCCAGGGTCGCAGGGCTTGGCCCAGGGTCGCCAGCGACCATGGAGCCCGGAATCGCTGGGTTGGCCCCGGAAGGCCCGTTTTTCATCTTTTTTCGCGATTCGAAGCTTCCAACTCCTGGGATTTTCCAAAATTCATACTTTTGAGGTGCCAAATCCTTTGACATCCATCAAAATCACAGGTCAATCATCAAGAGTATCAAAATCAACATTGATCGCCAACCGGTCAACCAAAAAAGTGTGTTTTATAACCGACCGATCAAGAAATCGATAGGATAGATGGCACCGGCCCGCTGTTGGCAACCAATACCTAAAGTTACATGGTCATCCGATGTCCATCTACATGAAGATCCATCGATGATCATCGCTAGAAGAATCCCAAAAGATATGGTATGGCCTGCGACTCTTCAACTGCTCGACGACCATTTAATGCGATTAATTGACTAGCTTTATTGCAGTCATTAATTCATTTCTTTGGACGGCCCAATCAGAAACAAGCATCAGGGAGTTACAAGTCAATTGATTCATGGCATTTAACCCATGAAACTCCTCCCATCATGGCGATTAAAGGTGATTAAATGCCCACAATCTCCTCCGGCCAATCAGAAGCCAAGAAAAAGGAGTTACAAAATAAAGGAATTAAACCCTGTAACTCCTCCCATTTTGCAGCTTAATGACAATAAAAGCCCATAACTCTCCTAAATGGCTATTAATAGCCTATAAATAGGAGAGCATCCCAAGCATCCAGAGATAGACTTCGGACAATCCGGAAATCCAGACAAAAAAGGCATTAGAAATCTAAGAGAAAGAGAGAGATAAAACTCTACTGAATTTTTGCACTGGCCACCGCTACAAGGTGACAAAAGTCCCTTGGGGGGTAACCCCCCCAAGGTCCTTGCCTTCTCCTTCTACCTCCAAGGGCTTAGACGTGGCTTTTAAGCCCGTCTACTTAGCTTTTTATTGGACATAGGACCTCCTCTTGGTCTTTGTCCTCTAAAAATCTGATGTTATAGGCAAGCCAAGCGAATCAAAAGCATCCTCTGTTCTCATCTGCACGGATGATGGCGAAGTCCACATATGGCTTGCAACCGTCAATCTGAACGAGTACCCCATAATCTCCTGAGAAGTTAGATCCTCATTTTCTTGCTTTTCATTGTAGTTTGTATTTTTCCAAAAGAGACAAAAATCACAACTCTTGTCTTTCATTATTGATAAGAATTGTAAATCGGCTATAAACGCCAAAAATCGGCTATAAACGCCAAAATCGGCTATAAATGCCAAAGAAAAATTGCCTTTCACGGCAAACCAAGAAAATGTCTCTTTTCTTAAACATATGTGCAATGGAAAACTTGAAAGAAGTTGAGTTTCTTTTTACTTGCGAAGGCCGATCTCCGGATCACCACTTGCAATTCCAAGTAAAATAGAAAATCTGCCACACCCACATAAAAAAATGTTGATACCCACTTTTGCCCCCCGGGCATGAAAGGGTCGAACCCCACGGACTCCCACATCCACCGACCTCAGTAGCACCGGGCAATGAACGCGTGGTCCATCAAGCTGGCACACCCGGTGGGACTCGTTCATTTGAGAACACGAAGCTAGAAATGAAATATTTGCATATCATATCTTTTGCTCTATGCTTATACTTCTTTTCTGGATTCATTGGCTACTTTCTAATTGGTGGCCTATGTTAGATTCCGCATCTAAAAAAAAATGAGATGAGATTTTTTGGAAATTTCTAATTCTTCGAATTTATCTCCACTCTCTATTTAAAAAAAAAACATATTTTTCAGTTTGGATTCAAAATTGATAAACCTTGATCATTTCCTATCGTTCATCGCGCTTACAGAAATGTTGAACCTGTTCGACTAAGGTTTTGGGCCATCGTTTCTCTTCGATGAGTTCATTAAAAATCTAAAAATAAAAAATAAAAAACAAAAAAAATCAGATTTTTCAGTTTGGATTCAAAATTGAGAAACCTTGATCCTTTCCTATCGTTCATCGTGCTTGCAGAAATGTTGAGCCTGTTCGACTAAGGTTTGGGCCATCGTTTCTCTTCGATGAGTTCATTAAAGATCTAAAAAAAAATCAGATTTTTCAGTTTGGATTCAAAATTGAGAAACCTTGATCCTTTACTATCGTTCATCGCGCTTGCAGAAATGCCGAGCATGTTCGACTAAGGTTTTGGGCCATCGTTTCTCTTCGATGATTTCATTAAAGATCTAAAAACAAAAAGAAAAAATTAGATTTCTCATTTTGGATTCAAAATTGAGAATCCTTGATCCTCTCCTATCGTTCATCGTGCTTGTAGAAATGTTGAGCCTATTCGACTAAGGTTTTGGGCCATCGTTTCTCTTCGATGAGTCTATTTGGGATCTAAAATAAAAAAAAGACATAGACCACTAAGGTTAAACCAACTGCGTTCATTAATCACGGTTGATTTAAGAAAAGCCTTGTCCAGAGTATGGAGACAGCTTGACTGTTCTGGGCAAGGGTCCTCCAAACGGGTTCATTAAGTAATCCTACCCTTACCTGGGGGCAATTGTATCAATCGAGATTTCATAAGACCAGGTTAGGAGGCCTATGTGTACTCTCTCGTCTTTTAAATAAAAAATTTTCAAAATAAAAAATTTTAAAATAATAAATAATAAATAAAAGAAATTCAAAAAATAAAATAATAAATTAAAAATTAAAAAAATGATATTTTTAAAAAAAAATATTCAAAAAAAAAACTTCCGTCATTTTTGGGTTCGGATTGGAGAAATTTTGGTCTCCTCCTTTCCGGGCACTGGCGCTCGTGGAAATCGTTGAGCCCGTGTTCAGATTGGATTGCCTTTTGCTCTCTTTGATGAACCCGATATTTGGCCTTTCAAAAAAAAAAACTCTTCATTTTTGGATTCAGATCCGATAAATTATGGTTCATTTCCTTTTGAGTACTGGCGCTCGCGGAAATCGCTGAGACCATGTTTGGATTGGAATACCATATGCTCTCTTTGATGAATCCAATCTTGATCTTTCAAAATAGAGAATCTCATCTCATCGATGCGGTCTCCAAACATTTGTGTCTAGTGGTACTAGTACGCCCTTTCAGGGTCTACTATATTCGCGACCGGCACATTTGTAACTCCAACCTTATATTCTTCTTATATCGAGCAAGCTCTGCTTCTCGATAAATCGAATTTAGGTTCACAATTGCTTCTAGCAATCACTGAGACGCTCATTCTGGGCTTACCATACCTGCGATCAAAACAATTGTACCCTCTATGACTTTTTACATTCTTCATATTGCTTGGGTCATTTCCCTCGAGCGATTTGAAAAGACAAAACCATAGAACTTCCCATTTATGATCATTATATTCTTGTTATTACTAATGGATGTGTTCTTGTTTCAAAAATTTTCTGAAAAACTAACAATGGCAGCATCGCTTACCATTACTTTCGATGAGAACAAGCACCAGCTCATGCTTCAACAGAAGCAAACCACACGCACCTACAAGCTCCCCATCAGCTGCCGAAGCGTCAACTCCCTCGGTAACTCTCTGAACTCTGGGTCAACCTCGACACCCCGGACTATCGTCTTTGGGACGCTAGGACCATTCCCACTTCCCGAAGAACAAACTGCTCATTCCAAGAAGTAGAAGCTCGCCTCTCAATGTGTCACTACCATGACACCAAAGGTGGGCACCAAAAAACCCGAAGCCCGTGGCACCCCCACGAAGCCTCTACCCGTAAACGACTAGGTCTATCCCAAGACTTGGTCCCCAAGACCTTCACCAAAACAAAGAAGGTCCCAAACATCCACTAAGCCAGCATACATGGCCCCACTCAAGGAGAACCAGTTATACCCTCTTGCTTACATGAAAGACAAGAGAGCCTCATCTCCAACCTGACTCCCAAGTCAACCCAGCAGGAGCCGGCTTGTTCTTACAAGCCTAAAATCAAGTCATGCATCACAAGGCCTCTACAAGCACCTGCTAAGGCCTACAATCCTTGAGTTCGACCCTTCATATCTACCGGGGCCGAACTCGAAAAATTCAAAGCTTCGCTGCAATAGGCAAAGGACCGGGTTCGCATCCTGTCCTTGCCTAGCTACAAAGAAGACAGGCTTGGCTGTTGCACCGGAGGGAGCACATCCTTCATTGTCAAAGCCTAGCCAGAGCTGACTGAAGCTCAAATTGTTCGGCATATACGCCGCCGCGTGTCGTATCGAGAAAAACAACTAGAGAAGCAAAGGGCCCTGCCTCCTACACTTCAAGTCTCTCACAAATGGGTCGAAAAGGAAAGACCCAACCAAGTTGCTACTGTCCATATGGTTGGAAAAACCAGAAGACGCCAAAAGTCAGCAAAAAAAATCCATGTCCGACGTCTGGTGACCCGCAGTATCTCCAGGACAAGAAGACATTTAGAAGAATCCCCTGCTCCTTCAAGCAAATGACGGTAGAGTGATCCTTCCTTACGCTCTTCATCAAAAAGAATGAGCCCCAGCTCAGTCACCAGGACAGTTTCGTCGTTCGAATCTCGAAGGATGAACTGTTGGGATTCGTGTATGCCCTAAAGCCCACTAGCTGCACTCTCATCTTTTGTTACTGGATATTTATTGGTTATTTAATGGAATGACTCTTTTCTACTTAAGCATGTATATATGTATGGTTGTTTAAGGCCCGTTGTTTCTAGTAAATGAATTAGGTGTGTAGTGTCCACACACAGATAGGTCTAATTCATGGACACTGGAAACATCATATTTGTTCATACTGAGAGATGGAGCTGGACACTTCATCTTGGTATAAGTTATAATGAGAGACTCTCCTGTATTCAGGATGACTTACCTAAGTCATGGGAGGGCTTTCCCGAATTAATCTCATTAGTGCATATGCAATGCATTGAACAGGACCATGGTAGGTGTGATATCTAAAATAGTACTATCACAGAGAGAGATCAAGTCACCTCATGCTACTGAGTGACCGGTGCTCTTAATCTTGAGCATTTGTGGATGAACTGACGAAGTCAAGTTCTTGTGCTTTAATTCACTATGGGTGTGATTCTTTTCATGGGTCAACAGCTCTCTGTTTTGGGTACTCGGACTTGATCAGTTGGGACGTGCAGATGCCATAAAGAATCTATGCCATCTAATGATGGAATGATCGTCCCCTTAGAATTATCCGATTAATCATTAAAATCTAAGATCTTAGTATATGGATGTTCCATATGGATATTGAACTTGTGGGTCGCTCCCTGGATCAAGAGAATGATATTCGAATGATGATTATGTTAAGGATATGAAGTTCTAAGGTTTAGACGTAATCGGGAAGGTTGATAGTACATGTGATAACCTGACTCGATTATGGATGTTACATAGAGGGGCATTCAGGTCATTACACTTAGTAGGTCGAAGACAACCGTCATTTTATGACGAGCTTATTATATTATATATTTGTCCTTGGAGTTCAACCATAACTCTTTAGTGGAATGAGTTAAGGTTAAAATGGTCTTTATGTTGCTATGGGTTTAGCATGGACATTTTGGTCATTTTGGGAGCCAATAGCAAATATGTCTTTTGGTCCCTTCTCTAGTCACTTACCAAGATTGGCATGGTTTCCTAAAATGTTTAGATAACATTTGGATGAATTATTTTAGTGGAAAAATAATTTTGGAGTTTAAATTCAAATAGGCCTTTGATGGCATACATGAATTTAATTCTAGATAAATTGTATGTGGGCCATGGTGTGCATTAGTATGTGGGACGTCCATAATGGGATTTCCATGGGTAAGGTTTCCAATTTTAAGTAGGTCTCTCTACTTGAAAGGTTGGACTCCTCTTTGGATTAGTATTCCTTTGAGAAAGTTTCCTTTTTGGATTAGGAACTTAAAATTAGTAAGTGTTGTACAACTAGGATTACTAATTGTATGGGAAGTTCCTTTAGTTTCCTTTTCTAATTGGAGTGTTTCTTAAAGGAAATAAATCTTTCCTTTTAGGACATCTTTTAGAATTAGGAGAGATAACTTTATGGGAAAGCTTTCCTCAAAGTTTCTATAAAAGAAACCACAAAGCTCTTGGACGTCCAACATAGCAAAGAAAAGAGCTCCCACACGTCCAGCCTTGGGTGCTATTATTCTTCATTGAAGAAAGCTTAAGGTCTGGGATTTTCCATTAGAGAAATAGTTCTCAATTCCTAGATTAAGATCCCACCATCTTAGCCAATCATGTTTGGAAGTGAGATAGAGGAGAAGATCAAAGGCAACACTACTGCAGAAAATTCCAGCAACTTGTTTGCTAATTGCAAGTCTGAGTTCAGGCCTTTGGATCTATTTTTTCAGAGATTTGAAGTCTACAAATCTTCGAGGTAATAGTCTTCTTCTTTCTCCTTTAATTATACACTTGTTGGTCATGAATTCATGGAGTTCTCATGCGATCTATATGGCTGATTTATGCTGCCCAAATCAGATTTTTTTAAATCTGTCGTGTTACAAATTAGCCATGAATGTCTTCCGCTAATTCAGATCTGAATCGCAGTTTCATTCAGTGGTATTAGAGCCACTCCATGTGAAATCATGATCTCATGTTGTGTATAATTAATCCTAGATTGATTATGGGCATGGTGGCACCCTATTAAAGTTATGTTGTGATGCATGTTGTGTGCAAGTTTCATTAACATTGCTGGAATTTATTTTCCAGATTTGTTTAATGATACACATAGTGTGTTTGCATGCACTAACCTCTTTGTTTGCAGCCATGTATTACATCCTTGATGGTTCGCATGATTGTTATGTGGATTTGGATGTTTTTTTTCATTAGTTGGAAAGTGTACGATTGCGCATTTAGCAATCATAGGAAGTTGTAATTCTTTCTTTACTTTTATTCCAACTAGTCTTGATGTAAGCTTTCTTGAACAGCATAGGTATCTCCAATGTAATTTGGGTTCTTGTTTTTTATGGGTTTGCTTGTATAAATTTAATTTATTGGAACAAGCAAGAAGAAGAAAGTTTCAAGAAAGGTTGCAAGTAACCGGACTCCTTAGTGGTGGAGGAGACAAGACTTCTTGGAGCAAGATGAGATCTATTTTTGATGTCCTAGTTCGATAAGGACTACAAGTCCGAAGAGCAGGGAGCCATCAAGGATTGCATACTTTTATTTGCTTTTATATATGGAATGCATGGATGAATGCTTTATATGATTGCTATAATTGTCACCTAGAAACATGGCCACCATTAGGTTCTAAAATTGGCATCTTTTTGTATTAGATTGTTTTTAGTTTGGCAAATTGTTTTAAACGGAACTTAGACCAGCACCTTTTATATGTCTAAGGATTAAAATTGGATAGGGTTTAGTTTATCTTGGTACCCTTGGTTTCCAAAAGAGGCTAAACTAAAATCTAATTAGATGCTACTTATGGGTTTCCATAACCCAAGATAAGTTTTTGATTCTTTAAAGGGATTTTCTCAAATGTTTTAAAGCAAAGGTTATTTATTATTAAGGTGACTTAAGTCATTAAGTCATAAATTTAATTAACCAAGTTTGCTAGATTTAAAAAGAGCTTTTGAGTAAAACAATGTAAAGGTCAAAAAGTATAAACCCTAGTGATAAATAATCAAGTGGGAGAGGGGTTTTAGGAAAGACCCCACGGCCTTCCATTTTCGGTTCATGTTATCTCATTAAAGTGTTAGTAGGAGTGGCCATCCCTTCGGTGGAGTTCTTTACTAAAGACCACTTTGATGGGTTAATGGTGAACTAATGTGAATATTCGTAATGAGGTGTTGGTAGGAGCAGCCATCCCTTCGGTGGAGTTCTTTACTAAAGATCACTTCTATAGAATGTCAATGAAGTATTGGTGGGAGCGGCCATCCCTTCGGTGGAGCTCTTTACTAAAGTTCACTTCTAGAAAGGATAAAAGTCTCTTCCCTTCGGAGGACTTAATCATAGACATTCTGGGAAATTTCATAAGAGATGGTTATACACTTGACATAAGACGGTGATGACCTCTCCTTAGGAGTTAAAGGTTATTTGTCATATGAGGCCAAACCAATCAGTGATTGGACTACCACTGGATTTGTATCCAGATAGTGATAATCCAAATAAGTATGCCTTAATTCAACGTGACTGTAGGCTCGGCCATCCCTTCGATGGAGGGTCTATGAGGAGGTTGAAACACTGATACATTATGATTGGGGTTAAATAATGTAAAAAGTTTTGTGCTTTGTTTTTCCTTTTATAACAAGCACCATATGCATATTACATATATACTGCATGTCTAATTATAAAACTGTTTTTATATCCAGAAAGAGATGGGTAAAAATTCTTTTAGTCCGTTGATGTGCATTCTTCGTGAGAACAAACTGACTGGCCCTAACTACGTAGATTGGAAGAGAAATCTTGACATAGTACTCACTGCTGAAGAGTACAAGTATGTCTTGGTAGAAAACTGTCCGGATATTGATGCTAATCCTACTGATGACTAGTTAGAGGCTGAGAGGAAATGGAAGAAAGCGAACAGAATGGCTAAATGCTACATGCTCGCTTCCATGTCCAACGTGTTGCAAATACAGCACGAGCATATGGACACGGCCTATGAAATCATGATGTCCTTGTCTGAGATGTTCGCAGACAAGAGCAGGCCTGCTAGGCAAGCTGCTATGAGGACTATCATGAATGCTAGGATGGCTGAGGGAACACCTATCAGAGAGCATATGCTCAAGCTGATGGATTGTTTCAATGAAGCTGAGATTCTAGGGGCTGAGATTGATGCAGGGAGTCAAACTGACATGATTCTCGAAACTCTGCCGGACTCTTTCAATCAGTTCAAGCTCAATTTCAATATGAGCAAGATGGACATGACTCTACCTGAGCTAATGAAAGAACTCCAGGTGGCAGAGGCCATCATGAAGCCCAAAGCCCAAGCTCATTTTTTCCAGTCTTCCTCTAAACTAAACCCGAAAGGGAAGAAGTTCAAGAAGAAGCAGAATAAGGGAAAAGGGCAGAAAAAGGATAATGCTGGCAATAAGAAGGACAAGGGTGTAGATGAAAAGCCCAAAGGGAAATACTTCAAGTGTGGCCTCAAAGGTCATTGGAAGAAAGATTGTCCCAAGTTCCTGGCCTCAGTTAAGAAAGGTACATCTTTTTCATACTACATTGAAACTTGTCTAGTGGTTGATTCTACTGACTCATGGATAGTAGACTCATGAGCCACTAATCATATCTGCAATTCATTGCAGGGGTTTCAGATAATGCAGAGAATTGAGAAAGGAGAGTTTGCCTTTAGAGTCGGAACTGGAGCTAAAGTTTGGGCAGTTGCAGTAGGAATTGTTACCTTACATTTTCCATGTAATAGGATATTAGTTTTAAATAATGTTTTCTATGTTCCGGACATGAGGAAGAATTTAATTTCAGTTTCCAGACTCATTGAATTTAATTATTCAGTTTCTTTCCATTATGGTATTGATATCAGTAGAGATGGAAATATTATATGTTCCGGTAGAATACATGACAACTTATTTTATATATATCTTATTGCTTCCACTCTGCATAATGTACAACAAGAAAACTCAACTTTCCTTAAGAGGAAGGTATCTTCAATCAATGACACATATCTTTGGCACTTACGTTTGGGTCACATTAACCTAAAACGGATTCAGAGGTTGGTAGAAGATGGGCCTTTAAGCTCATTAGATTTCGAACCTTTTCCTCAGTGCGAATCTTGTCTCAAGGGAAAGATGACCAAACGGTCATTCTCTGGAAAGGGATTAAGGTCAAAGGAGTTGTTAGAATTGATTCACACTGATGTGTGTGGTCCTATGACCAAACCGGCTCGAGGAGGGTATGAGTATTAGATCACCTTCACCGATGATTACTCTAGGTATGGATATGTATACTTAATGCGACGCAAGTCTAAGGCGTTTGATAAGTTCAAACAATTCAAGGCTGAGGCGGAGCTACAACTAGGGAAACATATCAAAGCCCTTCGATCTGATCGAGGTGGCGAGTACCTCCTGGGTGAGTTCAAGGAGTACCTCACACAACATGGGATTGTGTCTCAGTTGTCTGCACCGGGTACACCCCAGCAAAATGGTGTAGCGGAGAGAAGAAACCGTACCCTTCTTGATATGGTAAGGTCCATGATGAGTCATGCAACCCTACCTATATCTTTTTGGGGATATGCCCTAGAAGCAGCAGCATACATTTTAAATCTGGTACCTTCTAAATCAGTACCTAGGACACCCCAAGAAATGTGGACAAGTCGAAAACCTAGTTTAAGACATATTCACATTTGGGGTTGTCCAGCCTATGTACTGAATGATAAAGCTACCAAGCTAGAACCCAGATCGGAAATGTGCTACTTCATTGGGTATCCTAAGGGAACGAAAGGTGGCATCTTTTATCATCCAAAGGAGCAAAAAGTGCTCATCAGCACTCATGCTAGGTACTTGGAGGATGATTGTATGATGCACCAAGAGCTTAGTTGTAAAGAAACCCTTGAGGAGATTCTTCCGGGATCTCCTATAACATCTGTACCAGATCCTGAGACAGTAGATGAACAAGATATTCCTTTGAACACTCCGGAGCCTCGTCGTAGTGGGAGAATTTCTAGACAGCCAGAAAGATATCTAGGAGTGTCTTTTAAGACAGACTCTGAAGATCTGGTTGAGGATCATACTAGTTATGATGAAGTAGTAACGGATATAGATACTGACATGTGGCAGCAAGCGATGAATTCTGAAATGGATTCTTTGTATTCCAATCAAGTCTGGGAACTTGTAGATGCACCTGAAGGGATTAAACCCATAGGGTGCAAGTGGATCTACAAGAGGAAGAGAGGAGTGGATGGGAAGGTGGAAACCTTCAAAGCAAGACTGGTGGCGAAAGGATATACTCAGAAAGAGGGTATCGATTATGAGGAAACCTTTTCAGCAGTGGCTATGCTTAAATCCATAAGGATTCTCTTGGCCATCGCATGTCATTATGACTACGAGATATGGCAGATGGATGTCAAGACAGCTTTTCTTAATGGAAGTCTTGACGAATGCATTTATATGATGCAACCAGAGGGCTTCATTGCTAGTGGCCAAGATAACATGGTTTGTAAACTTAAGAAGTCCATTTATGGACTTAAGCAAGCATCTAGAGCATGGAACATCAAGTTTAATCAGGCAGTCAAATCCTTTGGCTTTGATCAAAACATTGATGAACCATGAGTGTATAAGAAAGGAAGTGGAAAAGCAGTTGTATTTTTGGTTCTGTATGTAGATGACATATTACTCATAGGAAATGATGTAGGTTTATTGTCATCCAAAAAGGTTTGGTTATCCTCTCAATTTCAGATGAAGGATTTGGGTGAGGCCAGCTATATCTTAGGGATCAAGCTTTTGCGTGATCGCAAGAATAAGATGTTAGCCTTATCCCAATCTTCATATATTAAGAAGATATTGGTCAAGTTTAACATGCATGACTCCAAGAATGGCCTCCTACCTTCTAGACATGGAGTACCACTGTCCCGAGATCAATGTCCAAAGACATCTGAAGAGATAGAGAGCATGCGAAGAGTTCCATATTGTAAGATCCCGACCCCAGTTCTTTTGTTTAGTATTGTTTTAATCGTGGTTTAGCTTTCTAAGTGAGATTTGATTTAGTTTGACCTTGTTTTTGAGTTTGACCGGATTTTTCCTTAGCCTTGGAGATTTTGTAGACCGTTGACTTTGGTTTGACCCGGTCCTTATGATTTGTATTTTTATGGGAAATTACTTCGGATTTCTAAAAATGCTGGATTTGTTGTATTTTGACTCATTTTATGAAGTTTAACAACTTTCATATTTTAACCATTTTGATTTGATGATCAGAAAATGCGTTTTTCGATAAAAAGGGCAAAACTGACTTTTCACCCTAAATCTGTCCATGAATTTCAAAAATTTCAGAAATTGGGGAAAATATACTTTTTGGAAAGTAGATATTTCGCCGATCGTTTTTGTCTTCTTCGTCGTTTTCGTTCGGGGCTCGCAAATGCGAGTTTCAGCCTTGTGAAGATTGGGGCCCACAAGACCCACCTTATAAGAGGGGAACCCCTCTCTTCTTCTCCTTCATTCGTTTCCAGCAAGGGTTTGAGCTAGGGCTCTTTCCCTCTCTTCCCACTCTTTCTCTCTCATCTGAAACACCTCTCTCTTGGAGCTTTCATGGAGATTTGATCTCACCTCCTTCTTCCCCAACTCTCAAGCATTCCAAAGACCCCATTTTCAAGAACATTGGGCTAGGACAACCCTCCTCTTCAAGCCCTTCTTCTTATTTGGAACACCCAAAGGTTAGCAATGGTTTTCTTTTCTTTAGATCTTTGTTTTCCTCCTCATTTTGAGTGTTTTCATCTCTCATGCAATGGGTTTTCATGGAAATTCGGAAATGGATTTGTTTTCTAGGGTTTTTCCATGAGCTATTTGGGGGTTTTGTGATTTTGGGAGCTTGAGACCCTAGAGCATGGTTGGGAGTGCATCTTAGCCTTCATTGAGGCTTGAGGCAAGTAGATTTCCAATTAATATGATGGTTTCTCTCATTTGGTTCTATTTTATGATTTTTTTCTTCTTATGGGTTAATCTTCTTTGATTTATGGATCTACTTTGATGGAATGGACCATTGTTGCATTGATTTCAATATATGTTTTGTTTACCATGCATGGGAAGTTTGCTTTCATTATGGTTTTCTTTGAAAATTTGGACTTCTTGTGTTAAAGGTAAGTGTTCATGAGTATGGGGAAAACTTTGATTTTTAAAAAGGGTTGTGTTTGATCAATTAGATAGATTAATGAATGGTGATTGATGAGTTTGGAAGGTCAAGGAAGGGCCCAAAGGATCTAGGAAACTTGTATGAAAGATTGGGAATGAAAAAGGATCAAAAAGGATGGAAAAAGATGGAAAAAAAGGGGAGAAAACCCTCCCTGCACGGGCTGGACAGAAGCCCAGCTCGCTATAGCGAGCTTGGGCTCGCTATAGCGAGCCAGGCTTCTGGAATGGGCAGTTTTTGGCCCAATTCCTGGGCTGTTTAAGGCCTGTTTTGAGGCCTGTTTTCCGCCTGTTTAAGGCCCTGTTCCAGCTTGTTTTTAGGCCAATTCCCAACCTGTTTTTGGGCCATTTCAAGACCTGATATTGGGCCATTTCAGGGCCTGATATTTGATTGTTTTAAGACCTGTTTTTGGGCCTGTTCAGTTTAATTTTGGACTGTGTTTTAAAAATCAGTTTTGTGGGCCATTCGAGTTTAGTCTTGGGCTGTTTTTTAAAAATTTGTTTTGTGGGCCAATAAATGTTTAGTTGTGGGGCTGTTTTAAGGTATGTTTGTGGGCCATTTAAGTTTAGCTTTGGGGCTGTTTTAAAACCTGTTGGTGGGCCTGTTTCATGGTCAGTTTTGGGTTGCTTCATAACTCATTTTTGTGGGCCATTAGAGGTTTAGTTTGGGCTTGTTTTAAAACTTGTTCCTTGGACCATTCAAGGATTTGTTTGGACCGTTTTAAAACTTGTTCTGTGGGCTTGGTTAAGGTTGGTTTTTGGATTGTTATTAAGGATTATTTTGGACTCGGATTAAGGCCAACTATGGGCCTGTTTTAAAGAAATTTTGGACTACTCGTATTACTTGGAAAGTTGTGAAATGGGAATGATGTAAGAACGAGTGTATGTGAAATTACCCGGGAACCGTTCGAGTCTTAATGCGCACTTTATCATTTAAATATTATGGACTTTCATTGGCATCAAACACACTTTTTATCAATCAATGTTTAAAGGTTAAATGTGCATTGAGATGGTTCCTTGGTAAGTCATTAAGTCATTCTCCACTATCCATCCCATTTCAAGTCAGACTATGTATTTGTGTTTGTATTTGTATTTGTATTCTTGGGTAAACTAATTTGAATATCATCGGTGATTTGTTATAAAATCATGTGTCTTCCCATGTTCGAAAGGGTGGATCATATGATTTTATACAAATCACTTTGATGTGTATTTGAACGGTTTATCATGGATATTCGTATGTTTTCTCCGATTCGATTTGAAAAGAGATTTGGAGTATGTTCGTCACATTCGGGATTTCTTCGATAAGACTATTGTTTTGACAACACTAGTATTTGAAAATAAAAACCTCGAGGCAAGACGGGGCCAGAGCTATGTGGTGCGAGCCCATGAGCCAAAGAGGCTATGATTCCGAAAACAAAACCCCGAGGCAAGACGGGGCCAGAGCTATGTGGTGCGAGCCCCTGAGCCAAAGGGATTAGTATTATGTTAGATTTGTATCCGTTCGAGTTTTGAAAACTAAAGGCACCACTAGGCTTAGGTCACCTTGTCGGGCTGATCACCCGGCTTGGGATCTTTACTCTGTCCGCCAGCTGCAGCTTGGATTCTGTCTGTACCGACCATGGCAACGGTAATTATTTGCCGGTCCCATTTGTATGGCTACGGTTCTGATACTTTTGATCTGCCGGTCCCATTTGTATGGCTACGGTTCTGATACTTTTGATCTGCCGGTCCCATTTGTATGGCTACGGTTCTGATCCTCTGTTTAGTACCACGTTCAGTGGCTACGCTCTGTCTGCTCTTATCACTTCGGTAATAGGAGGATTTAGCTATTTGTGGTCGCCTAGGTTTTATCTGCATATTACTTTAGTTTATGATTCTTGTCGGTTATGCTTTTATGCTCAGATTTGTTTAATGTTTACAATATCGATCTTTATCATATTGTCGCTATTATTCAGGATTTGAAAGGTATTTCCAACCATTAAATGTTTTAAGCAGGCTTTTAATCTTTCGAGATATTCTTACATCTGATATTGTTCTTTTACTTGCTTTGATATTTATGTTCGGTCTTTCGATCATTTTAGCATGCTTTATTGTCATTATTGTTTAGATTACTTATTCGGTTTTACGATGATTTCGTCTGGTTTTATGTATGTTCTTTTATTTCATATTACTTGTTTATTTGCTTGCCAGACCGTCGTGTCTGACCCCTTTTGTTTGGTGCCAGTTTCTTCTCTTTCTGTTTGTAGGTGTTTGATCAGAGGAGGCGGTGGGACCGCCGGTCTGACGTGAGAGGCTGCCCGTTGATATCATCTAGATGTCAAGTTTGGCACCAGAGTTCGTATTGAAATGTTGGGGTAGTATTTTTGTTTAGTTGGATATTTTTGTATGGCTTTATCAGCCTTTTTCCTTTGGGTTTGTAATTAAGACATTTGTTAATTGTAACTTGAATATGTGGGAATTAATTAGTTTGTTACTACCAGCTCAGTGCGCTCTGATGTATGATTTATGCCAGTCTGTTTATGATGGCTTTATGGAATTGGTTGCGTGCGACACGGAACCCGATGGCCACGGATTCCGGGTCGTAACACCATGTTTAGCTTCCGCGAAAAAAAATATACTCTGATTGTGTTGGAATGTGATTATCCTCATTCACGCGGATCTTGGGAACTATAACAAAAAGTTTCAAATTTATTCCAAAATTTCGCACCCCGAGATCGGTTCGCTGCAGGTCCCGGTTTCGGGGCGTGACAGGTTTGGTATCAGAGCTGGTTAGTTTCTAGGAAATAAAATACTCTAGAGACATTAAGGCGTGTGGTGAGGATTCGTTAGATTGTGTCGATTTGTTTTCTCGTGTCTTTGTTTCGTTGGATTTGAGTCGGCTTTTCTTTCAGTTCGGGAGATTTTGCTTGTCTTTCCTTTTAGTTCGTGTTGTTAGGAGATTTGGATGACCAAATTTCCTCTTTAGTGGTGGAGAATTTAAAATCTCCATGCTCTTGTTCGGTGTCTTTTATCTTTGTTTGTGTCGGAGACTGAGAACCTCGTGGATTCAGTATGTTGTTTTCGGAGAACATCAGCAGACTTTCAGCCTTCAGCATCTTCAATGTGGTTATTGAGAGAAGATTTGTGCAATTGCCCGTCAGAGTTGGACTCGAGCAGTAGTTGAAGATCCCCTTTCAGCTAATCGGAGATCGTCATGCAGCGTACCAAGGTAAGTAAATATGAAATTTTGGGGGAACTCAGACCATCTTTCCAAGATGAAGGACTGCAGGAGACACATTAGTTGGCAATTTTTATGAAGGGAGAAGTGACCTTAGTTAGTAAGATTTGGGGTGGTGCAAGGAACTCAGGGATTTCCCCGGATTCGACGAGCATGGTCATGGTTTTGGTTGAGAAGTTCGGTAACTTGTAGTGTAGCCAGTGTAGTTTCCAGAGGCAATACCAAGTGGATGGTTAGTTGTAGTTAAGAAAATTTTTGGCAGCAAAGGAAATGTTGTGGGCTTTACCGACTTATAGGGTATTGGATTGGACAACGTGCAGATGCAAGGGAGGAGTACCTCAGTAATTTGGATGTCCATTTCTTATTTAAAATGATTTTCTTGATGTTTTCATCTTTGATATGTTTTCATTAATATCTATGGTTTATCCTTGTAGTGTTTAAAAATGGATTTATGTTTCTTCTTTGAGGCTTATTTTGAATTAAAAACTATGTTATTATACTCTTTTCAGGAGTTACATGATTTTGCCTTCATAAGGATTTGTGTTTCGGAGTTGCGTTTAATCTTCTTAAAATAGTGTTTTACAATGATCTTGGAAATTTTGCCTTGTTTTAATTCTCTTAAATGTTAACATCTACATTTCAAAACCTTAAAGATTTCAAAACTTTGTATGTGTTTGGCTGGAAATGGATTTCAACAAAATTTCATGTATGGTCATACTACATGAATTTGATTTATTTTTGAGAATCCTAAATTGAGGTTGTTGAGTATTTCAAGGATTTGTTGAGTTATGAAAAACATGAATTTCAAAATGAATAATGTTATTTCATGTTCAAACTTTGAAAAAACCTCATTTATTAAGCTTTATTTGATGATTTGGAAGTTCAATTTTTACTATGTTTTAAAATGATAAAATTTAGCTAAGTAATTATTTTAGTCCCTATGTTTAAAATTTTAAGGGTTGTTTGGCATCGAATGGAAGGAGTTGTATTAGTTATGGTTGGAGTTCGGAGGTGTATGAAGTGAAGGGATGATGAATGTCCGGATGTGTACTAGTTCAGTTGAGGACAAAGTTGGATCTACGAGAGTCAACATCATTCAAGACAGGGATTGAAAGTTTCAGTTCTTCGGGGATTGACATCAGATTTGGCAGATATATTTTTGTTGATAACACTGTATCAGGTAAGAGATCAAGAACAGTAAATAGATAGAATCGGATGTGGACAAGAATTCTGAGTACAGCACAGAAAGATTAGAATTTGGAGTTGTGATTTCGGAATGAAGAAGGAATGACGATATTCTTGGAAGCCAGGAGTTGAATGGTACTGTGTAGGTAGGTGTATGGAATTTCAGAGTTTTTCGGGATGAAGATTTTTCAGTGAAAACATGTCTACAATCACACCTTCATACAAGCGTCAAGAGCACCATGTACAGTTTTGAAGGACTTAAGGCACAGAATTCCAAAGTGATGGAAAGAGGCAGAACTTACAGTTCTTTGGACCGACAGTCGCTGACGAGATAAGCAAAGGAAATGATCCAGTGAGGAACGACAGATGACACCAAGGACGATTAGATGAATTGTTGGACACCAGTTTGGCCAGAGGAGTTTGTTTTCGAGCAGATATATGGATTAGTGTGAAGCCTTTAATCGAATCAGAGTGTTGTTGACCGTGCATCTCAATGTTAGGTTTGGTCAGAGAGTGTCTCAGTTACCGAGGTTCAGCATAGCGTGTCAGTGTTTTTGCTTGTCTTTTTGGGTTTTCGATTTCGATTTGGTTTAGACCATTTGGAGGACCAAATGGATTCTAAGGGGGGGAGGATGTAAGATCCCGACCCCAGTTCTTTTGTTTAGTATTGTTTTAATCGTGGTTTAGCTTTCTAAGTGAGATTTGATTTAGTTTGACCTTGTTTTTGAGTTTGACCGGATTTTTCCTTAGCCTTGGAGATTTCGTAGACCGTTGACTTTGGTTTGACCCGGTCCATATGATATGTATTTTTATGGGAAATTACTTCGGATTTCTAAAAATGCTGGATTTGGTGTATTTTGACTCATTTTATGAAGTTTAACAACTTTCATATTTTAACCATTTTGATTTGATGATCAGAAAATGCGTTTTTCGAGAAAAAGGGCAAAACTGACTTTTCACCCTAAATCTGTCCATGAATTTCGAAAATTTCAGAAATTGGGGAAAATATACTTTTTGGAAAGTAGATATTTCGCCGATCGTTTTTGTCTTCTTCGTCGTTTTCGTTCGGGGCCCGCAAATGCGAGTTTCAGCCTTGTGAAGATTGGGGCCCACAAGACCCACCTTATAAGAGGGGAACCCCTCTCTTCTTCTCCTTCATTCGTTTCCAGCAAGGGTTTGAGCTAGGGCTCTTTCCCTCTCTTCCCACTCTTTCTCTCTCATCTGAAACACCTCTCTCTTGGAGCTTTCATGGAGATTTGATCTCACCTCCTTCTTCCCCAACTCTCAAGCATTCCAAAGACCCCATTTTCAAGAACATTGGGCTAGGACAACCCTCCTCTTCAAGCCCTTCTTCTTATTTGGAACACCCAAAGGTTAGCAATGGTTTTCTTTTCTTTAGATCTTTGTTTTCCTCCTCATTTTGAGTGTTTTCATCTCTCATGCAATGGGTTTTCATGGAAATTCGGAAATGGATTTGTTTTCTAGGGTTTTTCCATGAGCTATTTGGGGGTTTTGTGATTTTGGGAGCTTGAGACCCTAGAGCATGGTTGGGAGTGCATCTTAGCCTTCATTGAGGCTTGAGGCAAGTAGATTTCCAATTAATATGATGGTTTCTCTCATTTGGTTCTATTTTATGATTTTTTTCTTCTTATGGGTTAATCTTCTTTGATTTATGGATCTACTTTGATGGAATGGACCATTGTTGCATTGATTTCAATATATGTTTTGTTTACCATGCATGGGAAGTTTGCTTTCATTATGGTTTTCTTTGAAAATTTGGACTTCTTGTGTTAAAGGTAAGTGTTCATGAGTATGGGGAAAACTTTGATTTTTAAAAAGGGTTGTGTTTGATCAATTAGATAGATTAATGAATGGTGATTGATGAGTTTGGAAGGTCAAGGAAGGGCCCAAAGGATCTAGGAAACTTGTATGAAAGATTGGGAATGAAAAAGGATCAAAAAGGATGGAAAAAGATGGAAAAAAAGGGGAGAAAACCCTCCCTGCACGGGCTGGACAGAAGCCCAGCTCGCTATAGCGAGCTTGGGCTCGCTATAGCGAGCCAGGCTTCTGGAATGGGCAGTTTTTGGCCCAATTCCTGGGCTGTTTAAGGCCTGTTTTGAGGCCTGTTTTCCGCCTGTTTAAGGCCCTGTTCCAGCTGGTTTTTAGGCCAATTCCCAACCTGTTTTTGGGCCATTTCAAGACCTGATATTGGGCCATTTCAGGGCCTGATATTGGACTGTTTTAAGACCTGTTTTTGGGCCTGTTCAGTTTAATTTTGGACTGTGTTTTAAAAATCAGTTTTGTGGGCCATTCGAGTTTAGTCTTGGGCTGTTTTTTAAAAATTTGTTTTGTGGGCCAATAAATGTTTAGTTGTGGGGCTGTTTTAAGGTATGTTTGTGGGCCATTTAAGTTTAGCTTTGGGGCTGTTTTAAAACCTGTTGGTGGGCCTGTTTCATGGTCAGTTTTGGGTTGCTTCATAACTCATTTTTGTGGGCCATTAGAGGTTTAGTTTGGGCTTGTTTTAAAACTTGTTCCTTGGACCATTCAAGGATTTGTTTGGACCGTTTTAAAACTTGTTCTGTGGGCTTGGTTAAGGTTGGTTTTTGGATTGTTATTAAGGATTATTTTGGACTCGGATTAAGGCCAACTATGGGCCTGTTTTAAAGAAATTTTGGACTACTCGTATTACTTGGAAAGTTGTGAAATGGGAATGATGTAAGAACGAGTGTATGTGAAATTACCCGGGAACCGTTCGAGTCTTAATGCGCACTTTATCATTTAAATATTATGGACTTTCATTGGCATCAAACACACTTTTTATCAATCAATGTTTAAAGGTTAAATGTGCATTGAGATGGTTCCTTGGTAAGTCATTAAGTCATTCTCCACTATCCATCCCATTTCAAGTCAGACTATGTATTTGTGTTTGTATTTGTATTTGTATTCTTGGGTAAACTAATTTGAATATCATCGGTGATTTGTTATAAAATCATGTGTCTTCCCATGTTCGAAAGGGTGGATCATATGATTTTATACAAATCACTTTGATGTGTATTTGAACGGTTTATCATGGATATTCGTATGTTTTCTCCGATTCGATTTGAAAAGAGATTTGGAGTATGTTCGTCACATTCGGGATTTCTTCGATAAGACTATTGTTTTGACAACACTAGTATTTGAAAATAAAAACCTCGAGGCAAGACGGGGCCAGAGCTATGTGGTGCGAGCCCATGAGCCAAAGAGGCTATGATTCCGAAAACAAACCCCGAGGCAAGACGGGGCCAGAGCTATGTGGTGCGAGCCCCTGAGCCAAAGGGATTAGTATTATGTTAGATTTGTATCCGTTCGAGTTTTGAAAACTAAAGGCACCACTAGGCTTAGGTCACCTTGTCGGGCTGATCACCCGGCTTGGGATCTTTACTCTGTCCGCCAGCTGCAGCTTGGATTCTGTCTGTACCGACCATGGCAACGGTAATTATTTGCCGGTCCCATTTGTATGGCTACGGTTCTGATACTTTTGATCTGCCGGTCCCATTTGTATGGCTACGGTTCTGATACTTTTGATCTGCCGGTCCCATTTGTATGGCTACGGTTCTGATCCTCTGTTTAGTACCACGTTCAGTGGCTACGCTCTGTCTGCTCTTATCACTTCGGTAATAGGAGGATTTAGCTATTTGTGGTCGCCTAGGT
This sequence comes from Litsea cubeba, assembly GCA_012931725.1. NCBI lineage: Eukaryota > Viridiplantae > Streptophyta > Magnoliopsida > Laurales > Lauraceae > Litsea > Litsea cubeba. The sequence goes on along the minus strand of CM022952.1, from coordinate 54,534,608 downwards.
TTTATCTGCATATTACTTTAGTTTATGATTCTTGTCGGTTATGCTTTTATGCTCAGATTTGTTTAATGTTTACAATATCGATCTTTATCATATTGTCGCTATTATTCAGGATTTGAAAGGTATTTCCAACCATTAAATGTTTTAAGCAGGCTTTTAATCTTTCGAGATATTCTTACATCTGATATTGTTCTTTTACTTGCTTTGATATTTATGTTCGGTCTTTCGATCATTTTAGCATGCTTTATTGTCATTATTGTTTAGATTACTTATTCGGTTTTACGATGATTTCGTCTGGTTTTATGTATGTTCTTTTATTTCATATTACTTGTTTATTTGCTTGCCAGACCGTCGTGTCTGACCCCTTTTGTTTGGTGCCAGTTTCTTCTCTTTCTGTTTGTAGGTGTTTGATCAGAGGAGGCGGTGGGACCGCCGGTCTGACGTGAGAGGCTGCCCGTTGATATCATCTAGATGTCAAGTTTGGCACCAGAGTTCGTATTGAAATGTTGGGGTAGTATTTTTGTTTAGTTGGATATTTTTGTATGGCTTTATCAGCCTTTTTCCTTTGGGTTTGTAATTAAGACATTTGTTAATTGTAACTTGAATATGTGGGAATTAATTAGTTTGTTACTACCAGCTCAGTGCGCTCTGATGTATGATTTATGCCAGTCTGTTTATGATGGCTTTATGGAATTGGTTGCGTGCGACACGGAACCCGATGGCCACGGATTCCGGGTCGTAACACCATGTTTAGCTTCCGCGAAAAAAAATATACTCTGATTGTGTTGGAATGTGATTATCCTCATTCACGCGGATCTTGGGAACTATAACAAAAAGTTTCAAATTTATTCCAAAATTTCGCACCCCGAGATCGGTTCGCTGCAGGTCCCGGTTTCGGGGCGTGACACATATGCATCCGCTGTTGGAAGCCTCATGTATGCCATGTTATGTACTAGACCAGATATTTGCTTTGCCGTTGGCATGGTTAGCAGGTATCAGTCAAACCCTGGACCTATGCATTGGACAGCTGTTAAGCATATATTCAAGTATCTTCGGAGAACAAAAGATTATATTCTGACCTTTCGAGCAGATGATCTAACGCCTTTGGCGTATACAGACTCTGATTTCCAATCTGATAGAGATGCTAGAAAGTCTACTTCAGGGTACGTATTTACTCTGTCAGGAGGGGCTATATCATGGAGAAGTGTCAAGCAATCCTATACTGCTGATTCTTCCATGGAATCAGAGTATGTGGCGGCATCGGAAGCTGCGAAGGAAGCAGTATGGCTCAGAAAATTCCTGTTGGAATTGGGAGTAGTTCCTGCAGTACAAAAACCGATTGTCATGTACTGCGATAACACTGGTGCTGTAGCACAGTGCAAAGAGCCCAGGAATCACAAGAAAGGCAAGCACATTCAGAGAAAGTACCACTTGATCCGGGAATTCATTCAGGATGGAGAAATAATGGTGGAGCATATTGCTTCAGCAAATAACTTAGCTGACCCATTCACTAAGACTCTTATTGAGAAAGTCTTCACTTCTCATGTTGAGTCTCTGGGCGTTAGGTTAGGAAATAGTGATCTTTAGTGCAAGTGGGAGTTTATTGGGATTGGTGTATGCCCTAAAGCCCACTAGCTGCACTCTCATCTTTTGTTACTGGATATTTATTGGTTATTTAATGGAATGACTCTTTTCTGCTTAAACATGTATATATGTATGGTTGTGTAAGGCCCATTGTTTCTAGTAAATGAATTAGGTGTGTAGTGTCTACACACAGATAGGTCTAATTCATGGACACTGGAAACATCATATTTGTTCATAACTGAGAGATGGAGCTGGGCACTTCATCTTGGTATAAGTTATAATGAGAGACTCTCCTGTATTCAGGATGACTTACCTAAGTCATGGGAGGGCTTTCCCGGATTCATCTCATTAGTGCATATGTAATGCATTGAACAGGATCATGGTAGGTGTGATCTCTAAAATAGTACTATCACAGAGAGAGATCAAGTCACCTCATGCTACTGAGTGACCGGTGCTCTTAATCTTGAGCATTTGTGGATGAACTGACGAAGTCAAGTTCTTGTGCTTTAATTCACTATGGGTGAGATTCTTTTCATGGGTCAACAGCTCTGTGTTTTGGGTACTCGGACTTGATCAGTTGGGACGTACAGATGCAATAAAGAATCTATGCCATCTAATGATGGAATGATCGTCCCCTTAGAATTATCCGATTAATCATTAAAATCTAAGATCTTAGTATATGGATGTTCCATATGGATATTGAACTTGTGGGTCGCTCCCTGGATCAAGAGAATGATATTCGAATGATGATTATGTTAAGGATATGAAGTTCTAAGGTTTAGATGTAATCGGGAAGGTTGATAGTACATGTGATAACCTGACTCGATTATGGATGTTACATAGAGGGGCATTCAGGTCATTACACTTAGTAGGTCGAAGACAACCGTCATTTTATGACGAGCTTATTATATTATATATTTGTCCTTGGAGTTCAACCATAACTCTTTAGTGGAATGAGTTAAGGTTAAAATGGTCTTTATGTTGCTATGGGTTTAGCATGGACATTTTGGTCATTTTGGGAGCCAATAGCAAATATGTCTTTTGGTCCCTTCTCTAGTCACTTACCAAGATTGGCATGGTTTCCTAAAATGTTTAGATAACATTTGGATGAATTATTTTAGTGGAAAAATAATTTTGAGTTTAAATTCAAATAGGCCTTTGATGGCATACATAAATTTAATTCTAGATAAATTGTATGTGGGCCATGGTGTGCATTAGTATGTGGGACGTCCATAATAGGATTTCCATGGGTAAGGTTTCCAATTTTGAGTAGGTCTCTCTACTTGAAAGATTGGACTCCTCTTTAGATTAGTACTAGCAAAACCCCGTGGATAACCACGAAACCACCAAATGCATGATATGAATTATTTTTAATAAATTTATTAATTAGTAAACTTGTGACTCCTTGTTTTTGTTGCTAATTTGATATTTATGTTTTTTTCCAAATATTTTATTCTTTAGGTGAGCCATTAATTGATTAAGAAAGATCAAATGATCATAGACCTAAAAAATTGACCAAAGATTTTTAAGTGGGACCTAGATGAATGGGGTCTACCATCTTTATTCTAACCGTCCATAAAATCAAATGATACGGGCCGGGACCCATGAATTGATTAATAAAGATCAAATGATCAAATGATCATAGACCTCTCAAATTGACCAAACCTAACCTATTTAAGTGGGACCCCCAAGATGAGTGGGGTCCACCATCTATATTCTAACCGTTCATGAAATAATCTGATGCGGGCTGGGACCCATGAATTGCTTGATAATGATCAAAGTATTAAATGATCATAGACCTCACAAATTGACCAAACATAACCTATTTAAGTGGAACCCCCAGATGAATGGGGTCCACCATCTTTATTTTAAACGTCCATAAAACCATATTATGCGGGATAGGACCCATGAATTGATTTAAAAAGATCAAATGATCAAATGATCGTAGACCTAACAAATTGATCAAATATGTTTAAGTGAGACCTATATGAATGGGGTCCACCATCTCTATTCTAACCGTCCATAAAATCATATGATGCGGGCCGGGACCCATAAATTGATTGATAAAGTTCAAATGATCATAGACCTCATAAAATGAACAAACCTAATTATTTAAGTGGGACCCCAAAGATGAATGGAGTCCACCATCTATATTCTAACCGTTCATAAAACCATATGATGCGAGCTGGGACCCATGAATTACTTGATAAAGGTCAAAGGATCAAATGATCATAGACCTCACAAATTGACCAAACCTAACCTATTTAAGTGGAACCCCCCCAAATGAATGGGGTCCACCATCTCTATTCTAACCGTCCATAAAATTATATTAAGATCAAATGATCATAGAACTAACAAATTGACCTAATATATTTAAGTGGGACTCGGATGAATGGGGTCCACCATCTCTATTCTAATCGTTCATAAAACCATATGATGCGGGCTGGGACCCATGAATTGATTGATAAAGATCAAATGATCATAGACCTCACAAATTGACCAAACCTACCTATTTAAGTGGGACCAAGATGAATGGGGTCCACCATCTATATTCTAACCGTCCATAAAACCATATGATGCGAGCTGAGACCCATTAATTGATTGATAAAGATCAAATGATCATAGACCTCACAAATTGACCAAACCTAACCTATTTAAGTGGAGCCCCCAAGATAAATGGGGTCCACCAAAATTATATTCTAATTGTCCATAAAACCATATGATACGGGCTGTGACCCATGAATTGTTTGATAAAGATCAAATGATCATAGACCTCACAATATTATGCGGGATGAGACCCATGAATTGATTAAGAAAGATCAAATGATCAAATGTTGATAAGATCAAATGATCATAGACCTCACAAATTGACCAAACCTAACCTATTTAAGTGGGACCAAAATGAATGGGGTCCACCATCTATATTCTAACCGTCCATAAAATCATATGATGTGAGCTGGGACCCATTAATTGATTGATAAAGATCAAATGATCATAGACCTCACAAATTGACCAAACCTAACCTATTTAAGTGGAGCCCCCAAGATAAATGGGGTCCACCAAAACTATATTCTAACTGTCCATAAAACCATATGATACGAGCTGGGACCCATGAATTGCTTGATAAAGATCAAATGATCATAGACCTCATAATATTATGCGGGATGAGACTCATGAATTGATTAAGAAAGATCAAATGATCAAATGATCGTAGACCTAACAAATTGACCAAATATTTTTAAGTGGGACCCAGATGAATGGGGTCCACTATCATTGAGAGATTTTAGGATAATTATTATTGGTAATAGGGATCTCATTGAGAGAGTTTAGGATAATTCAAATTCTAATCAAGCAATTTCTATTTTGGATTCTAGCAGAACACCATTCTAGGCTGGCTGCTGCTACGTGTCCCTCTCCAAGACATGCCAGGTGTCCTCTAGGAAGTGTATACATCCCTTTAGTAATATAGATTCCTATGAGAGAGTTTCCTTTTTGGATTAGGAACTTAAAATTAGTAAGTGTTGTACAACTAGGATTACTAATTGTATGGGAAGTTCCTTTAGTTTCCTTTTCTAATTGGAGTGTTTCTTAAAGGAAATAAATCTTTCCTTTTAGGACATCTTTTAGAATTAGGAGAGATAACTTTATGGGAAAGCTTTCCTCAAAGTTTCTATAAAAGAAACCACAAAGCTCTTGGACGTCCAACATAGCAAAGAAAAGAGCTCCCACACGTCCAGCCTTGGGTGCTATTATTCTTCATTGAAGAAAGCTTAAGGTCTGAGATTTTCCATTAGAGAAATAGTTCTCAATTCCTAGATTAAGATCCCACCATCTTAGCCAATCAGATTTGGAAGTGAGATAGAGGAGAAGATCAAAGGCAACACTACTGCAGAAAATTCCAGCAACTTGTTTGCTAATTGCAAGTCTGAGTTCGGGCCTTTGGATCTATTTTTTCAGAGATTTGAAGTCTACAAATCTTTGAGGTAATAGTCTTCTTCTTTCTCCTTTAATTATACACTTGTTGGTCATGAATTCATGGAGTTCTCATGCGATCTATATGGCTGATTTATGCTGCCCAAATCAGATTTTTTTAAAATCTGTCATGTTACAAATTAGCCATGAATGGCTTTCGCTAATTCAGATCTGAATCGCAGTTTCTTTCATGAACATCCTGGCTACAAATTCTGAGCCACCACCCCGTAATCCACCTCAAGATGATGCGATCACATGCATCCAACAGTTGGAACAAGGCCAGCAGAGGATTGAAACTCAGATGGAAAACCTTCTCCCCGCCTTCCAAAATCAGGCGAATAATGAACCTCCTCTGAATCGTCAAGATGATGAGGTAAACGGAGAAGAAAATGAGTCACGCGCCCTTACCAAAAAGGACATAGACAGTATCCTCGCAAAAGCAAAAGAAGAGGATATACTCATGGAGCATGGGACCAAGCCACCATATCCCTTGCGGATGGACTCAGTCCCGTTCCCTACAAAATTCAAACATCCTACTCTCCAAACATATACGGGGAAAGGATTAGCCAGACAGCACGTCATCCATTTCAAGATCTTGATGGGAGCTATTGCGGATCAAGATGCACTCAAGATCCGCCTCTTTGCAAGTACCCTAAAAGGTACGGCCTTCGACTGGTACTCCACTCTGTCGGAGGACTCCATCCAAAATTGGGCCATGCTAGATACACGCTTCTTGACTCACTTCAAAGGTGAGGATCATCCCGTAACTATGGCTCAGTTGTGCAGGCTAAAATAGGGGGAGAATGAGTCAACATATGACTTCATTCACAAGTGGAAAGCAATGGCATACAAATGCTCTGATGTATTGCCACAAGCGTCGCTAGTCGACATCTGCCGAAACAACATGAGAGCTAGAATCCGCTCCATGATCATCGGCAACAAATCAAAGAAATGGGAGAACTCCTAGAAGCTTCCATGGAAGCTGAAATGGTGATTTAAGACCTCATCAGTCAGAAATCATCAAGAAAAGAGCCAACCGCCATTGCAACCTCAAAAACAAAGAAAAAAGAGGTCCTCAATGTGTAAACCAAGTCAGCTCCTCAGCCACCAAAGAAAGCTGAAAACAAAGCTGCTGGTAAGAGACTTGAACTCTTAGATGCCTTCAAAAAGCGAATAGAAAAGAAATACCCGTTCGATGAAGATGTTGATAAAATCTTCGGGGCTCTCATGGCAAATGGCAAGCTCACTTTACCTGAACCCAAAAGACCGGGTGATGTTGGCATAACCAACAATCCTCGGTACTGTCCATACCACCAGATGATCTCGCATCCTCTCAATCAATGCTTCGTTGTGAGGGAGAAAATAAACGAGATGTGGAAACACGGAGTCATCACCTTTGACAAAAACTATGGGTCTGCCTCCATCAACATGGTGTCATGTGGACAAACATCAAAATCACCGAAGAAGAAGATCACTACTTCCTTCAAGGTGATAAACTCAATCCAAGTGTCCGAGGAACTGGTTCCTTACCCGACACCAGACGGACAACCCATATGGGTACATCCCTATCTCCTATAAGATGAGAATTAGGAGGTCGTGAAAACCAAGCCTACGCTCAACAACGAAGGTAGGCTAGGAAACATCTCCTCAAGCTCAAACGGCAAGAGAAGACCCAGCCAAAACAAGAAGTCCAAGAAAAGGCAGAGGCTTCCTCTATCACTTCACTAGAGGTGACAAAAACGTCCCTTCAAGAGACTTCAAAGGGGGTAAGAAAATTCACTCTCAGTGATTTCATGCCACCTCAATTCAAAGAAGCCACACAGGGGGCATCATACTCTTGCAATTCGGTAGTTAGATTCTCCATTGATGGATACGAGTTCAGCGACACCGATGATGGATTCGAATCCAGCTACACTTACGAGTGGGAGGAGTCCCTTGAAACGGGAGAATATCTCTCCAATGAAAAATGGGTTCCTGAGACTCATCTTATGCCAGTAATCTGGTATAACCCCCTACAGCTACAAGGATCATGGTCTGATGATGAAGAAGACCAAGAGGCCGTATAAGAAAATGTTGTTGAACCAGCACCCATCATTGCTCCAGTGGAAATCAACTATGTTGAGCCACAAAGAATTAATGAAGAAGAAGATTTGGCTCCCATGCCTGATCTTGAAGAATATGCAAGGATCTTGCAGCGTCTCGCTCTAGAACAAGAGCAAGACCGCGTCAACGAGCCTCCTCGCAATCCAGAGCCTGAAGTCCCTGAAGACCGTCGGGTACATCCTCCCTTAACTCCTGAAATGGAGAAAATCGCTGGACAGACGATCCTCTTACATCTGAGGATGAGTCTGACTCCGATCAGGCAACGTCTCCTGTTAGAGCTTCCTGTAATGTGATAATTCGGGATTATAGCTCTGCCGAAGCATCGTCTGACGAGATCACTTACACTCTGACGACGCCTAGCAATGTATCCTCTGGAGCCACCTCATCTCACGTGACTTTCACTGAGATGACACCCTCTCAGGTTTCTTCTCCTGAGACTGTGACTTCAAAGCTCACACCCTTCCTGACTGAAGAATCCTCAGCTATTGATGCTTGGGACGATGAATTGGTCAACGAAGAAGAAAGGTTGCTGGATGATGTTCAGGACTTGTTCTCAAAAATGCTCATTGCAACACAATCACTAAGGATGGCAACTCTGCCCCAGATACATCCTCATCAAATGAAAAACGCAGCCTCTTAATCCTGAAGATAATCTTCCAAATGAAGACCCTTCTCAAGAAGCTGTCGAAGTTGGAGGCACCCACTTTAGCCGGGACTACCACAAGAATTACAACCAATCTTCCTTTACATATGTAAGCGCCCCTAGTGGCAACAATGATGAACATGCAGGCCCCAAGGAGGCTTTCAAGTATGACTTGATTGAACATTTCAAGCACATACCTGCACGTCTGCACATCCTAGATTTATTACGAATGTCTCCACGCACTCGTGATAATCTCATTTCAAAATAACAAAAGCTGAATGAGGATGTCGACAAACATGCCCCGTAAGTCCTCCAAATTGAAATGGACTACCGGGTCAAAAACTCAGAAGCTTCCCCAAAGGGAGAAAAGAAGAAAACTGAGGGATCATACATCGAATGCCTCTCGATTCAAAAAGCAGCCAGTGCAACCATCGCCTTCACTAAGGACGACCTCCTACTTGGTGAAACAAGGCACAACCGACCCCTATACTTCACAGGGAACATCAAGGAGATGCCTATGCATAGAGTTCAAATCGACCCAGGTTCTGCACTCAACCTCATCTCCACTTCGGTTCTCGAAGAGTTGGGCATCCCACCCAGCAAACTGAGCCACACATCTGTAGCTATCTTTGGATACAATGGGAGTACTCAAAGGCCGATCGGCAAAATTAGGTTCAAGTTGCAGATCGGTGATCTTATCTCTGAGGTCAATATGTATGCAATAAAAACCCCTTCATGCAACAACATCCTTCTCGGACGCCCCTGGATCCATGAGAATGGTGTTGTCCCTTCAACTCTACATCAATGCATCAAGTTTGTTGGCGACGACGGCATGATACATCGAGTCTTTACGGACAGAAAACCCTTCAAAGGCAAAGAAGTCCACTTTGCAGACTCACAGATGTATGAAGGTGAAAAAGAAGAAAAGGAGAAACACACAGCACCCTTTGCCGAAAATCTCCAGAAAGATTAAGGCAAAGTTCCTCAACAATCACTAGAAGAAAACAAACCATCCGGTAAATCCGAAGAGAGCATTCAAACTCCCTTCATCATCTCCCTCAAACCTTCAAAGCCTTTGGTCATCACAACTATAGTGAAAAAGGCAAAGCAAAAGTCTGGGGGCAAGTTTGTTGTCTCTTTCGTGTCTATCATGTAAGACACGGATTCGGATTCAGAGCCAGAAGACGATACATTGTCAAGCCAAGCTGGCACTCAGCAAGTTCAGCCTGCTCTGACTCCAATGGAGACAACTTCTGACATAGAAGATCCTACGTCAGCTTCCTTTGTTGTTCCAGCAACTTCAACAAAGGAAAACTCAATCTTTTTCCATAGATCGGATGCTTCTTCATCAAACTCCATGCTTGAACCCTTCCAAAATGAAGGTATGCCTCAACTATCCTTATATAGTCCTGTGGCACAAGCCATTATGAAGAAAATAGGCTATGACGCTCAAAACCCAGTCGGTTTGGGAGAAGGAAGCTATATTCTCACACCATTGGGGCCCGCCTTGACCAAAAGTCAGCTGGAAGATTGGAGACTCTACGAGCATGTAGAAAAGTCTTCACACGGGCTAGGGTATGATCCCGACACTCCCCTGAGATAGTTGACACAAAGGCTTAAAAGTCAATTTACTGAGTAAGCCTCAACATCTCAAGTCGATGAAGACATCGATCTCCTTAGATATCTTTTCTATGAGTCACCTGACAAAGATCCAGGAAGCTCATCCAATTGGTACGATTTCTCTGACAATGAAGAGAAATTGTCCGATGGCACAGACGGGAGGTCTGCTGACCCAGAAGAACCCTCGTCTCCAAAAGAAGTACCCTACTTCGACACGGTTTCAACAGGCGATTAGGATCATCTCATAGCAAACCTTATGAAAATTGCCGATCAAGAAGACCCTTGGAAATGAACAAAACCTTAGTCTTGAAATGACCTTGAAACCCCAGAAGGTTTCATAGAGCTGGAAGCCTCCGAAAATATTGTGGAGGAACCACCTTCGAACCTTCCAACAGAAGATCATGTTCAAAAGATAGACTTGGGAACACTAGATAACCCACGTCCTGTATTCATAAGCAATAATATAAAGGATGATGAGTTACCCGAGTATATCGCCTTTCTTCGTGAGTTCATTGATTGCTTTGCATGGTCTTACGCTAAAATGCCTAGCTTAGACCCCAAAATAGCAGTCCACAAACTCAATCTTCAAGAAGACATCATGCCTGTCAAGCAGGGTCATAGAAGATTCCGTCCAGATGTGATGGATAAAATTGAACAAGAAGTTCAAAAAGTCAAAAACGTTGGCTTCATCCGTGAGGAACAACATCCTGAATGGTTGGCCAACATTGTCCCTGTGATAAAGAAAAACGGACAGATCAGGGTCTGTATTAACTATAGAGACCTGAATGGCGCATGCCCTAAAGATGAATTTCCACTCCCCAAACCAGAGGTAATGATTGACAATATCTATGGATTTGAGTGAATGACATTCATGGATGGTTTCTCTGGCTACAATCAGATAAAAATGCATCCTGAAGATGAAAAACATACATCATTTCGGACCCCATTTGGCGTGTATTGCTACACTATCATGCCTTTTGGTCTGAAAAATGCTGGTGCCACGTATCAGAGGGCTATGATGAAGATATTCCAAGATATGCAGCACAAGACGGTCGAATGTTACGTTGATGACCTCGCCCTCAAAAGCAAAAGAAAAGAAGATCATCTCGAAGACCTTCAAGAAGTCTTCCTCCGGCTTCGCAAACATAAACTGCGAATGAATCCTCTGAAGTGTTTCTTCGGCGTCTCGTTGGGTAAGTTCCTTGGATTCTTAGTTCGGAAAGCTGGAATAGAGCTTCACCCCATAAAAGTCAAAGCCATTCTAGAAATGTCCTCTCCAAGAACCTTGAGAGAACTCAAAGGGCTTCAAGGGAGATTGGCCTACATCAGACGGTTCATCTCTAATCTTTCGGGGAAATGCCGTTCATTCTCCCGATTGATGAAAAAAGGTGTAAAGTTTGTTTAGGATGATGACTGTGAAGCTGCATTCCAAGATATCAAGTCATACCTGACCAAACCTCCAGTGTTAGTTGCTCCTACCACTGGAAAACCATTCATCTTGTCCACAAGAGCCCTTGATCATTCTCTGGACGCTCTGCTTGTACAAGAAAATGGTGAAAGAAAAGAAGCTGCTCTATACTACCTCAGCCGCATGCTAGTAGGTGCAGAGCATCTATACTCTCCAGTCGAAAAAGAATGCCTTGCAGTGCTGTTCGCCGTACAAAAGCTACGTCACTACTTGCTTTCCAACACAGTATACCTGCTATCGAGGATCAACCTCTTGAAGGTCCTTGTCACAAAAGCAGGTTCTCTCAATGCCCGACAGGCAAAATCATCCATCCTTCTGTCACAATTTGATATTAGGTATGTGCCACAAAAGGCGATCAAAGGGCAAGCTCTAGCAGACTTTCTCGCAGAGCATCCACTTGCCTAAAGATTCTCCACTCAGAGATGATCTCCCAGATGAACCAGTCTACAATATGGAGACTTTCTCACAAAATGCTTCCTGGGACATGTACTTTGATGGTGCAACCAGGACAAATGAAAAAAGATAGCTGATCTCGGGAGTTGGCATCCTCTTTGTTAGCCTCGACAAATACATGATTCTACACGCTTTCTTGCTACTGGAATCATGCACAAACAATGCAGCTGAATATCAAGCTCTGATCCTAGGATTGGAACTCGCCATCGAATCCGGTATCACCATGTTGGAAATCTTTGGAGACTCTCAACTGATCGTCAACCAAATGAATCAGAAATTTGAAGTCTGGAAGCCTGATCTACTGCCTTACTACAATAAGGCACAATCGCTTCTGCAAAAGTTTGACATCTGTCACATCACCCACATTCGTAGAGGTGAAAACATACGTGCAGATGCCCTGGCTGGACTTGCCGCATCTATGGCAATCCAGGAAGGGGGAAGGGGAAAACATGCAAATCACAGTGTGTGAAAGAAGAATCCTTTCTCCTCTTAACACACACTAAGCAGTTGCTGAATGCCATCGAGTGGTTGGAAGTCGGATCTCTATCCTTCAACCTTCAATCGGCGACTGGAGGGATCCGTTCATTGATTACACTATGTTCGGAATCCTACCTGAAGATCCAAAAGAACGGGTAAGCATCCAAAGGCAAACCCCAAGCTTTCATTTGGATATTCCTTTAAAAATCCTTTACAGAAAACCCTTCAATGGAGTACTTCTACGCTGCTTGTCACAACAAGAGGCTGAAGAAACACTCAAAGAAGTTCAAGCTGGTCTTTGTGGAGCTCATCAGGCTGGTCCAAAGCTCTATGATAAGATAAAAAGGTTAGGTTATTACTGGCCTACCATGGTAGTTGACACAATGCAATTTGCTAAGCGCTGCCAGCAATGCCAAGTTCACGGAGATTATGTTCACATGCCTCCAGAATGGCTACATCCTACAGCGATTTCATGACCTTTCGAAGCCTGTGGTATGGACATCATAGGTCCTATTTCTCCCCCTTCGAGCAAAGGCCATTGCTTCAATTTTGACACTACGGATTATTTCTCCAAGTGGTCAGAAGCATTGCGCTTAACGAAATGAAGACCTCATCAATCCTTCAGTTCCTGCGCACCAACATCATTTGTCGTTTCATCCATGATAACATACCACAATTTCGGGATCATCGATTCTATAGGTTCTGCGATAAATACAAAATCCAAAGCTGTCATTCGGCTCCATACAATCCGGCAGCAAACGGATTAGCAGAAGCCTTCAACAAGACACTCTGCAAAATCTTCAAGAAAATGGTCTCTAGTCACAAAAGAGACTGGAGCGACAAAACTGTCTGAAGCTTTATGGGCCTATCGAACCACCATTCGAGGACCAACCCATAGAACACCATTCTCCTTGGTCTATGGATGCTAAGCTGTCGTACCCTTGGAAGTACAAATTCCTTCCTTGAGGGTATCTGTGCAAAATGACATGACTCAAGAAAGTAATGTCAAATTCCGACTCCATGAGCTGGACAATCTTGATGAGACACGGCTCGAAGCTCGATAAAGCATTGAACTTTACCAAGCACGCATGGCAAGATCTTTCGCCAAAAAAGTCAGGCAACGCGCCTACAAAAAGGGTGACTTAGTTCTTGCGGTAAAAAGACCAATGGTCTTCGCTCACAAGTTCAAATGCAAATTTGAGCCAAAATAGGAGGGACCCTATGTCATTGACAAGGTTTTCTCCAATGGCGCGTACGCACTCCTAAACATGGAAGGTGACAGATGTATGCTGCCCATCAACGGCAAGTTCTTAAAGCGGTACTACCCTTGAAGACTTACCCAACTGGGTAAGAGCAATGCATGTACGGCCAAAATCAGTTTCCAAGTACACGCTTGCTAAACCCACTCTTTTTAGAATTTTCATACCAAATGTTGAAATTTCTAGAAATTTAAACAATGCTTACTTTCATCGTTTCATTGTTCAAAAAAAAGTCCAAGTTTAGGAACCTTTCCCTAACTTGACCAAAATTTTCAACCCTTGAACCCAAAATTCATGGTTTGAAACAAAATCCGGATTCAGGGATTTTCACCCAAGTCCACCCTACCTTTTACCGCCTAAATGGTTTTAGGTCAAAACTTATGACCCTCGTGTCTTTAAACAAAAAAAAATGGTTTTTCAAAAAACCGCGGGGAAGCGACGCTTAGTCGATACTCACACAAATCAGAAGCATGCGAACCACGTTCAACACTTCCAAAATCGCAGGGAAGCGACATTTCGTCTATACTTGCAAAATCAAAAACCATGGAGATGCAACATTTCAGTTGATATCCCCAACCCAAATTTTAAAGGTTCGAAAAAACCTAAAAACTGTGGAGACGCAACATTTCAGTTGATATCCACAACCCAATTTCAAAGGTTCGAAAAAACCAAGAAATCATGGAGATGCAACAATGCAGTTGATATCCATAACCCGAAGGTTTGAGAAAACCGCAAATTTCAAATATTGTGGGGAAACGACATCAAGTCAGTACCCGCAAAACCAAAATTTTTGAAAGGTAAGGAAGAGAAATTCCATCAATACTTGCACCTAAATCCGCGAGGATGCCACATTCCATCGACACTCGCAACCGAATGAGCAAGGATGCGACATTCCATCGATATTTACAAGACCATTCAGCAGGGAGGCGACTTTTAGTCGATACTTGCATTTTTTGAAACCAAAACAGGCTATCAATGCAACAAACCGGCTATAAATGCCACCAAAACAGGCTATAAATGCCATAAACCGGCTATAAATGCCACCAAAACAGGCTATAAATGCCACCAAAGCGGCTATCAATGCCACAAACCAGCTATCAATGCCGCAAAACAAAATCGGCTATCAATGCCACAAACTAAAAACTTGGCTTTCAAAAAACCCGGCTATCAATGCCACCAAATCGGCTATTAATGTCACCAAAACTGGCTATAGATGCCACCAAAATCGACTATCAGTGCCACCAAAATCGGCTTCCATGCCACAAATAAAATCTGGCTCCCATGCCAAAAACAATCATTTGACAAAAGATTTTCACAAAATGAAAAAACTTTTGATCAAGTCCCATTTAACAATTACTTTCATCACAAAACGATTTAGGTGAGCGTAGGGAAAACAAAAAAAAAAGAGTACCAAAAAAATACATGTGGTACAAAAAAAAAGTGAAGGACAGTTTCTGCTACAAAAAAATCAGGAGCTCAACCAAAAATGGTTCCCAGCCAAAATTCCAGCTCCTCAAGCAAAGTTTTGGCTCAGCCGTCAGAGTTTCCAGTGCACGCTTCTTCAGGAACTTGCCATGAGATGCTGGGGTAGGCTGTAACCCTTCTTTCACACCGGGAAGCTTATCCCGAGCAGTCTGCCATTATTTGTCCTCTTGAAACTTCCTTTCAAGAACTCGATCAGCATCTGCAACCCGGCAAATCAGAGCACTCTCCCTATCGCGAGCCTCTGTTATAGCAGCCTACTTGGCAGCGACTTGTGCCTTCAAATGCTCAAGATGTTTCCTAGCCTCATTGATCTCCCAATCAAGGATGTTAAGGTCATGTGTCATCCCAATGATAGCTAGCTCTTCTAAGTTCTTCTCTCGGACTAGCTGCTTCCTGCTTTGTGTAGCCTCATTCAGGTCAAACTTAGCCTTATCAGCAAGGTCTAGGAACATCTCCTTGAAGGACTCGTCGTCAGCAAAGCCAATGGTGTCAAACCACTTGTCACCCAGTGCAATGATCCCATCAACAATCGCCCTAGCACCTGTGACATCCAGACCAGCCTCTTCGGCATCACCGAGAATCTCCTGCACATGCTGGATCATGCTAAATCCGGCATCCAAGTGTCCAGCAAGGAGAGTCTCAATCCAAGAGCTCAGAACCCGCACCACCACCTTCTTCGCAAAAAGAAGAGATGGCCCAGCTGAAGATTCGCCCCGCTCCGTCGGTCGGCTGCTCATGTCATGCCCCGTTGGAAGAGGAACAAAAGAACTCTTTCCAGTTGGAGCTGCTGGGGAAGAAATCTCAGCACGAGGTACCTCCTCCACCGTGTCAGAATTGGTTGCAGGAGTCTCTACCTCCAGATCAACCTCTGGTATTCCTTGCTCTGTATCTAAAGGAAGTAATGGACTCTCCTCTGCCGCTTCAGAACCTGCCAAACAAACACAAAAAGGTATGAATATGATCCTGTTTGAAAATCATTATCAGGGTTATTACTACAAAATACCTTCTTCGACGACTGGTGGAACACTCTCTTCCTCCATGAACTCATCAGAAGCATCATCAACATTCGCATCCATCGATGGCTCAAAGTCATCAAAATCCTGTGGCAAGTCAGCTGACAAGAAAAATGTTAGCAAACCAAGTCACAGACAAAAAAAAGAAAGCAAAAGAAGTTATACCAATTGGAGATTCTGGAACCACTCCAGAATCCCTAGGTTCTTCTTCTGGTGCCGCAACCGGATCCGTCACCGCCTCATCGGCAGGAACCTCAGGCATCGCCAAGTCTTCATCCTCTGCTAAAAAAACAGCAAGGGGGGAAAGCAAATCAGAACATGGAAAAATCCCATGAAAAGAAATGGAGAAAGAAAGAGGAAGAATCATACATTCACCGACGGTCTCTTCTTCTCGGCTTCTCTTTTCTGGAGGCTCGTCAGCATTCCCTGGCACCTCCTCATTGATAGTAAAAGGGACTTCTATATCAGGAGAGTCCTCATGTTGCCCCTTGCTACGATGATGACTCCTCTTCCTCTTATTTCTGCGAGCTTGCTTCTTAGTGGAACCTGCCCCGCTGTCAGAGTCAGGTTTCCCATTTGACTCCTCACTAGATGGTCTACCCTTGTCAGTAGACTCCACGGAAGCTTACCTCTGTGCCGCTTGCATCCAAGCGTCAAGCTCAGCTTTCTCTTGTTCTATCTGCTCTAAGTCCTCATCAGGTATTTCTCGAATAGCTTCAGAGCCAATGACGCCCTGGTCACCGAGAAAGGCTATCTTGTGGTTCTCTCCAGTAAGGAAGGCCCAAACTTCCTCTCGCCGGATGCCATCCGACTTTTCAAGGCTTTTTCCAGACGATAGCTTCACATCAAGCTCTTTCTTGGAAAGCCCCAGATATGCCGAAAAGCTCTCCATGAACCACTTCGCGAAGCCGGCAGTCCGGGAAGTCGACAATACAAGATAAGAAATCATGGCAGTAGTGTCTTCAGCACTATAGAAAGCTGAAGTTTTTTCTCCCGTCCTGTAACCTCCAAAGCGCTTCACCATGCTTGAAGGCGCTCCAACAACGCCTTGAGAAAAGCCCAACTGCAGAGCAAAGCGAGAAGGTACATATGGCTGGATGTCGACGAAAAGATATTTGCGGTACACCATCGTGCTGACACGTATACTGAAAAGCCACTCCTTCTCTGCATTTGTCAAAGAGTAATGCCTTCCCAACCCTGCCCTGGTAGAGTCTCGGGAGGTACCAAAGTCAAAAGCCTTCTTCCGCAACTCCGGAGAAAGCTTTACTGAAGACTACCCCATCTCGACGTCCCTAAACCGTCGGATCCTCATGCGGGCAAACAAAAGTGATTCGGACATGGCTTTGCCCTTAGCCAGTCGAATCATGAGAGGATCATCATCCTGCTCAGCACCCAGCCGGTGGAAGCCAGGACAGTGGTATACAAACCACGAATAAAAGATATGGGATGAAAATACCCTATTCATAGGGAGCCCAAGCCGAACCAAAAAAGCAGCAGCCTGCAGTTCGGTACTTAAGTAGGAGTAAAGAGCTGGCACCAAAGCAAGCCGCTCTCCAAACGCCATCTGACAAGCCGAAAAAATACAACAATGCGGCCTGATGTGCGTTCCATCTCCTCTAGCAAAAATAGCCTCACCTAGCCAAAAAGTGAGGTAAACAGCGAGATCTCTCCGCAGTACAATCTCAAGACATATGGTATTTGTACTCACAAAGAAATGTCTCAACTCTTCTTGCATAGCCAAAATCTTCTTCGAACCCGGATCCTTAGCCCTGTCTTCCCGGGTCATGCTATCAGAAGGCTCCCCACTTTCAAAGAAGTTGGGAGACGAAGAGCTAAAACTCTTCCAACTGCTGGATCTTACTTTTGAGCCCTCCTTCTCCTTCAAAAAATCATAGAAGGCGACGAGCTGAAAGTACAAAAGCCTAAACTCCTCAGACTGTTCCTCGAGGACACTGTCGATCGGCATAAACTCCTCAAAGAGTCTACCAAGGATGGGCAATCCAGTAATGGCGCTCAGCTCATTCAAAGAGAAACCAATCTCATCATTCATCACAACGAAGGTATTGGTTTGTGGAAGGAATGACTCCAACATAGCCATGAAGGCCTGATCGGAAAAGATCACGGTCTCCCTAAAAGCATGGACCGGATAAAAAATCCCTGCTTCCTTCAAAACGGTGCCACCAATCAGCAGGACACGATCAGTCCACGACTTCCACTTGAAGTCGGCACTGAAATGACCATGAAGTCAAAAAGGCTTCACCCAACTGCTACCCTCACCGCTGAAAATGCTGAGGCCCACCGGTCCTAAATCGACCGACAGATAATCAGAGCCCTGGTAGCCGCTGGCCGGCATCAACATGTCCATGTCAGCAGGCGACTTATCCGCATATCCTAGAGAAATGCCAACAAAAACCCCGGTCTTGATTACATTTGTCCTTCTCACACAGCTTGGAGGATCTTCCCTCTTAGAGCACGTGGGGGCAAGGCTCATAATCGAGATGGTTTCAAACGTCGACCGGGTAGCAACAGTCTTCTTCTCATCGTCAGCTGTGAAAGAGAACTGAAAGCATCTCCTCTGGTATGTCATGTCATCAGGGACGGCATCACCAAAGAAGAAGGTAGGCTTGGGCAAAACCCTCTGATCATCTATCACCCATGGACGACTGCATACCATGATCTTATAAAATCCCTCTCCTTTGAGAGCGATCAGTCGCTGACTCATCTCAACTCTGTTAAGGGAGTCGCACTCTTCCAGGTTTCTCTCAACATACTGAACCTTCTCCCAGGCCTGCTGAACGGTCGGATTAGAATATCTAGCAGGTCGATGAGGTACGCTTGTAGCAGGCTCTTTACCCTTGTTCATTCTGGAGGAACCACCTGCAAAGGTTGGAAAAGAAAAAGATCAATCATCAAAATGACAGAGTTTCACTAAAAAAAATCTGGCGAAATTTTTACATGGCTCCGGGGTAATTCCGAAGAAAAAGGAAATATCCCGAAAGAAATAGCAAGCTTGAAGATGGGCTCAACATTGCTGTGAGCTTCGAAACTCCAAACTTTCGAAACCTCAAAGTCTCCGTAAAATCAGGAAGGGCTCAACATCGCTGCGAGCTCCAAATTCCCAAATTTGCTAAAACTTTCAGGTATGCTATCACATCATGCCATCAATTCAATTTGCAAAAAAATGCATGCATGAACATCTTGGTTTGCCAAAAAAATGCGTCATCATGATGAGCAAAAAAAAAAGAAGAAAAAAAGAAAATTTCTCAAAAAAAAAGAGAAAGAAAACAAAAAAAAGGAGTTGGCCCACAGGCCACGTGGCCGTACAGCCAGATCCGTACGGATCTGTCCGTACAGCCCACAAAAAAAAAAAAAAAACGTGCAAAAAAAAGTACGAGAAAAAAAAGAAAAAACATGTAAAAAAAGGGGAAAACACATGAAAAAGAAAAGAAAAAAAAAGAAAAGAAAAGAAAGAAACAAAAAAAGAATTTTTTTTATTTATCATCCTATTTCCTACAATGGAGTTTTCTTGAAAAAGAGAACTTACTTGAAGCCATTGATGGAAAAGAAGAAGACAGTCTTGAAGATCTTGAAGAAGAAGAACTCTTGGTCTTGAAGCCCTCTTGAGATTGGTGCAAAAGAAAGTAATAAGAGCAAGAGATCCAACCTCCTCCTTGATTTTATAGAAAAGAGCAAACCAAAGAAGGAAAGAAGAAAGAGGTAAGTGTTACTAATTAGTAACCTTACCAAAAGAAAGAAATTAGAAAGATTCTTTCCCAAAAGAAAGATATCTTAAGGGATTCTCTCCCAAAAAAAAATCAATGAGAGATTTTCTCCCAAAAGATAGGAGATTTGAGATATTCTCTCCCAAAGAAAGATATCTTGAGATATTCTCTCCCAAATAAAGGGAACATGAGAGATTCTCTCCAAATAAAGATATTCTTAGATATTCTCTATCCAAAGGAGATATTTTTAGATATTATTTATAAAAATGACATCATATGAGATCTAAGTCATTTCAAAAGCTTAAGGTTAGATATTATTTATAAAAATGACATCATATGAGATCTAAGTCATTTCAAAAGCTTAAGGTCCCATGGGTTAGCCTATATGAGCCAAGTTTGACCACCTAGGCACTATAAAAAATAAAAAATAAAAAAATTTGGGCTTTTAGTCAAAGATAAATCCCTCTTACCAAGAGCATATAAAAATGGTTTCATGCCTCTTTTGAGTTGATTAGACCATACAAAAAGAATTCCAAGCCCTATGAGCTTCCAAAAATCAAACCATCCAGCCTCATATACCAAATTGAGCCAAAATCTTGAAATTGACATTCCACAAAAATCCAAATCAAATCTTGGTCCCCTAACTTGCCACATACAGCTTGTTAGGTCACAAGACCAAAACCAAAAATCAAAACCTGATCCCCTAACTTGCCACATACAGCCTATTAGGTCACAAGATCAAAACCAAAATCGACCCCCCAACATTCCACATACTGCTTGTTGGGTCACACGGTCAAAACCAACCCAACCCCCTAACCTACCACATACAGCTTGTTAGGTCATAAGGTCAAAACCCAAATCCATATCCCTGATGTCATCTTCAAAACTTTGCCTCGAGATGGTACGTGATCCCTTTCACTACCATAAAATTCCCCTGGAAGCTCAAAAGGCTACAAATACCAAAAGAAAGACTGCTCAAAGACTCTTGGTCAAGTCACAAGCTCTCTTTCAAAAATCTCCTCGAGGCATATCGACTACAAAAGTTAAGCAACTCGTCGCTGCACCTCGAGGGGGCATTTATTGACACCAAAAATGTCACTTTGCTTCTTCAAGATCCAAAAAGCTACATGAAGTCTCAACCTCCCATAAATAGGCAATGCTACTTCTAAAAATCAAATCTTGCTAGAATCAAATAAAAACTGCAAGATCCTTCAAGATAGCCAAAAGAGGAGTACACAAGAAGTTTCAGGCCATTTCAAAATCATTTGGCCTAACTTTGCTTCTCTGACAGCTGAAAAGGAGCTTCCGGCGGCGAAAGCATCGGAGACACCAAATCTTCGATCAGAGCCTATGGATAGTCTCAAAATACATCCAAAGGCTCCATGTCAAGTTCCAAGTCAAACCGACAACGTTTGGCCCTACATCAACCCTCGAACAACTAAATCAAGCCTCCCAGCGGTGAGAACCACTGAGGCCTTCACTCATCAGACAGAGCACATGGAAGGCTTCAAAATGCTTACACAGGGCTACACGTCAAGTTTCAGGTCATTTCGACAATATTTGACCAGACTTTGACGCTCGGAAGCCAAATCAGGCCTCTCCGTGGCGAAGCTCCTCAAGACCATGGTTTCCAAGACAGAGCCTATAGATCATCTTAAAATGACTCCAATAGGTTCCTTGTCAAATTTCAAGTCAATCGGACATCGGTGGACCGCACATCAAGCCGCGACATCTTCATCGCGATAAAAACAAATCTACTGTCAATAGGACCCCAAACGGGTTCAAAACTCAAGCAAAAGCCTATGGTTGGTCTTATTTATTGCTCAGGAGGCTTCACCCCAAATTTCAGGCCATTCCGACATCGTTTGTCCCAGTTTCAGCTTCTGACGGAAAATCGACAGCTCTGCAGGACAAAGTCTTCGGCTTTCTCGGAAAATTGGAAACTTTGCACTCCAAAATGCAAGGATTCTCATCAAGTTTTCTACAGGGAAATCAGGTTAATAAATGATCAAAATTTTCATGAAAAATACAGAAGAAAAAAGAATTGAAAAATATCAAAAACGGCCGCAAAAAGGGGAAAATTCCCCCCAAGGGTCGCTGGCCCAGGGTCGCCAGCCCTTGTGACCCTGGACCATGGTCGCCGGCCACCATGGAGCCTGGAATCGCCGGGTTGGCCCCGGAAGGCCCGTTTTTCTTCGTTTTTCGTGATTCAAAGCTTCCAACTCTTGGGATTTCCAAAATTCATACTTTTGAGGTGCCAAGTCCTTTGACATCCATCAAAATCACAGGTCAATCATCAAGAGTATCAAAATCAACATTGATCGCCAACCGGTCAACCAAAAAAGTGTGCTTTCTACCCGACCGATCAAGAAATCGACAGGACAGATGGCACCGACCCGCTGTTGGCAACCAATACCTGAAGTTACATGGTCATCCGATGTCTATCTGCATGAAGATCCATCGATGATCATCGCCAGAAGAATCCCAAAAGACGCGGCACGGCCCGCGACTCTTCAACTATTCGGCGACCATTTAATGCGATTAATTGACTAGCTTTATTGCAGTCATTAATTCATTTCTTTGGATGGCCCAATCAGAAGCAAGCATCCGGGAGTTACAAGTGAATTGATTCATGGCATTTAACCGATGAAACTCCTCCCATCATGGCGATTAAAGGCGATTAAATGCCCTCAATCTCCTCCGGCCAATCAGAAAACAAGAAAAAGGAGTTATAAAATAAAGGAATTAAACCCTATAACTCATCCCATCATACAGCTTAATGACAATAAAAGCCCATAAACTTTCCTCAATGGCTACCAAGAGCCTATAAATAGGAGAGCATCCCAAGCATTCTAGAGATAGACTTCCGACAATCCGGAAATCCAGACAAAAAAGGCATCAGAAATCTAAGAGAAAGAAAGAGAGAAAACTCTGCTGAAGTTCTGCACTGGCCACCACTACAAGGTGACAAAAGTCCCTTGGGGGGTACCCCTCCCAAGGTCCTTGCCTTCTCCTTCTGCCTCCAATGGCTTAGACGTGGCTTTTCAGCCCGTCTACTTAGCTTTTTATTGGACAAAGGACCTCCTCTTGGTCTTTGTCCTCTAAAAATCTGAGGTTATAGCCAAGTCAAGCGAATCAAAAGCATCCTCTGTTCTCATCTACATGGTTGATGTTTACATATGGCTTGCCACCGACAATCTGAATGAGTCCCCCACAATCTCCTGAGAAGTTAGATCCTCCTTTTCTTGCTTTTCATTGTAGTTTGTGTTTTTCCAAAAGAGACAAAAATCACAACCCTTGGCTTTCATTATTGATAAGAATTGTAAATCGGCTATAAACGCCAAAAATCGGCTATAAACGCCAAAATCGGCTATAAATGCCAAAAAAATATCGCCTTTCACTGCAAACCAAGAAAATGTCTCTTTTCTTAAATATATGTGCAATGGAAAACTTGAAAGAAGTTGATTTCCTTTTTACTTGCGAAGGTCGATCTCCGGATCACCACTTATAATTCCAAGTAAAATAGAAAATCTGGCACACCCACCCAAATAAAATGTTGATACCCGCTTTGCCCCCTCTAGGCGTGAAAGGGTCAGACCCCATGGACTCCCACGTCCGCCGACCTCGGTAGCACCGGGCAATGAACGCGCAGTCCATCAGTAGCAAACAGGGTATATACTCTGCGGGATCCAGGCTGCAGCTGGCGGGGCGGGAAGGGGATTTCCAAGTCAGTGGATCAAACTGACAAGGTTATCCAAGCTTAGTGGTGCCGACTCATAGGCTACATTGAAGAATTCAAATCAAATAGATACATATGACGGTACGGGGTGCCCATAAGCACAAAAACACATTAGTATTGGGACGGGCATATACGGGCTAGCAATATGCTAAAACAATACTTTGAATACTCTTGGGGCAAGTCTAGTCATAAATCATGAGTTTTAAAGTGTACAAATGAAACTCAGATCAAGATGTAACATGAATGGATTTTCATACGGGTTTAAAATAAAAACTTTGGAAGTATTCTTTTCGAGTTGATACAAATTGCAAGACAGGATTTTGGTCCATAGATCAAAATTTTACATCAATACCTTAGGACCGAAATAGTCGAATCTTATATACTTTGGTATCCCATGTCGATCATTCGTTTAGATGGTACTCAATTTTTAAATGACATTATGGATATCAAAGCGTACACTTCGACCAAAAAGGGTCCCCAAGTGATTGGTATAGAAATCCCCTTCATTCTCTTCATATATAGAAAACTAGGTAAGTTCGGTTAACCCTCGGTTGTCTGTCGGTTAACCGAAAAGCTGACCGACAGCTAACAGAGTTCAGGATCAGAGGAAAAATAACTCTCTGGAATTGGAACCGAAGTGGGTGTCGGTCACCTGTCAGTTAGCCAACACTTCAACATCAGAATTTTTTGAAAATGCAGCTCTTTGGAATTCTAACCGAACTAGTGTCGGTTCACTGTCGCAGCTAACCGACAGCTGACCGGCGTTGCTGCGGACAGTGCAATCTGAAGTTGTTTTCAGTCCCTTCTTTCCATACACTTTAAGCATCCTTCTAACATAACTTTGGAGGTCTCAAACCTCTTTAACATCCCATTCAAAATACCACTAATCTCATCCATTCTTCCATCAAATTATCCATATAAATGGATCAAATCTCCTCCTTTCCATCCACATTCAATCATAAGAAATCCATCACAATGTAAATCAAAATTTCAATCAAATAAGCTATGACATTTTCCAATATGAGTACAAGAGAAATAGGCATAACATTATGCATTTCCAAAACAATGTAAACCATAGAGGAAAACGTAAATAGAAATGATGTGAAACAATAAAAGCATGAAGTAGGAAAGAAATCTCATTTCTCATAGAAATACATAACATTTCTAAAACATCTATTCATCCACTTGCCTTAGGTCCAAAGCTAGCAAATCAAGCCACTAAACACCTTACCAAGCTATGAACACCAAATCTACACAAAAACCCCCAAATCCAAATCCTAACATATCAAAAATCAAATCAAAACAAAGGGAAAACTTCCAATAATGAAAATGGAGATTCCTTATGGCTATACAAACACAAATCTAGGAGATGAGGAGAATCACTTACAAGGAACACCTTCAAATAGAAAAAGTTAGCTCAATGGAAATCTTGGAAAACTTGGTTTTCTTCAAAAATGGTGTCAAATGGTAGCTCTTGAGAAGCTGAAGAAGATTTGTGAAGCTCTCCTCTTGATTTGACAAAGCTTTGAGGAGCTTAAGGAGGAAGAAAGCAAGAAGAAAAGGGGAGGCAAGGTGGCTGCTAGGATTCCTCTCTTAGAACAGTGATTAGGGCAAGGAAGGGAAAAATAGAGGAAATGGTTCCTTAGATAGCAAAGTGGGAGCGGGTCCCACAACTTACGGTACTTGTCGGGCTAAAAACATGCATTTCGGGACTTCAAACAATTTAGACGAAGAAGTCGAAGTTGCTCAACGAAATATCTAGTTTTCAAAAAGTATATATTTTGCAGGTTTTGGTGACATTGAAAATCGTGTCCGGATTTTGAGTAAAAATACCATTTTGCCCTCAAATGTAGAAAGTCGGGTTTCGGGCTCTCAAATGGGAACTACGTCAACACGAAAGTTGTAGAGAATAACAAGATAAGTTAAACGGAATTAAAGACATAATTTTAGGAAATAATGAATAAACCCCCAAGCTCACCCAAAATCGTAATAAGAACTCCCAAAGGGTCCCACAAATCAAGAAGGCTCTCAAAATTTTCCAAAGCTATTATAAAAGCTATTCTAATCCCAAACTTAACCAAAAACCACTAAACACACTTAAAGTTAAAACACAACTTAATTAACATTAATCGAGGTCTCTCGGGTCGAGGTCTTACAACTTCCAGGCAAATTTGGGGTGATTACGCCATCCCGGGTTATAAGTATCTGAAAATGGGTCGTATTTTGATTTGGAGAACCCCTATGCAACATTCACCTATTCTTGCACAAATTTAGGAAACTGAGAAGCTGTAAGACAATTGCTCACAAAATGAGCAAAACTGGAGTATAAAGCACAAACACCCTGAGAGGATGAGGATTGGAGAGATTGACCCACAGATAACAACTGATCCAACTTGTGGGTCAAGGCAACCACTTGAGTGGTGAGTTCACTAGAGGGTTGAATTTCAAACACCCCTCTAGGTTTATGAGAGTTAGAGGCTGTCGGTCTCTCGAGTCTAGCTGTGGAGGCATGGTGTTGAAAGGTCTCACTCATATTCTCAAAAAGCTCCCATACCTCATCCTCATTTTTCAACATAATAGATCCCACACTGGCGGTGACTACCATGTTTTGCCATTCAGGAGACAAACCATCATAAAAGAACTGTACTAATTGCCACTTGGTAATTTGGTGAGGACACTTCCTAATGAGATCCTTAAACCTATCCCATGCATCATGAAATTGTTCACTATCAGTTTGTGTGAACGATGTGATGGATCGCCGGTGCTGATTGATTTTGCCCATGGAGAAATATTTATCTAAGAATTTTTGTTGTAGTTGGGCCCAAGTGGTGATTGAGTTCGCAGGTAAAGTACCTAGCCAATACTTAGCTTTATCCTTTAGTGGAAAAGGGAAAAGAAACATTTTGAGGGCCTCACTACTGAAATTATTTATTCTTATAGTGGAGCAAATAAGCAGAAAATCATCAATGTGATTGTACGGATCTTCATTGTTCAAGCCATAGAAGGAAGGACTAGGCTTGATTTCATACTAAGCTGCATGCACTGTAGGTAGCTGAATACACAATGGTGATGAGTATTCTGAAGGAGTACAGTGCTCCTTCAAGGGTCGGAGAGGTGGTGGATTGTTCGCCCCACCTCCTTCCTTCGCCATTGGTGAAGTAGTGTTTGGAAAATCAGAGGAGTGCTTTGACGATCGAATTTCCCTAAGGACTCGCTTTAATTCTAGGTCAAGAGATACTAGATCAGGATGGCACGAACGATGACCAAGCATGCACACACACTTACTACAAATTATGAAAAAAATTCAAAAAGTCTAGAGCTTATAGTGCTTTGGGTAGAGAAGAGAGATTTCCTTGAGTAAGACTTTGTCCTTTGTGAACTCTTTTGGATCCCTACACAAACTCTAGGATTTTTTTTCTTATGTTAGAATCAATAACATGCAATAAGGATAGTAAAAGATGCGAGTAAAGATGAAAAAATAAAATAAAAATATGAAAATAAAAATAAAATTAACGTTGGAATTCTCAAAAGAAAAAAACAACCATGCTAATTGTCCCCGGCAACGGCGCCAAAATTTGATCGTCCCAAAATAGGGTTTGCAAATATAATTTATACCTAGATACTATCTCTACTCGTGAGAGTAAAGATGTTAACCGAGTGTCGTATCCACTGGGACAAAAAGGCTAAGTTGTGCTGGTTCCCAAATTTCTAAATTAATCCTACTATAAATCAAAGTATTGATTTAAGGTTTATGATTCCTAAATTAGCGAATTAAAAACAAGGTTTTATCGAATTGAAGAAAGGTCTTAGGGTACGAATCCACCTAGCCTCGTGCAATGGCAGATATAGACCTACGGTTTCACTATTAATGCTTTAAAGACTCGTTTTAGTTACAAACCTCCACAAGTCACCAAATAAATTATGTGGTTTACATTTGGGCATAACCTATCTCTATGGCATAGATTATCTTAGATTTAACTCCACACACGTTCAAGCACCATTATATGACTGGTATTCCAAACTATAAGAATAAAACACCAAAAGTAGATATTTCATTAATAACCAAATCTAATACATGGATAGCATTCATGTCATATAATCAAAGCATTCAAAGTAAAACACTAGAACCTATAGATCACCATAAACACAAAACTAAGGCTTCACTGTAACCCAAAGATAGAGATTTAGTTACTCGTGGAGAGAGATTGACAAAGAATTCTTGACGAAATCCCCATTAATGCTCCTTCTGATGCTCCAAAACTAGCCTTCAGTTGTTCTCTCCGAACTTAAATGACCTTGAAACGAGTTTGGCTTGCTTTTTAAAGCTTTTTGAACCATTTTTTATCTTCAAATCGCGCAAAGAGACGAACTCCACCCGTGTCTGGCGTCCGGACACCCGAAGGTAGAGTCTCCGGCACGTCTAGATTTTTTCCATTTTGTTCCAATTTAGCTCTGAATTCACTCTTTTCACCTAAGGCACCTGTGAACATAAAATTTTCACAATTAATGCTAATTAATATCATCTGAAGGTATAACAAAGTCCTCATTGATGGGCTTAAATGGTGCATTTAGGTTCTCATCACAATGCCACACTGAAACTTGGGCCTAATAAAAATACAAAAGAACAAAAAGATGAATCTATCCCTGAACAAGCATGAAGGCTCTTAAGTAGGGGGTCGATACGGCTAAACAGTGTCATTCGTACAATAGTCTAGGAGGTCTGAAAGTCCAAGGGATCCTAACCCTAAAGGGGGGGGGGGGGGGGGGGGGAATAGGGTGATCTACACTTAATGACTAATTATGACCAATTTTAGTTTCTTTACAATTAACTAGTCACATGTGATGATTAACATACAATATACGGAAGCTTAAACAAAACAATCACCACTACACAAAGATTTATAGTGGTCCGGCCTCAATGCCTACATCCACTACCGGCTTGTGACTCAACACCCCACCAGATTTCCACTATGTATGCTTTCCAAGGCTAAGCAAAAACCTTACAATGTTGTTTTTCAAGGCTTAACAACAACCTATACAATATGCTTTTCTAGGCTAAGCAAGAACCTTTACACTATACTTTTCAATGGCTAAGCAATAACCTTACAAACAAAGATTTCTCTAAAGAAAGTGTTTTCACAAAACACTCTAAGAGATTACAATTTAAGCTCAATTAATTTGCCTCTAAAATAGGCGGATAAGAAAGTGTAAAATCAACTCACACAAACACTAATGAATGCAAAGATGAATGCTCATGAAGTGTGTGTGTGTGGATACTTCAATCAAATTTAAAATAAAGGATCAATCAATATATGCTCAAAGCATTTTAAAGTTTATGCACATAAAGATATGATTGAAGTTATATGCAAATCACATGTACAAATTATAAACTTGTAGATGATATGAAAATCAAAAGATTCACAAGTTGTATGAAATTAATTAAGCCTAAACAAGTGATGCATGTGCAATGTTGTTTTCTAAAACAAATTTGTTAAACTAAAGTTCAAATGAATGAAAACAACAATGATGATACAAACAAGTTAAAGAAACATGTTATCAAACAAATAAAAGGTTTTAACAAATCATGTTTTATAAAGTTTTAAAACAAAACTTGGTTTGAATCAAATGTGAAGAATCCAAAGACTTAAATCAAAAATTAAAGAAGTAGAGGATTCAACACATCATAGTTTATATGCTAAAAATCATTTACTAATAATTTAGACAAAGCATAAAATATATGATTAATAAAAGGTAAAGCTTACTTGGTGGTTTAACTTCATTAATCTAAGATTTAGCTTTCCTTAATAACCATTAGCCTTCCTTAGCTTGATCCCCTTTCTTTTACCTCAAAATACCTCAAGAAGGGCTTAAAAAATCATCAACAATGGCTAAGGATTGAACTCACTTTTATAGAAAAAGTGGTCAAACGGCTACCTGTCGGTCGACCGACACCTCAACGGTCAGATTCCAACGGTCAAGAAATTTACCGTTGTACAGGTGTAGGTCGGCCGACATGAACTGACAAGCGAACCGACACCTGAACCGACATGAACCGACACTTGAACCGACAGAGAAAATCTAAATTTTGTAGCTCTCTAGAAATGGGACCAACAGAGGGCTCGGTTGGCCTTGGTTCCATTGTATGTTGACCGACAGCTTGACGTCGGTTGACCAACAGCCTGAGATAAAAAATCCTAACTTTTGCATTTTTTAAAGTGATTCTTTGTGGGGATTTTTGGGCCATTAAACCAAGCTTGGAAACATGATTTTAAATCATCTAAGTGCTTTTAAAATCATGAAACATAAAAATCCAAATATAATTTGAAACTTTGAAACATAGGCTAGCTTGATTTGTAAAAAATTCTTTTCAAAGACAAATGCACCCAAGATTTAAATCCAAAACATGCACAAACTATAAGATTTACAATATTTAAAAACAATGCATGTAGAAAACCAGATTTCAAGATATTTAACTCAATGCATGTGTGAAAATTCATGAGATGCTAAAATGATAATGCGTCCATTAAATTGCAATACACAAAATTCCTAACAATCTCCCCCTTTGCAATTTGATGGCAAACCTTTTATATGTTGGTAAACTTTGCTCAACACTAAATTTTCACACAGTCTTCAGCTCCTCCTTGGCTGGACAATCCTTGAAATCTTCTTGGATGCTTCTTCACTTTAGCTTGGGCTCCAGCTTCATTCTTCATTCTTCTTGATGCTTGGAGCTTGATCAATCTTCAAGCTTTCTCTTCATCTTTCTTTCTTTAGACCAAGCATCTTTTTTAGCTTCCAAGCTTTCTTCATTTCATTTCTCCCCCTATGACCATGCATTCTCTTCAATGCATTCTCTCCCTTTGGGTAGCTTGAATACTCTTTCCCCCATTAATTTTGTCTCCCCCTTTGCCATTAAACTTGAGAACTTTCTCCCCCTTAATATTATTCTCCCCTTTTGCCATTAAATTGCAAAGTACCAAATGAAAAGGGGTACCTACACACATGAAACAAGGAAAATACCTTTAGTAGCACCTATTAACAAAAGTAATCGAAAATGAAATATATAACAGGGCATCATGCATGGGTAGATAGGCTATAAGGGTATAGAGCCAAGATAAGGGTGAATTTGATCAACTCTAATGCTTCCTTAGAAGATTTACTCCCCCTCAATCCATACTATTCTTTTGTCAAACTTTTGACAAGGATTTAACTAATAGGTGTAAGAGGAATATGGTTTAACCAATTGAGGGTTAACTTCAAGAGAAGAATTAGATACCAATTGATAATGATAATTGACTATAAAGTTCAAATTGATCAAATTACTAATATAAAGATACCAATTGATGGATAAGCTATTGGATAATTAAAGAGCAAGATCAAAAGGATATAAACTATCATGGATATCAATTGAAATAAATAAAAATATCAATTGAGATTCAAGGATAAAACTATTAACTCAATCACTCTAAAATGGAATTAAGGAATACACCTATTAGGGTTCATCCAAATTAGAGCCATCCATGATGAGATGGGGTTTACTCAAACATAGCATCAAATAATATAACTATGAAAATCATCTGCTATGAATATATTGAAATCATTTCATTCAATCAAAAAATATAACTATCATGCACAAGATGAATGAAATGAAGTTCAATCATGAAGCCAAAACCTCAACATTAACCAACCAAAATTATGAAAACATAAACATGGTGGTCATGTGATTTACCTATAAGTGCAAGAGAGGTGGCAATCATGAAGATTATGAAGCTCATGGAATGTGACATGGAACAAAAGACATATAACTATCAAGTTCAATCCAATGTACACAAGGTCTATCACAAACTCGAGATATGATGCCAATTGGATATAGATACTAATTGAAAATGATACCAATTGAATAGAAACCATGATTAAGAGCAAGCATGTGACAAACACAAAATCCCAACAAGCATCATAAAATGATTATTCATCACTTTTAACGATATGACTAATGAGCATAGTGATGAACAAGAGAAATTGCATAAAAGATATAACTTAGTAGAACATGCAATTTTCAAAGTGTCAAATCACATGAATTCAATATCTAAGAAATCCATCAAACAATAGATATAACTAAGAAATACAAGGAATGGATTTCGAAGAGGTTCATATGATCAAGCACACTACTATGAAGTTAAAACATGTTTAATGAATGATACCAATAAGAAAATTACACATGAATCAACAACATAGCCATCCAAATCAAAAATAATATAACTAGAAAGCATAAATGATGGATTTTTTGAGTTCTATTATGGTTTTTACAAATGTAAATAAGATCACAACCATACAAGAAACTAATAGACATTTGCATATAAAAAGAATGAAACTAAAAGATGCAAATTGCCTATAACAAAATTCATTTCCATTTAAGTTAAGATAACTAAATGCATGAGGAAATGAAAACAAGGAACATGCTTTGATGTTTATAACTAAAAAAGTTTTAAAGCATTTCCATTTATACAATCTTCAAATCATTTCAATAAACAAAATCCAACAACGAGCATAAAGAGGATGATTTTGAAGATAACACTTTTTCAACTTGCATTTTAAAAGATATAACTTAATTGGAAAACATACAAGTTGATCTTTTCAAAGTAGTTTTCCATGTGAAGGTATAACTTATAAAACCATGGAAAATCTAATTTGATTCAAATCATTTGATTATCAAATAAATCTAACTATGACATCCAAACAAATGATTTTGAAACCATCAATCGATTATGAAAAATCTAGCTTTGAAAGCTTTTGAAATCACAATCAATTGATCATGTAGAAATGCAATACAAGAGATATAACTATATGAAGGCATAAAAGCAAATCTAACATGAGAAAATTATAATCAAAATGATTTTGAAAACCATGATATTTAACTAGAATGGTGCATGATGACAAAATCAATTGATTACAAATAAACATTGCATTTTAAGAAATGTAACTATAAAAGAACATAAATGCAAATACAACATCATGACCAACAAAAAGATTTAACTATAAAAAATAGGTTGGTCAATGAGGTCCAAAGCCTTAAGGTTTGTCTAAGTATCTAACTTTGGGAATCCACCTAAGGTCTTGTGAGGGATGGTCTTTGAGGTCCATTTTAAAAGTCTCACCAATTATAGGAGATTTGACTTGATAAATTTTCAAATTGAACTTATCACCGTGATATTTAGATTTGACTAAATTTAGCTTAGATTGGTGATTAGTCTTTTGGGGTTGGTGAGTTTGTTTCTTAGGGGATGAGTTCATTTTTCTTTTCTTCTTATCTCCTCCCTTTACTTGACTTTTGAATTTTAGATTTAACTTAGAAACTTTCTTCAAAAGATCTTTCATTTGTTGAGTTAGGGGAGGTAGGTTGAGAAGCTTTTTATTAATAGATTCTTTTATAACTGGTTTATCTTGATTAACCTTTTTAGAATCTATCTTAGGAGACTCATTTTTAATAGGTTTAACTTGTTTAGTCTTCTTGGAGTCTTCCTTGATTTTTAGTGTCTTATCCATCATAGAATTTGATTTTACTTTCTTTGGTTCAAAAATGATTTTAGACAAATGGCTTCTTCTTGATTTGCACTCAAACCTAAAATGTCCTTCAATGCCACAATAATTGCATTTAGTCATGGGCAAAGAAGTGTGAGTGCTAGAGAATGAGGACTCACCTTTCACAAATGTGTTGGTCAATTTAGGGTCATATGAAATATTCCTTTCATATCCAAGACCCGTCCTATCTCTTTGAGATTTACCCAATTTCAATAACTTTTCAAATCTATCTTCACTTTGGGTAAATTTGCACTCATACTTTTGTTTGTAGGTTTCAAGTTGAGTGACTTGGTTTTTAAGGGTTGAATTTTCATTTTTAACTTTTGTTAGTTCAAGTTCAATTCCCTTAAAATTGCTTAGCTCTTCATGGGCAAGTTTTAATTCAAATTTAACTTCATTGATAACATTAGATCCAAGTTCTAGAGTTTTTATCTTATTTTGTGCATTAGATAAATCTTCCATAGAAATATTCAACTTGGATTCTTGGTTATTAAAGTTTTCATCTTGCTTTTGTAATTGATCTCTTAGTTTCAAATTTTCCTCATTAAGTTCATCATAACCTATCTTTAATTCTCTTCGTTCATCTTTAGTATTATGTAGGTTATGCAAAGAGATCATGAACTTAGAGTCTACACAATTTATTAATTCTTCTTTCTCTCTAAGTTCAATTTTTGAAGAGATTAATTGTTTGTTTAGACTTTTAGATTTTTCTTCTAATCTTTTATTCTTCTTAACAAGCTCTAAGGAAAATGTACATAATTCATCATAAGCTTGTTGAATGTCATCTTCATTTTCATTAATTTCTTCTTCTTTTGATTTAAGTTTAGATTCAAGTTGAGATACTTTAGATTCAATATTTGAATCTCCAATAAATGGAAGAAGAACGGATCTAGAAGAATCTACAAAATCTAGTATAGTGGAATCCATTCTAATGATTCTCAACTAGGGATCTAACACTAGGTTAGCTAATAAGGATCAACTCCGGGTGTTTAAGCCCTAAATGGAGTAACCTCGCCCTGATACCAATTGAAAGTCCAAGGGATCCTAATCCTAGAGGGGGGGGGGGGGGGGGGGAATAGGGTGATCTACACTTAATGACTAATTATGACCAATTTTAGTTTCTTTACAATTAACTAGTCACATGTGATGATTAACATACAATATACGGAAGCTTAAACAAAACAATCACCACTACACAAAGATTTACAGTGGTCCGGCCTCAATGCCTACATCCACTACTGGCTTGTCCCACCGGATTTCCACTATGTATGCTTTCCAAGGCTAAGCAATAACCTTACAATATTGTTTTTCAAGGCTTAACAACAACCTATACAATATGCTTTCCTAGGCTAAGCAAGAACCTTTACACTATCATTTTCAATGGCTAAGCAATAACCTTACAAACAAAGATTTCTCTAAAGAAAGTGTTTTTACAAAACACTCTAAGAGATTACAATTTAAGCTCAATTACTTTGCCTCTAAAATAGGCAGATAAGAAAGTGTAAAATCAACTCACACAAACACTAACGAATACAAAGATGAATGCTCATGAAGTGTGTGTATGTAGATACTTCAATCAGATTTAAAATAAAGGCTCAATCAATATATGCTCAAAGCATTTTAAAGTTTATGCACATAAAGATATGATTGAAGTGACATGCAAATCACATGTACAAATTACAAACTTGTAGATGATATGAAAATCAAAAGATTCACAAGTTGTATGAAATTAATTAAGCCTAAACAAGTGATGCATGTGCAATGTTGTTTTCAAAAACAAATGTTTAACTAAAGTTCAAATGAATGAAAACAACAATGATGATACAAACAAGTTAAAGAAACATGTTATCAAACAAATAAAAGGTTTTAACAAATCATGTTTTATAAAGTTTTAAAACAAAACTTGGTTTGAATCAAATGTGAAGAATCCAAAGACTTAAATCAAAGATTAAAGAAGTAGAGGATTCAACACATCATAGTTTATACGCTAAAAATCATTTACTAATAATTTAGACAAAGCATAAAACATATGATTAATAAAAGCTAAAGCTTACTTGGTGGTTTAACTTCATTATTCCAAGCTTTAGCTTTCCTTAATAACCATTAGCCTTCCTTAGCTTGATCCCCTTTCTTTTGCCTCAAAATACCTCAAGAAGGGCTTAAAAAATCATCAACAATGGCTAAGGAATGAACTCACTTTTATAGAAAAAGTGATCAAACGACTACCTATCGGTCGACCGACAGGTTGGTGTCGGTCGACCGACACCTCAACGGTCAGATTCCAATGGTCAAGAAATTTACCGTTGTACAGGTGTAGGTCAGCCGACATGAACCGACAAGCGAACCGACACCTGAACCGACAGAGAAAATCTAAAATTTGTAGCTCTCTGGAAATGGGACCGACAGAGGTCTCGGTTGGCCTCAGTTCCACTGTCGGTTGACCGACAGCTTGACGTCGGTTGACCGACAGCCCGAGACAAAAAATCCCAACTTTGCATTTTTTAAAATGATTCTTTGTGGCGGTTTTTGGGCCATTAAACCAAGTTTGAAAACATGATTTTAAATCATCTAAGTGCTTTTAAAGTCATGAAACATAAAAAGCCAAATATAATTTGAAACTTTGAAACATAGGCTAGCTTGATTTGTAAAAAATTCTTTTCAAAGACAAATGCATCCAGAGTTAAATCCAAAACATGTACAAACTATAAGATTTACAATATTTAAAAACAATGCATGTAGAAAACCAGATTTCAAGATATTTAACTCAATGCATGTGTTAAAATTCATGAGATGCTAAAATGATAATGCATCCATCAAATTGCAATACACAAAATCCTTATCAAGGTCATCATACTGATTCGTCTGATTCTCCTCCGTTGTCTCCCCGAGATAGAAGGGCTTGGTACCTATGCACCAAGAGTAGCATCATTAGACACGACAGTCGGCAAGCAATATATATAAATATATATATAACATCAAGATATGCAGTATAAATCAGAGTAAACGATAGACAAGATCATAAGAAATGTGTAGTATTTGAATCAAAACAATC
The DNA here is from genome assembly GCA_012931725.1 of Litsea cubeba. Taxonomy (NCBI): domain Eukaryota; kingdom Viridiplantae; phylum Streptophyta; class Magnoliopsida; order Laurales; family Lauraceae; genus Litsea; species Litsea cubeba. The sequence continues at coordinate 54,498,442 of CM022952.1, read as the reverse complement.
AAGCATAAACATTCAGCAAAGTAGGCAGTCCATATAAGCTAATCACCATAAGATAGTGTCATTGCCCTCCCTACTCTCATTGAGTTGTGGTAGAGATATACTAGGTACGTGATAAAAACCCGGCAAACAAGGCACGGGTAATAACCCTGCAAACAAACCAAGAGGATACCAGTGACCATTAGTCATCAAGCTCATGAATTCAATGTGTATCCGATGGTTTACATCCATCACAGAAATCACGATCAGCAGTTGCTCTAAAATCAAAGCCCTAACATAGTGGCGCCCTAGCGGCGTTGAACGTTAATAGCTGAGTGGTGCCTGACACAAAGAGTCCTAATCATACATCAGAGAAGGGCTAGGTTTTCTTACGTGAATAAGATTCAATAACACAAGATAGACTACTTTTCCATCATCGGATCAAGATCAAAACGAGTAAGCTTACTTCAAAACCTCAATACCATAAGTAGTCCTCATCAAGCTTTTATAATTAAAGCCACCTAGCCTCAACACCTCAACTAAACTTCAGAACAATCGGAAACATCAAAAGGGATCCTAAATCCATCATTAACTTCTTCAGTAAACGAAGTTAAAGAACATGGACATTGCATGTAGACAAGTACCGGACGGTACAATTCGGAATCATAAGCGATAGACAATCCAGTCCTAAGTACAGTGTTAAACCTGAAGCATCGTACATCCTTACTCAGTCAATGAAAGGAATTAGGGTTTGCGATACCTGTACAAATAATCTTCGTGCATAGATATAAAGGAGGGTGTCCCGTTGTCCCATATCGTTCAAGATTGAGATAAGTTGAATCCCGATACAACCGGAATAACCGTGAAGAACATCGGGTCAAAACATCCTCACATATAGTCAAATGAGTCCAAAAGGGTAACCAAAGTCCAACCTAAGTCCATCCAAGTTAGAGTTAAAATGCCCTTTCCAAAAGGTATCCGTAGTTCACCTTGTCGAGCCGAACAAGGCCCCGTTGACATCCCCCAAAGTGCCCGGTCGACCTGGACAAGGCCCGTTCGATATCAAGTTATAAGCATAAAAGGTGAACATTGTTTTGGTTACGCAACCAGCACCTGACCCTATGTGGCCGATCGACTTCGTACACTGCAGTTACAGAACTTCAGTTCTGTAACTGAAGTGAAATGGGTGGAACCCTTTTCCAAAATCCCTAATCCTGGAATCAGTTAGTATGAAGGGCCTAGCCCTTCCATTCTAAGCTCACAACTCTCATCAATCTAACCAAGAACATCAAAATCAATTCCAGCTTAACATATGTATATTAACTTGCCTTGATGAAGAGCTTGACTAAAAACCAAGAGAAATTAGGAAAATCTCTCTTTTGAGCTCAGATTTGGAGGAAGAAGCACAGAACCCAAAATCAAACGTACAAATGCATGCCAAGGGCTGATGAGAGCTGTCCTAATCCATTTCTAATCAAAAGGAAGAAGATTAACTAAACCTACAAGCTTAGGGAGCTTACCTTGAAGTGGGTTTTGGATGAAAAGCTTAGGAAAAGAGATGGTTGTGATCTTGGAGGCTTGGGGAAGAAGAAGTGAAGCTTGGTCGTTGACGCCAGAGCTCTCGTGGTAGGAAATGGCAAGGAGGCAGTGAGGAGATGAGAGTTTAAGAGAAATAGTGAAATGAGAGGTGAGGGAGATGAGTCCAATGGTTGGCTTATATTAGGTTAGGTTAAATGTTTAATTCTAGTTTAGACCTTGGCTTCACTAATGACAATATTCAGGCCTCTTCGACACGTGTTACACCCCGACCCAAGTTAAACTTGTTTAGTACTACTTAATGATAATTTAACTAAATTAATTATGCTTAGTTGTTAATTATGATGATTTGTGTTGATTAATCTTTGTGAATTGAGTTGGTTGAGTCTTGAGCCTTAAATAGGTGAGTTAGAACCGGTTTGACTCGGTTGATTAGAATTATGACCTCTTAATTAATTTTGAGTAGTGCTATGTGTATTAAATTTTATGGGCCTTCATGAGCATCTCATCAAACATCTTTCCTCCATCAATTCCATAATGAGACCCAACCCAACCCAATTACAAACCCAAGCCCAATTTTCATTTAAGAAGCCCTTTATTCAAATTATGTTCAAAATGGGTGGACTTTTGTGCAAAAATGCACATCCTTATCCCTTTAAAAGAGATAACTCATCCTTCTCTTTCATTTCCTTCCATTCCCTCAACTCTCTACTCTCCTTCTTCTCTCCTTGCAATCACTATTAGCAAGGAGTGCTTTGTCTTTGAAGCCAAGATTGAGACTCATCTTCATCTTCTTCATCTCCTCTAACCATTTGTTGACAAGGAACTATCATCACCATCTTCTATCTTCTCCAAATTCGAAATACTTGTAAGAGGTGAGTAATGAACCCTCCCAACTTATGATTTTGAGTTACATTAGAGTCAAGGAGACTCATATTATACATGCATAGCATTCTCATTATCTTTTCCTTGGGATTTCTCTCTTTAGGGTTTGTAAATTGGGGGTTTTGGTCCTTTAAGCAAGGGTTTTGTTGGAAAAGCTCTAATTGAGGCAAGTATAAGCTTTAAAACTGAGATTATATAATGTATTCCTTTTATTGATTCCTAATGATCAAGTCTTGATGGTTTTATCTTTAATGATTGAATGGATTACATCATTTATGATTGTTTTTTGGATGATGGAATGGATCAGTTTTTATATTATGAATGGGAGCAAGGAGGCTCCATTGTGTAGGAATTTGATGTAAGGAAGCGTTGGATGAAGGGTGAAGAGAGAGAGCTTCAGGAACCAAAAGCCTCCTTGGCCGGGAAGCCTGATTTGAAATGAGTTATTTCAATGGGCTTAGGCTTGTGGGGTCATTTTCCCCATAACCACCGCAAGCATTTAGAAAAAGGCAAAATTAGCGAAAGGTCCCTATAAGTGAATGTATTCAGCCTCCAGTCCAAGGAAAAACTTATTAAGGCCTTTGGTCCACCCAGCTAGACTCTTTGCAGCCATAGGTCCCTATATCCACAATGATCACATTTTTCATGACTAATTTGCCCTTCCAACTGTTTTAGGCATAAAATTCTGAAATTTTAAATTTAAATCTTGTATTCTCCCTCATTTTTAACTTCTGCAGCAGCTCTGCTTATCCAATCCAAATACATGGCAGAAATCTGATTCTCAATCGGATTTGAAGAAGAAGAAGTTAGAAATGGAAGTGAAGAGACGCACAGATCGCTTTCTAATACAGTGGCTGAATTCAGATTCTGAGCAAATCCAAACCCAAGCGCTCTGTGAGCTCCGCCTCCTCTTCAAGCACGATCCGGACTCCCGCGCCTACATCTCCAAGGCTGGCGCCATCCACCTTCTCCTCCACCTCCTTTATAAATTAATTCAAGCCGACTGGGCTCAGATGCAGTGGGTGATGGTGGAAAACTTTGGATGATCAGATGCTGTTCTTGACTCCGAAACCTTCAATTAAATTTATGCTTTGATTTGAGTGGTTCACACCATGTCTTTTCCCCTGGCCCTACTTCAGTTTGCTTGTTTTCTTATTTATTTACATTTTCTGTTGACGCTCTTATTTCTAGATAATCTTCTGTCCTAAAAAATGCATTGTTAACATATATTTGCCATTTTAACTGTGATTAAAGATTCGTATGCGGAATTTAAAGTGGGTATCCATGGGTGACCGTTTTAAATGATTCCAGTGCAATGATGCTGTGACTTGTGCAATGGCGCTGGATCTAGCCATCGCGGTGGGGTAGGCGGTGACCGGCTCGTCGGATTTATGGGTGGTGAAGGCCGGCGGCTACGGTGGCTGCGGTGGTGCAACCTCATCGCCGATCTTGTAGGAGATGTTGAGGATGCCTTTGGGTTTGCTGGAGGACTTTATGACCTGGTAGCTGACGAACTTGGTGGCGGTGGTGGGGTCAAAAGGGGAGACCTCGAGGAGCTCCTTGATGGGGATGTGGACCCGAATGGGGACAACAGTGACCTGGGTCTTGCCATCTGGTCTTAGCCATGGACAAGTTCCGCTCTTGCGGACCTCGGTGAGGATGATGGTCTTTATTTTATTTTTTTTACTATTCTGTAGTGGAGATGGAAGATGAGAATTGGGTGCTGTCGACAGATGTGGTGACAAGAAAGGATTGAGATGGATAAACGGATGAGAGGGGAATTCCGTGGAGGACCGACGTCTCCCCGGTGATTGCTCTTTGACTCTGTTTTTCTATTTTGTCAAATTTATCTGTATTTTTATCAAATTTATTTGAGTTGTTGTCAAATTTATCTAAGTTTTGTTCAATTTTATCCGAGTTTTTGTCAAATTTATCTGATTTTTATTCAAATTTATCTATTTTCTATCATATTTATCTGAGTGTTGTTCAAATTTATCTGTTTTCTGTCATATTTCTTTGTTTTTTTTGGTAAATTTATTTATATTTTTTCAAAATTTATCTGAGTTTTCTGTAAATTTATCTGAGTTTTGTTCAAATTTTTCAGAGTTTTTTTCAAATTTATCTGAGTGTTGTTCAAATTTATTTATTTTCTGTCATATTTCTTTGTATTTTTGGTAAATTTATCTGAGTTTTTTTCAAAATTTATCTGAGTTTTTTAGCAAACTTATTTACGTTTTTTGAAATCTATATGCATTTTTTTAACTTATTTGCGTCTTTTGAAATTTATTACATTTTTTTCAAATTTATTGTGTTTTTCCAAATTTATTGCATTTTTTGAAATTACTGTATTTTTTCAAATTTATTGTGTTTTTTTCAAAATTATTGCGCTTTTTGAAATTATTTCATTTTTTAAAATTTATTTCGTTATTTTAAATTTATTTGCATTTTTTGAAAATTTTTTTGGATCTTTTGAGATTTATTTTGAATCTTTTGAATTTTATTTATATTTTCTAAAATTTATTTGAATATTTTGAAACTTATTTGCATCTTTTTAAATTTATTTGCGTTACTTAATTATATATTGTGTTTTTTAAATTTATTGCATTTTTTGAAATTATTTCATTTTTTTAAATTTATTTGTTTGTTTTTAGAATTTATTTGAAAATCTGGGGATTCCATTAATCGTGGGCAATTAAATGTTAGTTTGCCATTATTAATGGGATATCCCACCAATCATGGGTTATGATTTAAAGAAAGGGTAAATTAGACATTTTAGGTATGAAAAAGTGTGGGAGGGACCTTTGGCTCTATGACTTTTTTTTGTGGATCTAAGGCAATAAAGTGAAATATTCAGGGACCCGTCGCCGAACGCCCCTTAGAAAAATGGAGAGTTTAAAAGTGGGAAACTCTGTTATAGAGGGGATTTTGGGAGATCTGGTTTTCTTTAAGGGCTTCGTTTTTCTCTGCATAAAAAGGGAAAAAGAAGATAAATAAAATACAAAGAAATGCAAGAAAAATGTAGAAAAAATTGGGGAAAAATAAGATGGATTCTCGAGTGTTTCTTAGAGACTAGTACCCAAGAGGCAAGTGATCTCTACCAACTCTTGTAATTGTATTTCTCTCCTCCTACTTGATAGTGAGATTTTTTGCAATTTATTGGCGGTGGATGTTTTCCTAATTTTGGGATTTTACCACAATAAAAAAATTCCTGTGTCTATTGGTATGTGATTGTGATTTCATTAGCTTAATATATACTATTGCGGCTTAGGGTTTGGGATCTTGGCAATACAAAGAGTTGTTTGGTTTGTAGTTTGAGTACCTATACAGACCATAATGAATAATATTGAGGAAGACAATGTTGTTTAGCAAAAGAGATTGACATGTGACCAAAAGAGAACGGCATGTAACCATTTAGCAAAAGATCCCTCAGGCACGATTTGTCATCCCATCTTTTATCAAGTTCCTCTGTTTGAAAACCTCCTCAGTTGGCCCGGTGATGACTTCGGACATCCATGGTGAATGTGTAAAGACTCCAGTCATCAGTGAGTCTTAGTGACTAATAACAACTTCCATGGGTCAATTTTGACTAATGGAGGATAGACCTACAATCCTATTTGCATTTTGCGTAGCAACCAATTTATAAATCTAATTTTGATTGAGAAGACAGTTTAGTAATTGACATAAGCTTCAGACTCTTGAAGCGAAGCCATCCATCTAACAAACAACAGAAACCATTTCTCCCCAAAAGAAAAAGGGGAAAAAAAAAAAAAAAAAACAACTATAGTGTCCAGCTACCCACTTAATAACATATTTCTTAGTCCACAAGTTTTGGCACCAACCAAAAGCATAAATTGACAATTCGGCTAGAGGAGGGCGGGTTGTTCAACTTTGGTGGTTTATAGAATAGGGTGTCTTTATAAGCCGGTTTGTTTGTATTTGGTACTCAAAGACTGAAAGAGACTGAAAGAATGTACCCTGGCCATATACCCAAAAATCCGGTTACAAATTAAAAGTATCCCACCCACCCCCATTTATGCATCTTGAATGACTAATGTCAAGAAACCCCATTTCAATGGTCAAAATTTTGACTGCTCCTTTCCATATTGACATACAGGCCATTACATACATATGCATTGGTATCAGTTAGGCATGTCAAACGGCCGTGCCGGCCCCAAGCTCAGCCCACCAGGGAAAAACCATGGCACGGCCCGCCATGGGCCAAGCTGGAGCGGGCCGGGCCGGGCCTCCGTGCCAAGTGTGTCTCCTTCATCTTTTATTTCGATTTTTCTTTTTTTTCAATATTAAAATTAAAAATTAGAAACACAAGCACGGAGAATGGCAAAGATATTTAAGTGGTTAGGTCAAACTCAACCTGTTCATGTTTAAATAATTAATATTAATTCAACAAAAAATCCTTTTAAAAATCCTTATTCTCTCACCTAAATTTATATTTATTATGGCTAGGGCTATATATATTTATGGGTTGGTTGAGACCTAATATTTGATTGGACACATTCCAAAGAGACACATGTGAGTCCAAGACGAGATCCATCGTCTGATGCACAAGTAAAGAGACCAAACTATACTTAGAGCTGATTATGTTTTAATGGGATAATATAATTATAATAAAAGTAAAAGTAACATTATATATATTTTGGATTACTATTATAAGTTTATAGCTATTGACCGGGCCAGAGAAGAATATTAGAAAGGAACGTAATTTGGGTCAATAAATTTAGGCTTCTTTTCGATTAGACCCAAATTCCCAACCTATTTTTTAAGCTTACCTGGCCAAACAAAGCCATTAGGGGATGTTTGGTAGGTGCCAAAATAAAAAAATGCACAGAAGAAGTTTGTGTTCTATTTGGGCGAAATTTCCATAGTAATTTTGTCACAATGAGCCCACCTGTTATATAATGATTGACATCCTTTGTATTATTTTTTTTTGGTAAATAAAATTTGATTAAAAGAAAAGGAATGGGAGGGTTAGAGTATATATAGACTTTGTAAAATTGAAAAGGACGCAAAATACCCCTTATATGACCGTTTTATGGCTGTTGGGTGGTAAAATGGAATTTTTTAAAAAAATAGCCATTTTTAGTCGAGCCAGGCTTGGTGGGCCGCAGGGGCCAGCCCAACGTGCCAGGCGTGCCTAGCGGGACGAGCCAACGGGCCCAAGCACCTCGGCCCAGCACGGCCCATGTCACGGGCCATGCCCTGTGGGCCGTGCCGGGCCACAGCCCGCTGACTGGCGGGCCAGGCCGGGACAACCATTTGACATGCCTAGTATCAGTCTTCCAACTGCAATGTCCTGACACATCACGTTAACAAGCATTGAGCTTCGGCTCATACTTTGGGCCCAAATCTTCTTTGGTCATCCCATGGGTGTTGACTTTAGATTGATTTGTATATTATCTGTAATTGATTTAATTACCCCAATTAGACAAATCATGACCTGTAAACATTCCGTTATTGTACATTGATCAAGTATATAGGGAGGGGTCCTCCAAAGGAGAAGACACAGAATTTACGCCTAAAATTCTCTTGCATTCTCTCCATTTCTATTAACCTTGTTATGGTATAAGAGCCAAAGGTATCGAGTTCAAATCCACATAGTGTAAAAATGCCCCATGCCGCGTTGTGTGTTTGTGCAGGCACAAATGCACAAGGCAAAAAGGCCCCATGCCGCGTTATAGTCTTGTGCGGGCATGTGCTTCAAATCCGGCCGGTTGTCCCGCCCGAGGGGGGTGTTAAGTAGTTGTTTGTGCCGTTTACTATCACCAATTAGTTTTGGGATTACTGGCAAGCAACTCTGTGATGATATCAGAGCATCAAGAAAGTACTACAGAATGTTTTGATTTGATTCACACAGATGTTTGGGGTACTGCTCCTTACGTTTCTCATTCTCACCATAAATACTTTGTCACCTTCATAGATGATCACAATCATTTTACCTGGGTTTATTTTTTGAATCCCAAGTCTTATGACTATAATTCTTTTAAAAAAATCTATTGCATTAATTGAGAACCAATTTGCTAAAAGCATTAAAATTCTTAGATTGGATTCGGAGGGGAGTATGTCTCGCATGAATTCCAATATTTTTTGCAATCTAAAGGGATTATTTCTCAGCGAACTTGTCCTTCTACACCCCAACAAAATGGGGCTTCTGAAAGAAAAATAGGCACTTGCTTGATGTTGTTCGAACATTGCACTTAGAATCATCCACCACTTCTCATTTTTGGGTAGAGGCTCTCTCAACAGCTGTTCATCTTATAAGTCTCTTGCCATCCCTAAAACTTCATAACAATTCACCTTATTTTTGTCTTTATAATAAACAACCATGGATGCATATGTTTTGTTCATCTCCCATCACATGAGAGAAATAAGTTGCCTACTCAATCAGCTCGATGTGCTTTATGATGGAACAGCGCTTCCGCTCGGTTCTACCGAGGTCAGCGGACGTGGGAGTCCGTTGGATCCGACCCTTTCGTAACCGGAAGGGGGCAGAGGCGTGCATCAACATTTTTTTGTGTGGGTGTGCCAGATTTTCTATTTTACTTGGAATTACAAGTGGTGATCCGGAGATCAACCTTCGCAAGTAAAAAGGAAATCAACTTCTTTCAAGTTTTCCATTGCACATATATTTAAGAAAAGAGACATTTTCTTGATTTTCCAAAAAAGGCGATTTTTTTGGCATTTATAGGCGATTTTGGCGTTTATAGCCGATTTACAATCCTTATCAATAATGAAAGACAAGAGTTGTGATTTTTGTCTCTTTTAAAAAAAATACAAACTACAATGAAAAGCAAGAAAAAGAGGATCTAACTTCTCAGGAGATTGTGGGGGACCCGTTCAGATTGACGGTCGCAAGCCGTATGTGGACTTCGCCATCATCCATGCAGATGAGAACAGAGGATGCTATTGATTCACTTGGCTTGGCTATAACCTCAGGTTTTTAGAGGACAAAGACCAATAGGAGGTCCTATGTCCAATAAAAAACTAAGTAGACGGGCTGAAAAGCCATGTCTAAGCCATTGGAGGCAGAAGGAGAAGGCAAGGACCTTGGGGGAGGTAACCCCCAAGGGACTTTTGTCACCTTGTAGCGGTGGTCGGTGTAGGATTTCCGTAGAGTTTTCTCTCTTTGAGGCCTTTTTCTGTCTGAGTTTCCGGATTTTCTGCAGTCTGTTGTCTGTTTTCTCTGCTGTCTGTCTTTTTTTTCTTCTTGGAGAGCTCTCCTATTTATAAGCTTTTAGGTAGCCATTTAGGAGGGTATATGAGCCTTAATTTTCATAAAGCTACATAAAGGGAGGAGTTACAAGATTGAATTCTTTATTTTGTAACTCCTTTTACTTGGCTTCTGATTGGCCGGAGGAGATTAAGGGCATTTAATCGCCTTTAATCGCCATGATGGGAGGAGTTTCATGGGTTAATGCCATGAATCGATTGACTTGTAACTCCCGGATGCATGCTTCTGATTGGGCCGTCCAAAGAAATGAATTAATGACTGCAATAAAGCTAGTCAATTAATCACATTAAATGGTCGCCAAGCAGTTAAAGAGTCGCGGGCCGTGCCTCGTCTTTTGGGATTTTTCTGGCGATGATCATCGATGGATCTTCATGTAGATCGACATCAGATGACCATGTAACTTCAGGTGTTGGTTGCCAACAGCGGGCCGGTGCCATCTGTCCTGTCGATTTCTCGATCGGTCGGGTAGAAAGCACACTTTTTTTTGATTGACCAGTTGGCGATCAATGTTAATTTCGATACTCTTGATGATTAACCCGTGTTTCTGGCGGATGTCAGAGGATCTAGTGTTTCAAAAGTATGAATCTTGGAAAATACCAGAGTTCGGACGCTTCGAATCGCGAAAAAAACGACGAAAAATGGGGTTTTCGGGGCCCTCCCGGCGATCCCGGGCCCCAGGGTCGCAGGGGCTGGCGACCATGGGGGGTTTTCCCCCTTTTATCCTTTTTTGTGTCCGTTTTTGCTCTTTTTCGATTCTTTTTTCTTCTGTATTTTTTCTTGACATTTTTTTATCATTTATTGGCCTGATTTCCCTGTAGAAAACCTGATGAGAATGCTTTCATTTTATTTTGCAAAGTTTCTAATTTTCTGAGAAAGCTGAAGACTTTGTTGCTCAGAGCTGCCGATTTTTTCGTCAGAAGCTGAAACTGGGTCAAACGATGTCGGAATGACCTGAGATTTGGGGTGAAGCCTGCTGAGTAATAAATAAGACCAACCATAGGCTTTTGTTTGAGTTTTGAAGCCGTTTGGGGCCCTATCACCAGTAGACTTTCTTTTATCGCGATGAAGATGTCGCGGTTTGATGTACGGTCAACCGATGTCCGATTGACTTGAAATTTGACAGGGAGTCTATTGGAGTCATTTTAAGATGATCTATAGGCTCTGTCTTGGAAATCATGGTCCCGGGGAGCTTCGCCGCCGAGAGGCCTGATTTGGCTTCCGAGCGTCAAAGTATGGTCAAATGTTGTCGAAATGACCTGAAATTTAACATGTAGCCCTTTGTAAGCATTTTGAAGCCGTCCATGTGCTCTATCTGATGAGTGATGGCCTCGGTGGTTTCTCGCCGCCGAGAGGCTTGATTTAGCTGTTCGAGGGTTGATGTAGGGTCAAACGTTGTCGGTTTGACTCGGAACTTTACGTGGAGCCTTTTGGATGTATTTTGAGACCATCCATCGGCTCTGATCGAAGATTTGGTGTCTCCGATGCTTTCGCCGCCGGGAGCTCCTTTTCAGCTGCCGGAGAAGCGAAGTTAGGCCAAATGATTTTGAAATTGCCTGAAACTTCTTGTGTACTCCTCTTTTGGCTGTCTTGATGGATCTTGCAGTTTTTGTTTGATTCTGACAAGATTTGATTTTTTGGAAGTAGCATTGCCTATTTATGGCAGGCTGCGACTTTGTGTAGCTCTTTGGATCTTGAAGAGGCAAAGTGACATTTTTGGTGTCAACAAATGCCCCCTCGAGGTACAGCGACGAGTTGCTTAACTTTTGTAGTCGATGTGCCTCGAAGAGATTTGTGAAGGAGAGCCTGTGACTTGACCAAGAGTCTATGAGCAGTCTTTCTTTTTGGTATTTGTAGCCTTTTGAGCTTCCAGGGGAATTTTATGGTAGTGAAAGGGATCACGTACCATCTCGAGGCAAAGTTTTGAAGATGACATCAGGGATGTGGATTTGGGTTTTGACCTTGTAACCTAACAAGCTGTATGTGGCAGGTTAGGGGGTCGGGTTTGGTTTTGACCGTGTGACCCAACAAGCTGTATGTGGAATGTTGGGGGATCAATTTTGATCTTGTGACCTAACAGGCTGTATGTGGCAAGTTAGGGGATTAGGTTTTGGTTTGGATTTTTGTGGAATGTCAATTTCAATATTTTGGCTCAATTTGGTAGATGAGGCTGGATTGTTTGATTTTTGGAAGCTCATGGGGCTTGGAATTCTTTTTTTGTATGGTCGAGTCAACTCAAAAGAGGCATGGAACCATTTTTGTATGCTCTTGGTAAGAGGGATTTCTCTTTGACTAAAAGCCCTTTTTTTTTTGTGTGTGCCTAGGTGGTTAAACTGGCTTATATGGGCTAACCCATGGGACCTTAAGCTTTTGAAATGGCTTAGATCTCATATGGTGTCATTTTTGTAAAGAATATCAAAAAATATCTCCTTTGGATAGAGAATATCTAAGAATATCTTTACTTGGAGAGAATCTCTCATGTTCCCTTTATTTTGGGAGAGAATATCTCAAGATATCTTTCTTTTGGGAAAGAATCCTTCATTGATCCTATCTTTTGGGAGAAAATCTCTCATTGATTTCTTTTTGGGAGAAAATCCCTCAAGACATCTTTCTTTTGGGAAAGAATCTTTTTAATCTCTTTCTTTTGGTAAGGTTACTAATTAGTAACACTTACCTCTTTCTTCTTTCCTTCTTTGGTTTGCTCTTTTCTATAAAAGCAAGGAGGAGGTTGGATCTCTTGCTCTTATTACTTTCTTTTGCAATAATCCCAAGAGGGCTTCCAGATCAAGAGTTCTTCTTCTTCAAGATCTTCAAGACTTTTCTTCTTCTTCTCCATCAATGACTTCAAGTAAGTTCCCTTTTTCAAGAAAACCCCATTGTAAAAAAAAAAGGTTCTGTCTATTTTTTTTTTGTTTCTTTCTTTTTTTTTCTTCTTTTTTTTTTCTTTTCCATGTGTTTGCTTCTTTTTTTAACACTTTTTTTTTTTGCTTTCTTTTTTTTTTTTGCATGTTTTTTTTGTGGGCCGTACGGACAGATCCGTACGGATCTGGCCGTATGGCCACGTGACCTGTGGGCCAGTCCCTTTTTTTCTTTTTCTTTTTTTTTTCTTTCCCTCTTTTTTTTTTCTCAGCATGATAATGCATTTTTTTCCGCAAACCAAGATGTTCATGCATGTATATTTTTTTTGAAAATTGAATTGTAGCATGATGTTATAGCATACCTGAAAGTTTTCGCAAATTTGGGAATTTAGAGCTCGCAGCGATGTTGAGCCCTTCCTGATTTTGTAGAGACTTTGACGTTTTGAAAGTTTGGAGTTTCGGAGCTCGCAGCATTGTTGAGCCCATCTTCAAGCTTTCTATTTCTTTCGGGATAGTTCCTTTTCTTCGGAATTGCCCCGGAGTCATGTCAAAATTTTGCCAGATTTTTTTTTAGCGAAATTCTGTCATTTTGATGTTTGATCTTTTTCTTTTCCAACCTTTGCAGGTGGTTCCTCCAGAACGAACAAGGGTAAAGAGCCTGCTACAAGCATACCTCGTCGATCTGCTAGATCTTCTAATCCGGCCGTTCAGCAGGCCTTTGAGAAGGTCCAGTATGTTGAGAGAAATCTAGAAGAATGCGACTCCCTCAACAGAGATGAGATGAGGCAGCGACTGATCGCTCTCAAGGGAGAGGAATTCTATAAGATCATGGCAAGCAGTCATCCATGGTTGATGGGAGATCAGAGTGTTTTACCCAAGCCTACCTTCTTCTTTGGTGATGCCGTCCCAGATGACATGACATACCAGAGGAGATGTTTTCAGTTCTCTTTCACAGCAGATGGTGAGAGGAAGACTGTTGCTACCCGGTCGACGTTTGATCGCACCGTCTCGATCATGAGCCTTGCCCCTACGTGCTCTAAGAGGGAAGATCCTCCAAGCTGGGTGAGAAGGATAAATGTAATCAAGACTGGGGTTTTTGTTGGCAATTCTCCTGGATATACGGAGAGGTCGCCTGTTGACATGTACCTGTTGATGCCATCCAGCTGCTACCAGGGTTCTGATTATCCGTTGGTCGATTTGAGACCGGTGGGCCTTGGTATTTTCAGCGGTGACGGCAGCAATTGGATAAAGCCTTTTCGACTTCGTGGCTGTTTCAATGCTGACTCCGAATGGAAGTTGTGAACTGATCGCATCCTGCTGATTGGTGGCGCCGGTTTGAAGGAAGCCTGGATTTTTGATGCGGTCCGCGCCTTTAGGGAGACCGTGATCTTTTCCGACAAGGCCTTCGTGGCTATGCTGGAATCATTCCTCCCACAAACCAATACCTTTGTTGTGACGAATGGTGAGATTGGTTTCTCTTTGAAGGAGCTGAGCGCCATTACTAGATTGCCCATCATTGGCAAACTCTATGAGGAGTTTATGCTGATTGACAGCGTCCTTGAGGGGCAGTCTGAGGAGTTCAGGCTTCTGTACTTTAAGCTCGTCACCTTCTATGATTTTTTGAAGGAGAAGGAGGGTTTGAAAGTTAGATCCAGCAGTTGGAAGAGTTCTAGCTCTTCGTTCCCCAACTATTTTGATAACAGGGAGTCTTCTAATAGTGTGACTCAGGAAGCCAGGGCTCAGGATCCAAGTTCGAAGAAGATCTTGGCCATGCAAGAAGAGTTGAGAGATTTCTGTGCGAGTACAAACGCCATATGTCCTGACAATGCACTGGGGAGAGATCTCGCTGTTTACCTCACTTATTGGCTTGGTGAGGCTCTTTTTGCTGGAGGAGATGGAACGCACATCAGGCCGCATTGTATTTTTCCGGCTTGTCAGATGGCGTTTGGAGAGCAGCTTGCTTTGGTGCCAGCTCTTTACTCCTACCTGTGTACCGAACTGCAGGCTGCTGCTTTTTTTGTTCGGATTGGGCTTCCCATGAATAGGGTATTTTCAGCCCACATCTTTTATTCGTGGTACGCGTACCACTGTCCTGGCTTCCACCGGCTGGGTGCCGCACGGGATGATGATCCTCTGATGATTCGGCTGGCTAAGGGCAAAGCCATGTCCAAATCACTTTTGTTTGCCCGCATGAGGATCCAACGGTTCAGGGACGTCGAAATGGGGCAGTCTTCAGTGAAGCTTTCTCCGGAGTTGGGGAAGAAGGCTTTTGATTTTGGTGCCTCCCGAGACTCTACCAGGGCGGGGTCGGGAAGGCATTACTCCTTGACGAATGCAAAGAAGGAGTGGCTTTTCAGCATACGTGTCGGCATGATGGTGTACCGCAGACATCTTTTCGTCGACGTCCAGCCGTATGTACCCTCTCGCTTTGCTTTGCAGTTGGGTTTTTCTCAAGATGTTGTTGGAGCGCCTTCAAGTATGGTGAAGCGCTTTGGAGGTTTATAGGACGGGAGAAATGCATGGGCTTTCTATAGTGCTGAAGACACTACAGCCATGATCTCTTATCATGTGTTGTCGACTTCCCGGACTGCCGACTTTGCGAAGTGGTTCGCGGAGAGCTTTTCGGCATATCGGGGGCTTTCCAAGAAGGAGCTTGATGTGAAGCTGGCATCTGGAAAGGGCCTTGGAAAGTCGGATGGCATCCGGCGAGAGGAAGTTTGGGCCTTCCTTTCTGGAGAGAAGCACAAGATAGGCTTTCTCGGTGACCAGGGCGTCATTGGTTCTGAAGCTGTTCGAGAAATACCTGATGAGGCTTTAGAGCAGCTAGAACAGGAGGAAGCTGAACTTGGTGCTTGGATGCAAACGGCACAGAGGCAAGCTTCTGTGGAGTCTACTGATAAGGGTAGACCATCCAGTGAGGAGTCAAGTGGGAAACCTGACTCTGACAGCGGGGCAGGTCCGTCTAAGAAGCGAGCCCGCAGAAGTAAGAGGAGGAGGAGTCATCATCGCAGCAAGGGGCAGCATGAGGACTCTCCTGACTTAGAAGTCCCTCTTACTATCAATGAGGATGTGCCAGTGGATGCTGACGAGCCTCCAGAGAAGAGAAGCCGAGAAGAGACCGTCGGTGAAGGTATGATTCTTCCTTTTTCTCTTTCCATTTCTTTTCATAGGATTTTTCCATGTTCTGATTTGCTTCTTGTTTCTGCTTTTCTTTTTCTTTTTTTTTTTGCAGAGGAAGATTTGGCGATGCCTGAGGTAGCAACCGATGAGGTGGTGACGGATCCTGTCGGGGCACCTGAAGAAGAACCGAGGGACTCTGGAGTGAATCCAAAATCTCCAATTGGTATGACTTCTTTTGCTTTCTTCTTTTTTTTTTTGTCTGTGACTTGGTTTGCCAACATTTTTTCTTGTCAGCTGACTTGCCACAGGATTCCGATGACTTTGAACCATCGATGGACGCAAATGTTGATGATGCTTCCGATGAGTTCATGGAGGAAGAGAGTCTTCCGCCAGTCGTCGAAGAAGGTATTTTGTAGTAATAACCCTGATAATGATTTTCAAACAGGATCATATTCATACCTTTTTGTGTTTCTTTGGCAGGTTTTAAAGTGACAGAGGAGGGTCCGTCGCTTCCTTTAGAACCAGAGCAAGGGATGCCAGAGGTTGATCCAGAGGTAGAGACTCCTGGGACCAGTTCTGACACTGTTGAGGAGATACCTCGTGCTGAGATTCCTTCCCGAGCAGGAGCAACTTCAACTGGAAAGAGTTCTTTTGTTACTATTCCAACGGGTGATGACATGAGCAGCCGACCAATGGAGTTGGGTGAATCTTCAGCTGGGTCATCTCTTCTTTTTGCGAAGAAGGTGGTGGTGCGGGTTCTGAGCTCTTGGATTGAGACTTTGCTTTCTGGGCACTTAGATATCGGATTTGGAATGATCCAGCATGTGCGTGAGATTCTCGGTGATGCCGAAGAGGTTGGTCTGGATGTCACAAGTGCCAGGGCGATCGTTGATAGGATCATAGAGCTGGGTGACAGGTGGTTTGAGACCATAGGTTTTCCTGACGACCAGTTCTTCAAGGAGATGTTCCTGGACCCTGCAGATAAGGCTCAATCTAACCTGGATGAGGCTACACAAAACAGGAAGCAAATAGTCCGAGAGAAGAACTTAGAAGAGCTAGCCATCATTGGGCTGACACATGACCTTAACATCCTTGATAGGGAGGTCGATGAGGCCAGGAAACGTCTTGAGCATCTGCAGGCACAAGTCGCTGCCAAGTGGGCTGCAATAACAGAGGCTCGGGACAGGGAGAGTGCTCTGATTCGCCAGGTTGCAGATGCCGATCGAGTTCTTAAAAGGAAGTCTGAAGAGAACAAACAATGGCAAACTGCTCGGGATAAGCTTCCCGGTGTAAAAGAAGGGTTACAGCTCACCCAAGCATCTCATGGCAAGTTCCTGAAGAATCGTGCCCTGGAATCCCTAACGGCTGAGGCCAAAAGTTTACTTGAGGAGCTGAACTCTTAGCTGGAGACCATTTTTGGCTGAGCACCTGATTTTTGTAGCAGAAACTATCCTTCTCTTTTTTTGGTACCACTTGTATTTTTTTTTTGGTACTTTTTTTTTGTAGTGCTTGTGAACACTTTCTTTTTTTGGTATCACAAGTATATTTTTTTTGTACTCTTTTTTTGTAGTGCTTGTGAACACTTTCTTTTTTTGGTATCACATGTATATCTTTTTTGTACTCTTTTTTTGTAGTGCTTGTGAACACTTTCTTCTTTTTTTTTTGGTACCACATGTATTTTTTTTTGGTACTTTTTTTTGTAGTTCTTGTGAACACTTTCTTTTTTTTTTTTTTTTGGTACCACATGTAATTTTTTTGGTACTTTTTTTTGTTTGTTTTCCCTACGCTCACTTAAATCTTTTTGTGATGAAAGTAATTGCTAAATGGGATTTGATCAAAAGCTTGTCATTTTGTAAAAATCTTTTGTCAAATGATTGTTTTAGAATGGAAGCCAGATTTTGTTTGTGGCATGGAAGCCGATTTTTGGCATTAATAGCCGGTTTTGGTGGCATTGATAGCCGGGGTTTTTTTTTTTTTTGAAAGCCAATTTTTTTTTTTTTGTTTTGTGGCATTGATAGCCGGTTTTGTTTTGTGGCATTGATAGCCGATTTTGTTTTGTGGCATTGATAGCCGTTTTGTGGCATTTATAGCAGGTTTGGTTTTGTGGCATCGATAGCCGGTTTTGTTTTGTGGCATTGATAGCCGTTTTGTGGCATTTATAGCCGGTTTGGTTCTCAAAAATGCAAGTATCGACTAAAAGTTGCCTCCCTGCTGAATGTTCTTGCAAGTATTGATGGAATGTCGCATCCTTGCTCATTCGGTTGCGAGTATCGATGGAATGTCGCATCTTCGCGGATTTGCATGCAAGTATCGATGGAATGTCGCATCCTTGCTTTTCAAAAATTTTGGTTTTGCGGGTACTGACTTGATGTCATTTCCCCACGATTTTTTAAATTTGTGGTTTTCTTGAACCTTTGGGTTATGGATATCAACTGAAATGTTGCGTCTCCATGGTTTTTTAGGTTTTTTTTCGAACCTTTGAAATTTGGGTTGTGGATATCAACTGAAATGTTGCGTCTCCACGGTTTTTAGGTTTTCTCGAACCTTTGAAATTTGGGTTGTGGATATCAACTGAAATGTTGCATCTCCACGGTTTTTTTAGGTTTTTTCGAACCTTTGAAATTTGGGTTGTGGATATCAACTGAAATGTTGCATCTCCACGATTTTGGATTTTGCAAGTATCGACGAAATGTCGCTTCCCTGCAATTTTGGAAGTGTCGAACGTGGTTTGCATGCTTCCAATTTGTGCGAGTATCGACTAAACGTCGGTTCCCCACATCTTTTTAAAAAACCATTTTTTTTTTGTTTAAAGACACGAGGGTCATAAGTTTTGACCTAAAACCATTTAGGCGGTAAAAGGTAGGGCGGACTAGGGTGGAAATCCCTGAATCTGGATTTTGTTTCGAACCATAAATTTTGAGTTCAAGGGTTGAAAATTTTGGTCAAGTTAGGGAAAGGTTCCTAAACTTGGGTTTTTTTAGCAATGAAACGATGAAAGTAAGCATTGTTTAAATTTCTAGAAATTTCAACATTTGATGTGAAAATTCTAAAAAAAGGTGGGTTTAGCGAGCGTGTACCTGGAAACCCGGTTTTGGCCGTACAGGCATTGCTCTTATGTGTACCTGGAAACCGGTTTTTGGCCGTACAGGCATTGCTCTTACCCAGTTGGGTAAGTCTTCAAGGGTAGTACCGCCTTAAGAACTTGCCGTTGATGGGCAGCATACATCTGTCACCTTCCATGTTTAGGAGTGCGTATGCGCCGTTGGAGAAAGCCTTGTCGATGACGTAGGATCCCTCCCATTTTGGCTCAAATTTGCCTTTGGACTTGTGAGCGAAGACCATTGGTCTTTTTACCGCAAGAACCAAGTCACCCTTTTGTAGGCGCGTTGCCTGACCTTTTTGTCGAGAGATCCTGCCATGCGTGCTTGGTAAAGTTCAATGCTTTGTTGAGCTTCGAGCCGTCTCTCATCGAGATTGTCCAGCTAATGGAGTCGCAATTTGACATTGCTTTCTTGAGTCATGTCATTTTGCAAGGATACCCTCAAGGAAGGAATTTGTACTTCCAAGGGTACGACAGCTTCGCATCCATAGACCAAGGAGAATGGTGTGCTATGGGTTGGTCCTCGAACGGTAGTTCAATAGGCCCACAAAGCTTCAGACATTTTGTCGCTCCAGTCTCTTTTGTGACTAGAGACCATTTTTTTTGAGGATTTTGCAGAGTGTCTTGTTGAAAGCTTCTGCTAACCCATTTGCTGCCGGATTGTATGGAGTCGAAGGACAGCTTTGAATTTTGTATTTGTCGCAGAACCTGTAGAATCGATGATCCCGGAATTGTGGTCCGTTATCATGGACAAATCTTTTGGGTATGCCGAAATGACAAATGATGTTGGTGCGCAGGAACTGAAGGACTGATGAGGTCTTCATTTCGTTGAACGCAAATGCTTCTGACCACTTGAAGAAATAATCTGTAGCGGTGAAGATGAAGCGATGACCTTTGCTAGAAGGGGGAGATATAGGACCTATGATGTCCATACCCCAGGCTTCGAAAGGCCATGAAATCGCTGTAGGATGCAGCCATTCTGGAGGCATGTGAATGTAATCTCCATGAACTTGGCATTGTTGGCAGCGCTTAGCAAATTGCATTGCGTCAGCTACCATGGTAGGCCAGTAATAACCTAACCTTTTTATCTGATCATAGAGCTTGGGACCAGCCCGATGAGCTCCGCAAAGACCAACATGAATTTCTTTGAGTGTTTCTTCAGCCTCTTGTTGTGACAAGCAGCGTAAAAGTACTCTGTTGAAGGATTTCCTGTAAAGGATTTTTAGGGTTCGCCTTTGGATGCTTACCCGTTCTTTTGGATCTTCAGGTAGGATTCCGAACATAATGTAATCAATGAACGGATCCCTCTAGTCGCCGATTGAAGTTTGAAGGATTGAAATCCGACTTCCAACCACTTGGTGGCATTCAGCAACTGCGTGATGTGTGTTAAGAGGAGGAAGTATTCTTCTTTCGCACACTGTGATTTGTATGTTTTCCCCTTCCTGGATTTCCATAGATACAGCAAGTCCAGCTAGGGCATCTGCACGTATGTTTTCACCTCTACGAATGTGGGTGATGTGACAGATGTCAAACTTTTGCAGAAGCGATTGTGCTTTGTTGTAGTAAGGCCGCAAATCTGGCTTCCTCACTTCAAGTTCCTGATTCATCTGGTTGACGATCAGTTGAGAGTCTCCAAAGACTTCCAGCATGGTGATACCGGATTCGATGGCGAGTTCCAATCCAAGGATCAAAGCTTGATATTCAGCTGCATTATTTGTGCATGGTTCCAGTAGCGAGAAAGCGTGTGGAATCATATATTTGTCGGGGCTAACAAAGAGGATGCCAACTCCCGAGATCAGCTGTCTTTTTTCATTTGTCCTGGTTGCACCGTCAAAGTACATGTCCCAGGAGGCACTTTGTGAGAAAGTCTCCACATTGTAGACTGGTTCGTCTGGGAGATCATCTTTGAGCGGAGAATCATTAGGCAATGGATGCTCTACGAGGAAGTCCGCTAGAGCTTGCCCTTTGATTGCCTTTTGTGGTACATACCTTATATCAAATTGTGACAGAAGGGTGGACCATTTTGCCAGTCGAGCGTTGAGAGAACCTGCCTTTGTGACAAGGACCTTCAAGAAGTTGACCCTCGAGACCAGGTATACTGTGTTGGAAAGCAAGTAGTGATGCAGCTTTTGTATGGTGAACATCACTGCAAGACATTCTTTTTCTTCGACTGGAGAGTAGCGATGCTCTGCACCTACTAGCATGCGGCTGAGGTAATATAGAGCAGCTTCTTTTCTTTGATCATTTTCTTGCGCAAGCAGAGCTCCAAAAGAGTGATCAAGGGCTCTTGTGTACAAGATGAATGGTTTTCCAGCGGTAGGAGCAGCTAACACTGGAGGTTTTGTCAGGTATGACTTGATGTCTTGGAAAGTAGCTTCACAGTCAGCATCCTAGACAAAGTTTACACCTTTTTTCATCAACCGGGAGAATGGACGACATTTCCCTGAAAGATTGGAGATGAACCGTCTGATATAGGCCAATCTCCTTTGAAGCCCTTTGAATTCTCTCAAGGTTCTTGGAGAGGGCATTTCTAGAATGGCTTTGACTTTTATAGGGTCAAGCTCTATTCCAGCTTTCCGAACTAAGAATCCAAGGAACTTACCCGATGAGACGCTGAAGAAGCATTTCAAAGGATTCATTTGCAGTTTGTGTTTACGAAGCCGGAGGAAGATTTCTTGAAGGTCTTCGAGATGATCTTCTTTTCTTTTGCTTTTGACGGCGAGGTCATCAACGTAACATTCAACCATCTTGTGCTGCATATCTTGGAATATTTTCATCATAGCCCTCTGATATGTGGCACCAACATTTTTCAGACCAAATGGCATGACAGTGTAACAATACATGCCAAATGGGGTCCGAAAAGATGTATGTTTTTCATCTTCAGGATGCATCTTTATCTAATTGTAGCCAGAGAAACCATCCATGAATGTCATTCGCTCGAATCCACGGGTATTATCAATCATTACCTCTGGTATGGGGAGCGGAAATTCATCTTTTGGGCATGCGCCATTAAGGTCTCTATAGTCAATACAGACCCTGATCTGCCTGTTTTTCTTTGTCACGGGGACAATGTTGGCCAACCATTCAGGATGTTGTTCCTCACGGATGAAGCCGACGCTTTGAGTTTTTAAACTTCTTGTTCAATTTTATCCATCACATCTGGACGGAATCTTCTTTGGCCTTGCTTGACAGGCTTGATGTCTTCTTGAAGATTGAGTTTGTGGACCGCTATTTTGGGGTCTAAGCCAGGCAATTCAGCGTAAGACCATGCAAAGCAATCAACGAACTCACGAAGAAAGGCGATATACTCGGGTAACTTATCATCCTTTATATTCTTGCTTTTGAATACAGGACGCGGGTTATTTGGTGTTCCCAAGTCTATCTTTTGAACAGGATCTTTTGTTGGAAGGTTCGAAGGTGGTTCCTCCATAATATTTCCGGAGGCTTCCAGCTCAACGAAACCTTCTGGGGTTTCAAGGGCATTTCCAGACCAAGGTTTTGTTCCTTTCCACGGGTCTTCTTGATATGTAATTTTCCTAAGGCTTGCTATGAGATGATCCCAATCGCCTGTTGAAACCGGGTCGAAGTAGGCTACTTCTTTTGGAGATGAGGGTTCTTCTGGGTCAGAAGACCACATGTCTGTACCATCGGACAACTCCTCTTCATTCTCAGAGAAATCGTGCCAATTGGATGAGCTTCCTGGATCTTTGTCAGGTGACTCATCAAAGAGATATCCAGGGAGATCGATGTCTTCATGGATACAAGATGTTGAGGCTTGGTCAGTAAATTGACTTTTAAGCCTTTGTGTCAACTATCTCAGGGGAGTGTCAGGATATACCCTAACCCGTGTGAAGACTTTTCTACATAGCCGTAGAGTCTCCAATCTTCCAGCTGGCTTTTGGTCAAGACGGGCCCCAATGGCGTGAGAATACCGCGTCCTTCTCCCAAACCGACTGGGTTTTAAGCGTCATAGCCCATTTTCTTTATAATAGCTTGTGCCACAGAACTATATAAGGATAGTTGAGGCATACCTTCATTTTGGAAAGGTTCAAGCATGGAGTTTGATGAAGAAGCATCTGATCTATGGAAGAAGATCGGCTTTTCCTTTGCTGAAGTTGCTGAAACAATGAAGGAAGCTGACGTAGGATCTTCTATGTCAGAAGTTGTCTCCATTGGAGTAAGAGCAGGCTGAACTTGTTGAGTGTCAGCTTGGCTTGACGATGTGTCGTCTTCTAGCTCGGAATCCGAATCCTTGTTTTGCATGATAGACACGAAAGAGACAACAAATTTGCCCCCAGACTTTTGCTTTGCCTTCTTCACTTTAGTTGTGATGACCAAAGGCTTTGAAGGTTTGAGGGAGATGATGAAGGGAGTTTGAATGCTCTCTTCGGATTTACCGGATGATTTGTTTTCTTCCGGCGATTGTTGAGGAGCCTTGCCTTTATCTTTCTGGTGATTTTCGGCAAAGGATGCTGTATGCTTCTCCTCGTCTTCTTTTTCACCTTCATACATTTGTGAGTCTACAAAGTGGATTTCTTTACCTTTAAAGGGTTTTCTGTCCGCAAAGAATCGATGTATCGTGCCGTCGTCGCCAACAAACTTGATGCATTGATGTAGAGTTGAAGGGACAATGCCATTCTCGAGGATCCAAGGGCGTCCGAGAAGGATGTTGTAGCATGAAGGGGTTTTTATTGCATACATTGTGACCTCAGAGATAAGATCACCGATCTGCAACTTGAACCTGATTTTGCCGACAGGCCTTTGAGTACTCCCGTCGTATCCAAAGATAGATACAGATGTGTGGCTCAGCTTGCTGGGTGGGATGCCCAACTCTTCGAGAGCCAATGTGGAGATGAGGTTAAGTGCAGAACCTGGGTCGATCTGAACTCTGTGCATAGGCATTTCCTTGATGTACCCTGTGAAGTACAGGGGTCGGTTGTGCCTGGTTTCGCCAAGTAGGAGGTCGTCCTTTGTGAAGGCGATGGTTGCACTGGCTGCTTTTTAACCGAGAGGCATTCAATGCATGATCCCTCAGTTTTCTTCTTTTCTCCCTTTGAGGAAGCTTCTGAGTTTTTGACCCGGTAACCCATTTCAATTTGGAGGACTTGCGGGGCATGTTTGTCAACATCCTCATTCAGCTTTTGTAATTCTGAGATGAGATTATCATGAGTGTGCGGAGACATTCGTAACAAATCCAAGATGTGCATACGTGCAGGTATGTGCTTGAAATGTTCAATCAAGTCATACTTGAAAGCCTCCTTAGGGCCTGCATGTTCATCGTTGTTGCCACTAGGGGCGCTTACAACATCTTTTCCTGAAGGATTTACATATGTAAAGGAAGATTGGTTGTAATTTTTGTAGTAGTCCCGGCCAGAGCGGGTGCCTCTACCCAGTTCGAGAGCTTCTTGAGAAGGGTCTTCGTTTGGAAGATTGTCTTCAGGATCAAGAGGCTGTCGTTTTTCATTTGCTGAGGATGTATCAGCAGCAGAGTTGCCATCGTCAGTGATTGTGTTGCACGGAGCATTTTCCAGGAACAAGTCCTGAACAGCATCCAGCAACCTTTCTTCTTCGTTGAACAATTCATCG
The DNA here is from genome assembly GCA_012931725.1 of Litsea cubeba. Taxonomy (NCBI): domain Eukaryota; kingdom Viridiplantae; phylum Streptophyta; class Magnoliopsida; order Laurales; family Lauraceae; genus Litsea; species Litsea cubeba. Next base: position 54,474,138 of record CM022952.1, on the reverse strand, counting down.
TCCCAAACATCAATAGCTGGGAATTCTTCAGCCAGGAAGGGTGTGAACTTTGAAGTCACAGTCTCAGGAGAAGAAACCTGAGAGGGTATCATCTCAGTGAAAGTCACGTGAGACGAGGTGGCTCCAGAAGATACATTGCTAGGCGTTGCCGGAGTGTAAGTGCTCTCATCAGACGATGCTTTGGAAGAGCTATAATCCCGAATTATCACATTACAGGAAGCTCTGACGAGAGACGTTGCCTGATCGGAGTCAGACTCATCCTCGGATGTAAGAGGATCGTCTATCCAGCAATTTTCTCCATTTTCAGGAGTTAAGGGAGGATGTACCTGATGGTCTTCAGGGACTTCAGGCTCTAGATTGTGAGGAGGCTCGTTGACGCGGTCTTGCTCTTGTTCTAGAGCGAGACGCTGCAAGATCCTTGCGTATTCTTCAAGATCAGGCATGGGAGCCAAATCTTCTTCTTCATCAACTCTTTGTGGCTCAAGATTGTTGATTTCCACTGGAGCAATGAGGGGTGCTGGTCCAACAGCATTTTCTTGTACAGCCTCTTGGTCTTCTTCATCATCAGACTAGGATCCTTGTGGCTGTAGGGGGTTATACCAGATTACTGGCATAAGATGAGTCTCAGGAACCCATTCTTCATAGGAGAGATATTTTCCTGTTTCAAGGGACTCCTCCCACTTGTCTGTGTAGTTGGATTCGAATCCATCAACGATGTCGCTGGACTCGTATCCATCAATGGAGAATCCAACTACCGAATTGCAAGAGTATGATGCCTCCTGCGTGGCTTCTTTGAATTGAGGTGGCATGAAATCACTGAGAGTGAATTTTCTTACCCCCTTTGAAGTCTCTGGAAGGGATGTTTTTGTTGCCTCCAGTGAAGCGGTAGAGGAAGCCTCTGCCTTTTCTTTGACTTCTTGTTTTGGCTGGGTCTTCTCTTGCCGTTTGAGCTTGAGGAGATATTTCCTAGCCTGCCTTCGCTGTTGAGCTGTAGGCTTTGTTTTCACGACCTCCCAATTTTCATCTTCCAAGAGATCGGGATGTACCCATATGGGTTGTCCGTCTGGTGTCGGGTAAGGAACCAGTTCCTCGAACGCTTGGATTGAGTTTATCACCTTGAAGGAAGTAGTGATCTTCTTCTTCGGTGATTTTGATGTTTGTCCACATGTCACCATGTTGACGGAGGTAGACCCATAGTTTTTGTCAAAGGTGATGACTCCGCTGTTGAGCTGTAGGCTTTGTTTTCACGACCTCCCAATTTTCATCTTCCAAGAGATCGGGATGTACCCATATGGGTTGTCCGTCTGGTGTCGGGTAAGGAACCAGTTCCTCGGATGCTTGGATTGAGTTTATCACCTTGAAGGAAGTAGTGATCTTCTTCTTCGGTGATTTTGATGTTTGTCCACATGTCACCATGTTGATGGAGGCAGACCCATAGTTTTTGTCAAAGGTGATGACTCCGTTTTTCCACATCTCATTTATTTTCTCCCTCACAACGAAGCATTGATTGAGAGGATGCGAGATCATCTGGTGGTATGGACAGTACCGAGGATCGTTGGTTTTGCCAACATCACCCGGTCTTTTTGGTTCAGGGAAGGTGAGCTTGCCGTTCGCCACAAGAGCCCCGAAGATTTCATCAACATCTTCACCAAATGGGTATTTCTTCTCTACTCGTTCTTTCAAGGCATCAGAGAGTTCAGGTTTCTTACCAGGAGCTTTGTTTTCAGCTTTCTTTGGTGGCTGAGGAGCTGACTTGGTCTGCACATTGAGGACCTCTTTTTTCTTTGGTTTTGAGGTTGCAATGGCGGTTGGCTCTTTTCTTGATGATTTCTGACTGTTGAGGTCTTTAAGCACCGTTTCAGCTTCCATGGAAGCTTCTAGGAGTTCTCCCAGGTTTTTTGATTTGTTGCCGATGATCATGGAGCAGATTCTGGCTCTCATGTTGTTTCGGCAGATGTCGACTAGCGACGCTTGTGGCAATACATCAGAGCATTTGTATGCCATTGCTTTCCACTTGTGAATGAAGTCATATGTTGACTCATTCTCCCCCTGTTTTAGGCTGCACAGCTGAGCCATAGTAGCGGGATGATCCTCACCTTTGAAGTGAGTCAGGAAGCGTGTCTCTAGCATGGCCCAATTTTGGATGGAGTCCTCCGGCAGAGTGGAGTACCAACCGAAGGCCGTACCTTTTAGGGTACTTGCAAAGAGGCGGATCTTGAGTGCATCTTTATCCACGATAGGTCCCATCAGGATCTTGAAGTGGATGACGTGCTGTCTGGCTGATCCTTTCCCCGTATATGTTTGGAGAGTTGGATGCTTGAATTTGGTGGGGAACGGGACCGAGTCCATCCATAAGGGATATGGTGGCTTGATCCCGTGCTCCTTGAGTATATCCTCTTCTTTTTTTTTTGGCGAGGATACTGTCTAAGTCCTTTTTGGTAAGGGCGCGTGACTCATTTTATTCTCCATTTACCTCATTGTCTTGATGATTCGGAGGAGGTTCATTGTTCGCCTGATTTTGGAAGGCGAGGAAAAGATTTTCCATCAGAGTCTCAATCCTCTGTTGTGTGGGTGATCACATCATCTTGAGGTGGATTGAGAGGTGGTGGCTCAGAATTTGTAGCCAAGACGTTCATCTTTCGTGATTCGAACGAAGAAACTGTCCTGGTGACTGAGTTGGGGCCCATTCTTTTTTATGAAGAGCTTGAGGAAGGATCACTCTGCCGTCCTTTGCTTGAAGGAGCAGGGGATTCTTCTGAATGTCTTCTTGTCCTGGAGATGCTGCGGGTCATCGGACATCGGACATGGATTTTTGTTGCTGACTTTTGGCGTCTTCTGGTTTTTCCAACCATATGGACGGTAGCAACTTGGTTGGGTCTATCTTTTTCGACCCATTTGGGAGAGACTTGAAGTGTAGGAGGCTGGGTCCTTTGCTTCTCTAGTCTCTTTTGCCGATACAATGCGCGGTGGCGTATATGACGAGCTATTTGAGCTTCGGTCAGCTCTGGCTGGGCTTTGACGATGAAGGATGTGCTTCCTCGAGCGTAGCAGCCGAGCCTATCTTCTTTGTAACTGGGCAAGGACAGGATGTGAACCCTGTCCTTCGCCTGTTGCAGCGAAGCTTTGGATTTTTGGAGTTTGGCCCCTGTAAAGATGAAGGGTCGAACTACAGGTTTGTAGGCCTTAGCATGTGCTTGCAAAGGCCTTGTAATGCATGACTTGATTTTGGGCTTGTAGGAACAAGCCGGCTCATGCTGGGTTGACTTGGGAGTCAGGTTGGAGATGGGTCTCTCCTCTTTCATGTAAGCAAGAGGGTAGAACTGGTTCTCCTTGAGTGGGGCTAGGAATGCTGGCTTAGTGGATGTTTGGGACCTTCTTTGTTTTGGTGAAAGTCTTGGGGACCAAGTCTTGGGATAGACCTGGTCGTTTGCTGGTCGAGGCTTCGTGGGGCTGCCACGGGCTTCGGGCCTTCTGGTGCTCGCCTTTGGTGTCACGGTAGTGACACGTTGAGAGGCGAGTTTCTGCTTCTTAGAAGGAGCAGCTTGTTCCTCGGGAAGTGGGAATGGTCCCAGCGTCCCAAAGACAATAGTCCGGGGAGTTGAGGTCGACCCGGAGCTCAGAGAGTTGCCGAGGGAGTTGACGCTTCGGCAGCTAATGGGGCGCTTGTAGGTGCGCGTAGTTTGCTTCTGTTGAAGCATGAGTTGGTGTTTGCTTTCATCGAAAGTAATGGTAAGCGATGCTGCCATTGTTAGTTTTTTCCGAAAATTTCTGAAACAAGACCACATCCATTAGTAATCACAACAATATAATGATCATAAATGGGAAGTTCTATGGTTTTGTCTTTTCAAATCGCTCGAGGGAGATGACCCAAGCAATATGAAGAAGGCAAAAGGTCATAGAGGGTACAATTGTTCTGACCGCAGGTATGGTAAGCCCAGAATGATCGTCCCAGTGACTGCTAGAAGCAATTGTGAACTTAAATTCAACTTATCGAGAAGCAGAGCTTGCTCGAGGTAAGAAAAATATAAAGTTGGAGTTACAAATGTGCCGGTCGCAATAAAGTAGACCCTGAAAAGGCGTACTAGTACCGCTAGACACAAATGTTTTAAGACCGCATCCATGAGATGAAATTCTCTGTTTTGAAAGGTCAAGATTGGATTAATCAAAGAGAGCAGATGGTATTCCGATCTGAACACGGGCTCAGCGATTTTCGCGAGCGCCAGTGCTCAGAAAGAAATGAACCATAATTTCTCGGATCTGAATAAAAAAATGACGAGTTTTTTTTTTTTTGAAAGGCCAGTATCGGTTTCATCAAAGAGAGCAAAAGGCAATCCAATCTGAACATGGGCTCAGCGATTTCCGCGAGCGCCAGTGCTCAGAAAGGAGAAGACCAAGATTTCTCCAATCTAAATCCAAAATGACGAAAGTTTTTTTTTTGAAGATTTTTTTTTTAAAAAAATCTTTTTTTTTATTTTTTTAAGATTTTTTTTTTGAAAATTTTTTATTTTTATTTTAAAATTTTTATTTTTGAAAAAATTTTATTTAAAAGACGAGAGAGTACACATAGGCCTCCTAACCCGGTCTTATGAAATCTCGATTGATAGAATTGCCCCCAGGTAAGGGTAGGATTACTTAATGAACTCGTTTGGAGGACCCTTGCCTAGAACAGTCAAGCTTTCTCCACACACTAGACAAGGCTTTTCTTGAATCAACCATGATCAAAGAACGCAGTTGGTTTAACCTTAGTGGTCTATGTCTTTTTTTTTTGTTTATATATATATTTTAGATCTTTAATGAACTCATCGAAGAGAAACGATGGCCCAAAACCTTAGTCGAACAGGCTCAACATTTCTGCAAGCACGATGAACGATAGGAAAGGATCAAGGTTTCTCAATTTTGAATCCAAACTGAGAAATCTAATTTTTTTGTTTTTTTATTTTTATTTTTTAGATCTTTAATGAACTCATTGAAGAGAAACGATGGCCCAAAACCTTACTCGAACAGGCTCAACATTTCTGCAAGCACGATGAACGATAGGAATGGATCAAGGTTTCCAATTTTGAATCCAAACCGAAAAATCTATTTTTTTTATTTTTTTTAAATTTTATTTTTAGATATTTAATGATCTCATCGAAGAGAAACGATGGCCCAAAACCTTAGTCGAACGGGCTCAACATTTCGACAAGCACGATGAACGATAAGAAAGGATCAAGGTTTCTCAATTTTGAATTCAAACTAGAAAATCTATTTTTTTTTTATTTTTAGATCTTTAATGAACTCATCAAAGAGAAACGATGGCCCAAAACCTTAGTCGAACAGGCTCAACATTTCTGCAAGCACGATGAACGATAGGAAAGGATCAAGGTTTCTCAATTTATTACAGTCTGTTGTTTGTTTTCTCTGCTGTTTGTCTTTTTTTTCTTCTTGGAGAGCTCTCCTATTTATAGGCTTTTAGGTAGCTATTTAGGAGGGTTTATGAGCATTAATTGTCATAAAGCTACATAAAGGGAGGAGTTACAAGATTGAATTCTTTATTTCGTAACTCCTTTTTCTTGGCTTCTGTTTGGCCGGAGGAGATTAAGGGCATTTAATCGCCTTTAATCGCCATGATGGGAGGAGTTTCATGGGTTAAATGCCATGAATCTCTTGACTTGTAACTCCCAGATGCTTGCTTCTGATTGGGCCGTCCAAAGAAATGGATTAAAGACTGTAATAAAACTAGTCAATTAATCGCATTAAGTGGTCGCTGAGCAGTCGAAGAGTCGCGGGCCATGTCGCGTCTTTTGGGATTCTTCTGGCAATGATCATCGATGGATCTTCATGTAGATCGACATCAGATGACCATGTAACTTCAGGTGTTGGTTGCCAACAGCGGGTCGGTGCCATCTGTCCTGTCGATTTCTCAATCGGTCGGATAGAAAGCACACTTTTTTTTGGTTGACCAGTTGGCGATCAATGTTGATTTTGATACTCTTGATGATTAACCCGTGTTTTTGACGGATGTCAGAGGATTTGGTGTCTCAAAAGTATGAATTTTGGAAAATACCAGAGGCCGGACGCTTCGAATCGCGAAAAAAACGGCGAAAAACGGGGTTTTCGGGGCCCTCCCGGCGATCCCGGGCCCCAGGGTCGCAGGGGCCTGCGACCCTGGGGGGTTTTCCCCCTTTTGTCCCGTTTTGTGTCCGTTTTTGCTGTTTTTCGATTCTTTTTTCTTCTGTATTTTTCCTTGACATTTTTTATCATTTATTGGCCTGATTTCCCTATAGAAAACCTGATGAGAATCCTTGCATTTTATTTTGCAAAGTTTCCAATTTTTTGAGAAAGCCAAAGACTTTGTTGCGCAGAGCTGCCGATTTTCCGTCAGAAGCTGAAACTGGGACAAACGATGTCGGAATGATCTAAAATTTGGGGTGAAGCCCGCTAAGCAATAAATAAGACCAGCCATAGGCTTTTGTTTGAGTTTTGAAGCCGTTTGGGGCGCTATCACCAGTAAACTTGCTTTTATTGCGATGAAGATGTCGCGGTTTGATGTGCGGTCAACCGATGTCCGATTGACTTGAAATTTGACAGGAAACCTATTGGAGTCATTTTAAGATGATCTATAGGCTCTGTCTAGGAAACCATGGTCCCGGGGAGCTTCGCCGTCGAGAGGCCTGATTTGGCTTCCGAGCGTCAAAGTATAGTCAAATGTTGTCGAAATGACCTGAAATTTGACGTGTAGCCCTTTGTAAGTATTTTGAAGCCGTCCATGTGCTCTATCTGATGAGTGATGACCTCGGTGGTTCTCGCCGCCGAGAGGCTTGATTTAGCTGTTCGAGGGTTGATGTAGGGTTAAACATTGTCGGTTTGACTCGAAACTTGACGTGGAGCCTTTTGAATGTATTTTGAGACCATCCATCGGTTCTGATCGAAGATTTGGTGTCTCCGATGCTTTCGCCGCTGGGAGCTCCTTTTCAGCTGCTGGAGAAGCGAAGTTAGGCCAAATGATTTTGAAATGGCCTGAAACTTCTTGTGTACTCCTCTTTTGGCTGTCTTGAAGGATCTTACAGTTTTTATTTGATTCTGATAAGATTTGATTTTTTGGAAGTAGCATTGCCTATTTATGGCAGGTTGCGACTTCATGTAGCTCTTTGGATCTTGAAGAGGCAAAGTGACATTTTTGGTGTCAACACTTTACTTGGCTATGCAACTAATCAAAAGGGTTATCTTTGTTATGATCCTGATATTAATCGTATAAGGGTTTCTCGTAATGTGGTCTTTGTTGAGAATCATTATTTTTTTCACCACCAATTTGACTATGGCTCACAACAAACCATCTCCATTCTTCTTGATTTTTTTTACTCTGCCAATGTAACTAGATTTTGTATATGTGCGTCGGACGAATCAAGAGACGGATGCAATTTGGCCTCTTCCCCTTGACCCTAACTTGGGAACTGATCTAGACCCTCATGTGCTTCGAAGATCTACTTGTACCATTCGCCCACCTACTCGCTATGGTTTCTTTTCTCCTTCCCTTCTTGCTTCCCTATCTACTGTCATTATACCAAACACCCATTCGCAGGCCGTACAGCATGACTTTTGGCAACAGGCAATGAATGAGAAACTTAATGCTCTTCAACAAAACAATACCCAAGACATTGTGCAGTGTCCAGTGCATGTTAAGCTAGATGTAAATGGATTCACTCCATCAAACTCGAGGCGGATGGCTAATTGGATCGTTACAAAGCCCGTCTCGTGGCTTTAGGTAACAGGCAGGAATATGGCGTTGATTATGATGAAACTTTTCCTCCTGTGGCTAAAATGACTACCGTACGAACCATACTGGCTCTTGCAGCTTCTCAGTCATGGCCACTATTTCAAATGGATGTAAAGAATACTTTTCTTCAAGGTGATCTCAAAGAAGAGGTGTACATGCGGGTTTTTCCTGGTCTCATTTTCCTTCTCTAGTTCATGTATTTCGATTATGACGATCTCTATATGGTCTAAAACAAGCCCCTAGAGCTTTGTTCGATAAATTTAAGGCCACCCTTCAAGCTGCCAACTTTGCTCAAAACAAGTTTGATCCATCCTTGTTTCTTCAGCATACCTCTTACGATATTACCATATTGCTTGTATATGTGGACGACTTCATTATCACTGGCACTAATCCTGATACCATCTTACGGCTACAACAAAGTCTTCATGCATCATTTCATATGAAGGATCAAGGTCCACTAACCTATTTTTTAGGGTTAGAATTTGCAAATTCGGCAAAGATCTTTTTCTCAATCAACACAAATATATAAAAGGATCTCATTGATCAAGCTCGTTTAGAAAACACAACCCCAGTGGACACTCCATTAGAATTAAATGTCAAATACATGAAAGATGATGGGACTCCACTCTCGAATCCATCAATCTACCGTAAACTGTTTGGAAGTCTTGTATACTTGACAATAACTCGACCTAACATTTCTCATGCAGTAAACACTGTGAGTCAATTCATGACTCAACCCACCAATCTTCATTTGGTTGCTGTCATGAGAATTATACGATATCTCCTTGGAACCTATGAGCGTGGCATCATCTTTCCATCAAAGTCCAATTTGATACTACCTGCCTACTGTGATGCTGATTGGGCGGGTTGTCCGGATACTCGTCATTCAACTACTGAGTGGTGTGTATATCTAGGTAATGCATTAATCTCGTGGAAATACAAAAAATAAGATAGAGTTTATAAGTCATCCACTACAGAAGTTGAATACAGATCAACCAAGACACTTACATTAACACATGTTACTACTGATCTTCAAATTGCTGACATATTCACAAAATCTCTTCCTTGGGTTAAGCACAGATTCTTTGTTGACAAATTGATGTTGGTTGATTCACCACCATTAATTTGAGGGGGGATGTTAACAAGCCTTGAGATTGGGCTCATCTGGGCTCATACTTTGGGCCCAGATCTTCTTTGGTCATCCCATGGGTGTTGACTTTAGACTGATTTGTATATTGTCTATAATTGATCTAATTACCCCAATCAGGGAAATCATGACCTGTAAACATTCCATTATTATACATTGATCAAGTATATAGTGAGGGGTCCTGTCACGACCCGGTCCCGAGATCTGATTAGCTCGGACAGACCCTGAGTCGCGAATGCATACTTACTCCCGTAAATTCCGAGTTAACAAAAGCTAAAACGAAACTCACAAGGGATCACAACATAATCTGTCAACTGTATAAAATTGCGGAAAATATATATTAATGAAAACATAATATAGAAGTCCTTACAAAATGTAAAGTCCAATATACAAGAAAGTCAACCAACGTATAATTAATACAATATGGGGAAACTTCTATTTACATTCCAAAATGATTAACAAAAATCTCTTCCTAGCTTGTTCCCAAAATTATTCTATTTGCACTCCGAATCAAATCTACTCGATTAAACCTCCTGGAGGTATCGGGTGGGCATTCTCCGCTGGCGGCGTGGCCGCTGCATGGTTGGCACGGGCATCTTGGCCTATGACATTCATCAATAGTATCATGAACACAATGGTTCAGCAAATACATACATGTCTATGATAGTTCTAGCTATCAAATAATCAATTTAAACAATTCGATATATATAACATTTAATTCATTTCCATACCATTTATAACAACGGATCCAGTAATATCATTAAATTGATATCTACTAGGACACTCTTTATTCAGTGATTGTTCACGTTCAATTACATGACTTTGGTAATATCAAATGGGATCAGAGATCACTAACTTCCACGAGGTTCCAGAACACCTCTCGCATCTGCTGCAGCAGGAATGATTCATTATTCAATTCAATACACTGTTACAGTTAGTAACTTTCCATTTCATTTCGGTTATTCAATTCATATATGGGGTATTATGTCGGTGCAGCTCGTTCAAGGAGTTAAGCACTATAATGAGAACTGGTTAGACTTCTAAGCCAAACAAATGACTGAAATATTCATTTTCCAATACACATACTATTTTCGATGAAAATCATTTCAATCATGTATTCGGAAAACTGAGTTTACACCTATGACGATTTAGACATTAACAAAATTCAGCCTGTATACATTAGGCTTCAAAACAGATAATTTAGACCTCAATTCTGCATTTCTGTGCAGTTTCGGTTAGCTGGTCGGTCAGCTTTTCGGCTGACCGAAACACACTTCGGCTGACCGAAACAGAATTCCAGAGACTGGATTTTCTGCACAATTCCTATCAGGTAATTCGGTCAGCATGTCGGCTAACGAAAAATGCCACTTTGGCTGACCGAATTGCATTCTGTCAGATTTCCAGAGGCTTGATTTTCTGGGTAATCTGATCAGGGAAGTTTGGCCAGCTTTTCGGCTAACCGAATTCAGTTCAGTCAGAATTCCAGAGAGTGAACAAAGTGGAAAAATGCACTTGAACCATGTCGGTCAAGTCTTCGGTCAGCTGTCAGTTGGCTTTTGGCTGACCGACAGCTCCAGTTCGGTTAGCCGAACTGCACCCATAACTCACTTCTGAGTTCGGATTTTCTAAAGCTAAAACCTTGGGCTTTTACTTCCTATGGTCCTAACATGTCTTAAATACATCATAAATCATAAACATGTAAGTACTTGCCTCTAGTAAAGATTTGAAGAAGAAAACCCCTTTGATAGCTTGCTATTTGAGATCAAGACCTCTCCAAGCCAAGCTCTACTACTTCAAAGTGAAAATCAACTTGAGGAAGAGGAAGAAGGTGAAGAAGGCTCTTCCAAAACCACTTGAAATCCTCAACTTTGATGCTTGATGGAGATGAAATGGAAGGAAGAAGAGAGAAGTAGGAGAGAAAGGTGTGCCTAGGGTTTGAATGAAGGTGGAAATGAGTTGAATGACTCATTGAGTCATCTCTTAGCTTATATAAGCTAATATTTTTCATAAAACCCCTCCACCTCTTAAAATCACTTCAAAACAAGTCAAATGAAGGGTCACTTGTCCCAATGTTTGTCAAACGACTTCGAGTCTTTGACGAAAGTGAACGTACTCCTCGAGATACGCATGTTGGCATCGAAAGTTTTCATATTCGACGAAATAAGTGAAAATTCATATTTACACAAAAGTCCTTCAATTCCTAGTTTGAGTTCAAAAACTCATTCAATTCATTTACAATCGTTAATTACCATTCCATTAAGCCTACATCATTCGTATTAAGCTAAATTCAATCCACTTGATCAATTTCTATTATTAGTCTAATTAAACATGGTTAATTAGTGTTAATTCAGATTAACTAGAGTTAATCTTTATTAACTCGGGACGGGGTCTTACAACTCCCTAAAACTTTTAGAATCATTCGGTCCTTCGAATGCTATACAATTCAATGAAACTCAAATAGCAGTTGATGAATTCGAAAGTATTTAAACAATTATGAATTCATAATTACCTGTACGAATAACTCGGGATACTTTCGAGCCATTTGCTCTTCAAGCTCCCATGTAGCCTCATTAGGTCCATGATGTGCCCAAAGCACTTTGACCCATTTAATCGTTCGCGTACGCAGAACCGCCTCCTTGGTATCAATGATCTGAGTTGGCTTCTCAACATACGTGGTGTTTGGCAACACTTGGATCTCTTCATGATTTATGACATGTGAAGGATCATGTACATACTTTCAAAGCTTCGATACATGGAAGACATTATGAATACCGGAGAGTTCTGCTGGTAAATCCAAACGATAAGCCACATTTCGGGGAAAGTTTCCCTTTCTGTCCGAATCGGATAGTACCTTTCATCGGTGAAGTCTTCAAAAAGACCAAGTCATCAATGGCGAACTCTAGATCACGCCGACGATTGTTAGCATAGCTTTTCTGCCTTGATCTAGAAATCTTCAACCGATCCTGAATTATCTGTACTTTCTTTGCTGTTTCGACAATGATCGTAAGATAATGGAAACTTCGAGTTCCCACCTCTTCCCAGCTCACTGGAGTCCTACATCTCCGACCGTACAAAGCTTCAAATGGTGCCATTTCAATGCTGGAGTGATAGCTGTTGTTGTATGCAAATTCACACAACGCTAAATGATCATCCCAATCACTCCCAAAATCAGATACACTGGCACGAAGCAAGTCTTCTAAGGTCTGGATAGTCCGTTCTGATTGTCCATCAGTCTGTGGATGATAAGCAGTACTAAACTTAAGTCTAATACCCATCGAATTCTAAAAAGACTACAAAAATACGGAAATAAACCAACTATCTCGATCGGAAACAATCGAGACCGGTGTTCCATGCAATCGAATCACTTCGTTGGTAAACAATCTGGACATATCACTGAAACCAATATCTTTTCTAATCGGAAGGAAGTGTGCAGACTTCGTAAGACGATCCACGATCACCCATACAGCATCGTGCTGTTTCCTCGTCCTTGGCAAACTAGATACGAAGTCCATTGTGAGATGTTCCCATTTCCATCTAGGAATGTTCAGTGGATGAAGCAATCCAGGTGGCTTTTGGTGTTCAATCTTCACACGCTGACAAGTCAAGCAGGAAGTTACATAATCGGCGATTTCTCGCTTCATATTATTCCACCAAAAAATATCCTTGAGATTCCTATACATCTTTGTGCTTCCAGGATGCATAGAGTATCTAGCATGATGTGCTTCAAACATCACTGCTTGTTTCAAATCATCTTGTGCTGGCACACACAATCTGCCTCTGAAGTAGAGGACTCCTTCCACAAACATGAAATTTGGCCTTGCAACAATGTTGTCCTTGATCCTTACAAATTCCGGATCGTCGAACTGTCTATCCTTAATCTGTTGGATAAGAAGTGGTTCGAATACGGACATTGCCATAGTCATTCCTCGGTCATCTACTGCCTCAATGGACACATCCATGTCCTTGAAATCATCAAGTTGGTTCCATCCACGTTTCAATGATGCTATCTCAGTAGTCTTTCGACTCAAGGCATCAACTACGACATTGCCCTTTCCAGGTACATATTTCAATGGAAAGTCGTAGTCTTTCATCAGCTCTAACCAACGACGTTGCCTCAGATTAATTCCCTTCTGAGTGAATAAGTACTGAAGACTCTTGTGATCATAGTGAACTTCAAAAGTTTCACCATACAAGTAATGTCTCCATTGTTTCAATGCAAACACAAGAACTGCGAGCTCGAGATCATGGGTAGCATAGTTCTTCTCATGCTCTTTCAACTGATGAGAATCGTAGGCAATGACCTTCCTATGTTGCATCAACACACATCCCAAGCCTACACCCGAGGCATCTGAATAGATCTCAAATCCTCCTCGTCCTTCGGGTAAAGCCAATACGGGAGCTGAAACGAGTTTCTGCTTCAAGGCCTGGAAACTAGACTCACAAGTATCGTTCCATTGGAAAGGACCGTCTTTTCAAGTCAATTTCGTTAGTGGGGCCGCTATCTTTGAGAAGTCCTTGACGAACCTCCTGTAATAGCCTGCCAATCCTAAGAAACTTCGAATTTCAGGCACATTCTTCGGACTCTGCCATTTGGTAACTGCTTCAATCTTAGCTGCATCTACAGCTAATCCTTTCCTGGTAATGACATGACCCAGAAATGCAACTTGCTGCAACCAAAAGTCGCACTTTTTGAGGTTTGCATACAACTGATTTGCCCTCAGTATTTGCAAAGCTGTTCTCAAATGATGTGAATGCTCCAACTCTGTCTTCGAGTATACCAGGATGTCATCTATGAAGATCACAACAAACTGGTCTAGGTAGGAAGCAAACACCCTGTTCATTAGTGCCATAAACACTGTAGGTGCATTGGTCAGACCAAAAGGCATCACTAGGAATTCATAGTGACCATAACGAGTCCTGAATGCCGTCTTCTGCACATCTTGATCTTTAATTCAGATATGATGATATCCAGATCGAAGATCAATCTTGAAAAAGTACGTTGCACCTTGGAGTTGATCAAACAACTCATCGATCCTAGGCAGAGGATATTTGTTCTTAACCATCATTTGGTATCTGCATATAATCAATTCACATACGAAGGGTTCCATCCTTCTTCTTCACAAACAGAACAGGTGCTTCCCAGGGTGAGACACTAGGTCTTATGAAACCCTTATCAAGCAAATCATGTATCTGTTTCTTCAATTCATACAATTCAGATGGTGCCATTCGATATAGTGCCTTCGAGATTGGTGCAGTACCAGGCACAAATTCAATTGTAAAGTCCACTTCCCTTGTTGGAGGTAAACCGGGCACTTCACTTGGAAACACGTCTAGAAATTCATAGACTACAGGAATGTTATTCAATTCCCGTACACGCTTCTCTTCAGAAATGAATGCGAGGTAGCCTTTACAACCACTGCGTATCATTCGTTCAGCCTTCAGTGCTGATACAAGCCCGGTGTCATATTTCCTTTGGACTCTTTCAAAGAGTACTTTTGCATTGGTCTGATTCACTTTGAAAGTGATGATCTTGTGAAAACAGTCTAAACAAGCCATGTACTTCGCAAGCCAATCCATACCGAATATTATATTGAAATCATTCATAGTTGTTAGTACAACCAGATCAACTGTCATTGACATTTCCCCGATTTTAACATTGCATTGGGGAAGATATAATTCACAAACTAATCTCTTTCCTAAGGGAGTAGAGACAGTAAAATCATAAGCTAATTGTTCTATCCGGTCTTGTATGTTACAGACAAATGTAGGTGCTACAAATGAATGGGTAGAACCCGGATCAAACAAAGCTATAGCAGGTCTATTATCTACAAGAATAGTACCTTCAACCACATTGGTTGCAACGTCAGCCTGTTCTCTGTTGACTACACAAGCCAATCTAGCTGCCTGTGGCCTATTAGGCTGTTGTTGTCTCTGATATGGATGTTGCTGACGTTGCCGCTGAGGTTGTTGCTGTGGTTGCCTCAGAGGAGCAGGCAAAGCTAATCTCTGAGGATGAGCAGGAAGTGCTGCTTGTCCTCGATTAGGTTGCTGATAAGGAGCTCTATCATCTCTCCTCATCTTTGGACATTAAGCCATCCTATGTTCTAGAGAACCACAAACCAGGCAGGCCCCGGTAGTCCTCCAACACAACTCAGTCCTGTGAGTTTTACCACAAGTCTCACAAACTGGCTTGTTCTCTTGCCTATCAGTCCTATCATTTTTAGGAGTGAATCTTTGTTGCTGTCTTTGCCTTTTATCCTTGGGCTGTCCTCCCTTCTGGTACCATGACTCACTACTTCTCTTAGCAGTGTTAGCAACATCCTTCTCTCGTTGAATCTCTTCAGCGGTATACGCCCTATCCAAGACAGCATCAAACGTAGTAGGTATCTGACCAGCTACCACTACTGTCTTGTACTCTGGGTTCAATCCTATGATAAACCGCTTGATCTTCTTCTCTTCAGTATTTACCAAGTCAGGAGCATACTTGGATAGCTTGAGGAAGTTATCCACATATGTAGACACAGTCAGCTGACCTTGTTTCAAATTAAGAAATTCTGCCTCCTTTTGCTGCCGTACATGTTCTGGTACAAACTTTCTTTGAAAGTAAGCCCTGAAAGTCTCCCAGATTCCATCTTCCGGCATTGTCTTGAATGTGTCCTTAACACTTCTCCACCACGTATTAGCTGATCCTCTGAGCATAGAGGAAGTCAACGAGACTCTCTGCTTGAGAGTGCAGACAACCGTATCAAGTACATCCTCGGCGTGTTCTAGCCATTCATCGGCTTGCATCACATCCTCGGTACCCATGAATTCAGTGGCTCCTCTCTTACGGAACTGCTCGTAAAAGATATTAGGATCATTTTTTTTGTTCTTGTTCACCACTTGATGTTCAATATACTGTTGAACGGGTGATGGCGTCTGTATTTGAGCCGGCATCTGGCTCTGAGTCTCTAAGATTCTAGCCATTTGAGCATGCATACCAGCTTGAGCCTCTTGACTCTTAGCTAGCTGTGCATTACTCAACACTAACTGGGGTTGCATGCCCATCTGTGTCTCATGGCTCTTGGCCATCTGCTCGAGTATAGCAGCGAATCTAGCATCGGTCTCAAATATAGGAGGGGGTGTGACTGCTATAAAGTCATCCTGCCCAGATCCTGATCTAGAAGCTATGCTGTAAACAATATGGAATGTAAGATTGACATCTCAACACTTCCATCAATATCAATCACATAGAGTGAAAGCAATAAACACAAATCTATTCCAGATTTGTTACGGAATTAACGTTCCTCACATCGTTCGTAAATTTGCTAAGTATTTTAAATGTTTTCACTTAGCTTATTAACCTAATGCTCTGATACCATACAATAAGTATGTCACGATCCGGTTCCGAGATCTGATTAGCTCGGACAAACCCCGAGTCACGAATGCATACTTACTCCTGTAAATTTCGAGTTAACA
This sequence comes from Litsea cubeba, assembly GCA_012931725.1. Lineage (NCBI taxonomy): Eukaryota > Viridiplantae > Streptophyta > Magnoliopsida > Laurales > Lauraceae > Litsea > Litsea cubeba. Next base: position 54,457,777 of record CM022952.1, on the reverse strand, counting down.
AAAGCTAAAACGAAACTCACAAGGGATCACAACATAATTTGTCAACTGTATAAAATTACGAAAAATATACATTGACGAAAACATAATATAGAAGTCCTTACAAATGTAAAGTCCAATATACAAGAAAGTCAACCACCATATAATTACTACAATACGGGAAAACTTCTATTTACATTCCAAAATGATTAACAAAAATCTATTCCTAGCTTGTTCCCAAAATTATTCTATTTGCACTTCGAATCAAATCCACTCGATTAAACATCCTGGAGGTATCGGGTGGGCATTCTCCGCTGGCGGCACGGCCGCTGCAGGATCGGTACGGGCATCTGGGCCTGTGACATTCATCAATAGTACCATGAATACGACGGTTCAACAAATACATGCATGTCTATGATAGTTTGAGCTATCAAATAATCAATTTAAACAATTCGATATATATAACATTTAATTCATTTCCTTACCATTTATAACAGGTCCTCCAAAGGAGAAGACACATAATTTACTCCTAAAATTCTCTTGCATTCTCTGTTTCTGTTAACCTTGTTAATCACGACCTTGATTATGTAATATCTAAAAGAAAATATGAAATCTGTATAGATATGTTTTTTTTTATTTGTAGTCATGGAACAAAAGAAGTCTGTGATGTGTCTTCTTTTATCTCATTTATCAGCATCATGTGATCATAGCAAATGTTTAGTCCTTCCATATGATAGAACTTGACAAGTTACACAAAGTCAATAAAGAATAGGCAAAGCAGTTAATGGGACCCAACTACCTCCATGACATCCATTAAAGCCACCCAACTACATTCCATGTAGTTCCTATTACTGCCCCTCTTTACCAAATACCAAGTCACCCATCAATCCCCTCTCTCTATAAAACTAGCTATTAACGTTACTCTGCATTTCCTCATCAAAGGTTGGTGGTGTCTTTGTATTTTGGATTCCACAATGGCCAAAGAGAATGGAAAGAGGGAGGAGTTGGAGACGGAGATGGTGAAGGTCATAAGAAAGACCAAGATCATTCCTAAGAAGGTGGAGAAAAGGGAGTGCCCATTGGTCACATTTGACCTTCCATATGTGACCTTCTACTACAACCAGAAGGTGTTGCTGTATAAAGGGGTCGATTATGAGGAGATGGTGGGGAAATTGAAGGAAGGGTTGAGGGTGGTTTTGGAAAACTTTTATCCACTTAGTGGGAGGTTGGGGAAGGATGAGGAAGGAGTGCTGAAGATGGAAAAGTGTGGAGAGGAGGATGGTGGAGTTGAGGTTGTGGAGGCAGTGGCATTGGGTTTGTGTGTGGAAGATCTGACTGGGGACAAGGCCTACTCCTTGCTGCAAGAGATTGTGCCCTTCACTGGAGTCCTCAATTTGGAAGGGTTCCACCTCCCCTTGTTGGCTCTACAGGTCAGTGCCCATTCTCCCATTTTATTTTTTATTTTCATTTTTATTTGCTACTGGACATTCAAATATATATTGTGAATGCAATGCATGGTTTCAAATTCAGTCCAAATCGACTTGTATCGCAGGTTAATTCAGCCACATCAATGCCAATTTCTTTTTATTATTATTATATGGGTGCGGTCCCAAGCTTTAAAATTTGTTGAAACCCCATTCTCACCATCTTTATAGTCTGTCTTGCATTTTTTTTACATACATCTATAACAATCAAATAAGCACTAGATATGAAGATGTCCATTTTTTTCTTCATTAACATTTTTTTAGGGCTTTTCTTTCGACATTCATTTTAGGTTGGATGCATGAGCTGTTATGTGTAGGGATTCTGTTATTGGCCAATATTACCATGTTTTAAAACCATGAATTCATATTTTATTTGAACGTAGTAAAAAAATGATCGATATTTATGTGAGTAAATGTCATGTCAGTGTAGTTGTTTTTTATGAGGTGGGTGTGTATTAATATTTAAGGGTGGCAATGGGACAGACAAGACTTCAATCCAGATTTAGCCTGAAAGGCAAAGAGACTGAGCCCAAGTTAAATGGATGTGCATATTAATGGAGATTATGGGTTAATCGGTTGGGCATGTTAGAGTTCAAATAATTGGGTCATATTGTGCTAATATTGAATCAATCTGAATCCTGACCATTTGCCAATTGAGTTTGAAATGTCAACCATCATAGATTGTGGGGATGGATTGTGTGGGTTCATTTCCAATAGTAACGAAACAAACCATTATCAGGTTCATTTCCTTAACCTTATCTTCTTTTTTTCTCTTTTTTCTTGAAAGATACGTTTAACAAGTCTGAGCGGAGAACGGCTACTTACCCAAGTGGTAAGGAGCAGTCGTTCTCACCTGACTATTCAAGATTTGAACCCTGAGTATGCACGCTCTTCTTGTGTGTGCATGCTTCCTTCCCACATATATGGGTTATTTTTCCACTTTAGTGGGCTGCCTTCCCGCGTATACTGCTCTCTCTTGACCTTGTGATTTTGGATAAGTCAAAATTGCGTAGCTGGCCTCATGCTTGTGGTAAGATGGGATCTGTGAGCCCTTTCTCCTCTTGGGCGGACTAGTTTCGCATGTTTATGTTTCTTTTGCTTTCTGGTCTGGTCTAGTTCTTCTCGTGGAAATGAATATCTTAGTTTACTAAAATTAAAATAAATAAAGAAATTTAGGTGGACTGGTTTTTGGTAGAAAAAAAATTGAGTGACTTGACCGGCCACAATGATTCTAATGGCAGCTAAAACCTAATTTAACTTTTATGATGCTTCGTACACCTACCTATCTCTTTGTTTATGAGTAGTGATAACTAATTTATGTTATTGTTAGAGTGATATACATCAATAAATTAATACATGTAAAATAAATAATTACGTTTGATTTACATAATTGATTTATTTGTATATGCTGCTCTCATGAGATTAAAACTTGAATCAATGCCATGCATGGCAAAGCATATGTTGAAGTAATCCGGATCAAACAAAAGGTGGCCCTATATTAGACTAAATTAGACTAATTAAAATGTAATCAGAACCATACTACAAGAAAGTATAGGATCATTTATCGTCCTATACTGAGACCACGTGCGAGATTAGTGCTAGCATTATAGCCAGAGACCTCGCCCCTAACAAAAGGGGTGGGGCGTGGGGCAAGGTCTAATTATGTATAATCACATATATAAAATTTGATCAATCTAATAGTACTTGCTGCTTCAATTAGAGAGATATTTTCAGGAAAAAGTCTACTTGGCCTTATGCCAGGCCCGAAAAGTGGCCTGACATCAGGCCTATAGCCGTTGGATCTCAAATTTGAGATCCAACGGCTATAGGCCTGATGTCAGGCCACTTTTCGGGCCTGGCATCAGGCCAAGTAGCAGGGCTCTATTTCCAGTGATGATACATGGGGTAGATATCAAAAAGTCTACATGGACTAACTAATAGAGTTAGTTCATGGACTAACCCCATGGTTTCATATAAATATTGGATGAGAACATCCAATATTTTTCTCATCCAATATTTAAATGAGAACCATTAAATTAGTCCATGATTCTGTCCATGAGTTAGTCCATGTAGCAGGACTCGGTAGATATACAATGATTTTGAATTGAAGAAGGTGCGCCCCCCACTTTATGGTTTATAGTACGCAGAGTTCTTTTTGTGCTGGCAGAGGATTCTTCTGGATATGACAAACATTATTCTCAACTCTCAACTGCCGTATATTATTACTTCATTAGGCTTTAATAGTCAGGTGATTAGACATCTGCACAGATTTATAAGCATGCCCCACTTAGATTGAACACCTCTAGCTCTAGATTTTCAAGCAAATTACAGTAGGGTTCATCCTAATGTGTAAAATAACCTCATGTAAGTCATGGAGTCAATTCAAACATGAGCCAGTTAATTTGTGTAAAATGAGGAATTTTCACCTTTGGATTTCCACAGCAAATTTCAAGCACGAAGATAACCACGCCTGTGTTGTTGGAGGGCCCACCATGTACTATCTCATTTTATAGGTTTTCAGGGACTACAATGAAGCACCATTGCATTATAATATGATGCAATGCTCTCATCTTCTATGGGCCTGCCATGCATTGAAAATGAGCGTTACATTATACTATAATGCAGTGGCGCTACATTATAGTTGTGAGGGCGGACCACGTAGAAGTTGTTGGGGGCTGAAATCCCCACCCATAGTTAGAAAAGGTTAAAAAATTTCAAAACCCCTTACATATTTTAAGAATTAATATGCATTCTTTTACATGTTTTAACAAGAGGTGAGTGAGCAATATTTGAGCCACTTTAATTTTGAGAAGTGGGCCCCCCTTTCATGGACTGAGGTGGAGAGTTGTGCTTTAATTGGCCAGTTGTTGGCCCCTAATAAATAGCTACAACAAGCTGGCTAACAAAAAAAAAAAAAAAAAAGTTAGCTCTCTCACTCGAATTCTTACAGTAGCCTCTGTACTCTGGATGTCTCTTTCACATACACACACAAAGTGTACTTCATGAAGTAAACCTTCTCTTCATAAATCTCGAAGGCCAATTTATTACAATTTAAATTGCTTAAAATAAATGCGTTCTCTTCTCTTATATGATTTTTACTATAATACAATTTAAACCTACAATCAAATCCATCACTTGTCAACATAAATGTGTTTTAAATGTATAAAATATGGACATTTATTTCGAGGGAAGACATTTAATTGCGCATCTGGGCATCTGAGCTTCGTCCATTCAGACTGCACGTCATATATGTGTATATGGAATTAAGAGATACATCCCACCTTTGGGACTGTCCCGATGTGTGGTGCGCAGTGTGCTGCAAGTGACAATCGAAATAAAAAGGTCAGGTCGTTTAATAAAATTGGAAATGGGCCCTCCTCTAAGTTTTGTTCATATCCATCAATTCTTACTGGCCCTAAGTTATCACGCATTCAAGAGAAAGGCGTTTGTAGTTGGTCTCATTATTAAAGTAGTTTCTTATGGTTGGGGTTGATTAAGAGTTAAGATCACTCTTCCCATTTTAATTGTATTGAATGTGCATGAATTCATTTGTTTTCAAAAGGATGCTTCCACCTTTTGACCTTTATTTTCCTGCTAATTTTGGCCATTAGTATAGGAGTGATGCTTAAACTTGATGACCCTGAATCAATTCCTCAGTACCATGTGAAACAAAGGTGCCAACACCCCTCAACCATGAGTGTGTGAGTATCTTCCTACATTTTTCAAGTGTGCGCGCTTGTGTGTATTAGGACCACAATGTTTTATTAGTTTAGAATTTACTTGCGTTAAATGTCAAGTTGCCTTTTCTTTTACTATATAATCATGGGAGGTGCTCTAGTGAGAGGCACTCTCACCAAGTTGGTGAGAGATAGGTGGGGGCCCTCACATTTAAGTTGGGGGTCCTTGCATTTAAGTTGATGAGAGTGGATATGGAAGTGAGGGCCCCCATCCATCTCTCATAAACTTGGTGAGAGTGTCTCTCATAGGAGCACCTCCCTATAATCATTTGTTGATATTATATATATATATATATCTTAATCTTTTAAATTGAGAAATGTTTTAAGTTCCACTTTGTGGGGCTTACCACCACAAGTATGGTAAATGTGGGATGAGGAAAGCTTTTTCTTTTTTCCTAATAGAATGAGAAGGGCTCTATATATTTACCTCTCACGTGATCTTGATTTTTAAGTGCATTTAATACCCTATCTAATCTATGTTGTTGGAAAATGATGCCTTTGAGAACTATAGATTAGGGCTTACCTTTCCCATTTATATACCTTTGACACACATTTCTTAATTTCCTTCAATTTCACACTTTTTTAACATTAATCCGGTCATTATTGCTTGATGAATTGGACTTTATTCATTAATGCTAGGAGCATCTGATCCAACTTATAACATTTCACCTATCCCTTAACCTCAAACTATTTTTTAATTTCCTTTTTTTTTTTCCTTTTCCTGAAACATGACTTTAACCAGCAACCCCCCATGGTTGTGAGATTTATAACTTTGAATTATTAAAGGCTAATTATAATTTATAAATGGGATATGTCTCAAGTGTGCTTTCTTTTTTCATTGCTTGGAATATGACTTTAACATGCAATCTTGTGGTTTGTGACATGTTCTCCTCTTGCTTTCAGTTGGTTGTTGCCTCTTTGCTTTTTCTTTTTCAAAGTAAAAAAGCTTTCTTTACCAAAAGAAAACTATATAAAGGCTTATAATGAATTGGATATGTCCCAAGTGCACCCCTTTGTAGGGGGTGGAGGAAAGGGACTCCTGTTCAATCAATTTTTTTCTTATAGTATCTTATGGTGATAGTCTGGTTGTCATCTATCACTAGCTTCAGCCTTCACACAAGCCATTTTAAAGAACAAGCATGTGTATATACGTTATTAAAAAAATAATAATAAAAATAAGGATTTTGGAGAGAGTCAAAATTAAAAGTAGTAGTCAAAATTTAATTGAAGAACTTTCTCTGTGATATATAGTAACAGTAATGACCTTAATTTAATAATATGCCACACCAAAGTGCTCAATTGGTTCCATGCATCCTGCAAAGCCTTGGATCGGTGAGCCAACTCAAAGGGGTATCCTGCAGAATATCATGTTGAGTCCACTCGAAGGCTAAGTCGAATCTTGACCGAGCTTAAAAAGATAGACTAAGTCAAAGTTATAAAACTATAGGTTGGGACATGTTCTAATTATATTTTTCATCGATTTGATGAATAAACCAATTAGAGCTGATTTGGCGTGGAGAAAAATATTTTTTTTTTCTATGCATCTAGTCGTTTTTCCTGGAATTCAAAGTCGCAATCGATTGGCGTTGATACAATATTCAATTTTCTTAGCTAATCATTCCAATTAAAACCTAGAGGATTCAGTAAAGACAGTATAAATACTTTTCAATACAATTAAAAAAAATAGAGTAAGTTAACAATTATTCTTTTTAGTAGATATATTAAATGACAGCATGGCATGTGGATCAATAAATAGATCGTACTGTTGCAGATCTTTACTAGGTAAGCACTGGCGTATGACTATTCCAACTGTAGATTAATTGTTATTTACCAAAAAAACTGTAGATTAATTATTGCAACAGTGCACATGTTTCCATTGAAAATTTGTGCTGTGGCAGGATGCGGAGGAACTGTCTACTTAAAAAATAATTGGGCCTGTTTGATTGAGAATTGGGGGATAAATTTAATTTCTTTTCTACAAAGTCTCTATCTTTTAAAATGCCAGGGTCCTAAGTGACAGAAATCTTAAAGGCTAGATGATGATCTTTAATTTCATACCATTAGCATTAGAAAAATTTTCTTGACCACTAGAAATTTAGATGATGTTGTGACAGCATCATTAAAGAAAAGTTTTTTTGAAAAATATGTTTAGGGGGCCAAACCATTAGGGCATTTTTACTTGAGAATTTGAAAAAATGAAATTCATAAAGGTGGCTAAAATTAAAGAAATAAAGGTGAGCATCTATATAAATGACCATTAATAACCTCCTTTTGACAAGAAATAAATTAATAAGAGATGAGAAATTAAATGAATACTCAACCATGACCATGGTAAATCAGCTACACTTATACAAGAGACCAAGGTTTATTTGTTTGCATCTATTTACATATTTAAACACTATACATATGTTACATTTACGCATGTGTGTACATTTTTACATCAAATGAATTAATGAGGTGCAAAGATATTGGTGTGTAAATCAGGTGATTCTCATTTAAAAATTCTAACACCTAGTATGATATTATTACACACGGGCTGCTTGGTTAGAAACGTGCTACTGTACATGTGTGCTTTCCATTTGGAAAATGAATTTGGCATGTTATTGCCCCCTAGCTTTCTATATGCATTTGGGAGAAATCAAGGTAACAAATCCTTTCATCATTGTTTTTTTCAATGTTTAAAGTTTTATTCACCTATCAAACTTCAAATCATTTAATTTTATGTCTTGAATCTTAATGAATTTTGAGATATATAAAAATGTTATGTATGATATAATGTTTGCTCATGTGAAAATGGTTATAAACATGATGATCTATTTAATGTGTATTTTACATATGAAATTTACATGTCTAAGCTCTCAAGCATAAAAAGACAAACGTCCCCGACGTTTCTGACTATTAGTCTTTGTTGCACTTACATTTTATGAGCCTCATGACTCAGGAGCAAGTGGGGACAAGTGTATGACATCCAGACTGATATGTTCTTTAAATGGGCTCCTTCTCGGAGGTGCTGTGCCATGGTCCAAATTTTATTAATGGACCATACCAACTGTCCTGTCAGAGGACCTTTGCAGTTGGCACATTTTGTGATACTCACACATTTAATGTGCAATGTCACTTAATTACTTGTAGAGTCCTCCTAGCCTGTGCATGCAAATGAGGCCAGGTTCAAGCTCAAGTTCGAGTCCCTATGGTTTGTTTTTTTGGGTAATGAAGAATCATTAAAACAGAAGCACAGCAAGAAACTACATCAAAGAACATGGACCCGACCACCAACAAGAAACAAAATCCAATTGATCAGTCCACCCAAAATTGGGCTTTTTTTCCTTTTCTTTCTCTCTCTTTCTCTGTTTTTTTTTATTAATAGAGGGTTCACAATCCTTTGGACTGGACTAATCCCTCTAGACCTAGAGAAAAGTCGGATAAAACCCCATTGCCCCCAGGTGGTAGTACAAGTGGACTCAACCTTCACTTCCTGAAGAGGAGAAACCGAAGGTCGATACCAACACCTCTAACTCCGAAAGAGGGGAGAACCGAAATCCGATCACTCAACCAACCCCCTCGGGTTAAAAAATTGGCCCTTTTAGCAAAAGATAAACTTGGCACACTTGTGAGCCGCCTCAATTTAATTTCTAGGAATATAACTAAAATCCACTATCTCAAAGACTTTAGCCACTTTTTATGATATCCAAAATGGTAGCACTAATAGCCCAAACTTCATCTCCCTTAAAAGCTTTAATCACTTCACTTGCATTGGACAAAACATGAATTTTCAAGTAGCCTTTACCTTTGGCTTTTCTTAAAGTGAGCAAGAGGGTCTTATAATACCCAAGTTACGTACACATGGTCTGTTACATAATACTATAGAAAATAAATAAAACAAAGAAATAAACAAATATACATAAAGTGGATTTTTTTTATTTTTTATTTTTAAAGGTAAATTCTCAGTCCAAAGTCTGTAGCCAATAGCATCATTGATACAGCTCAAGATTGATCCCTAGTTGTTTCTAAGGAAGGGAGGTGCATCATCAACCGCGCTATAAGTGGATTGGGCTTGTGTGCTTGCGTGCCATAGTTTAGATGCCATGCATGGCTTGAAAATACCTCCTATAGTCGATACTAATGGGACGCACTATTACTCCCTTTAATGTCACTGATTCCATATCAATCCGAAGTGGATTTGATCATCGGATTAATATAATCGAAAAAAAAAGATGTATTCTTAAATCATCAAACTTGAGCATCACAGATCAAGTTGTTCAGATCAATGGATTATGATGATCTGATGGATATGAAATTTTACACATAGGTGGGTCACATACTGATGGTTCAATCCCCTCCTTCCCACGAATTGACGTGGCCTCAATCGGCCTCACAAGACTGTTCAAAGATTATCTTAATCTGATCGCCCTCTCTCTCTACTTGAATTAACACAACCAAATTAAACATTTATCCAATTTTTCGAACCGTTTGGATTCACTGTGCACATTTGATAATCATCCAACTAGGATTTTGACAATTTCTAGGCCTTCATAACCTTTTGTGATCAGATGGTTTCAGAAATTGCACAAGAGTTAGGTCATGGGCAACCTTTGTAACACTTCCTTATAAGAGCTTGTGGTGCGTACTCTGAATATTTTTTATAGAACCCCTTATGCTTTGACAAGCAATATTCAGACTATCCCATTTGATACTTTGCTATATCATGCCTAACGCCCAAAGCTAACATTGTCTCTTGATGATTGAATGAGTACCCTTGGCTTCTTTGGCAGTTCACAAAGCTCAGGGATGGCCTAGCAATGGGATGTGCATTCAACCATGCAGTCCTTGATGGGTACTCTACATGGCACTTCATGAGCTCATGGGCTGAGATCTGCAGGGGCTCAGACACCATCTCCCTCGAACCCTTTCATGACCGCACCCAGGCACGCAACACACGCGTCAAGCTCGACCTTCCTTCCTTCCCCCTCAACGGGGAAACCAAGCCCAAATCAGCGCCACTCATAGAGAGAGTCTTCCAATTCTCCGAAACCGCAATGGACAAGATCAAGGCCGAAGCCAACACCGGCCTTCCGGATGGCTCCAAGCCCCTCTCTGCCTTCCAGTCCTTGGGTGCACACCTCTGGAACGCGGTCACTCGCGCTCGGCAGCTCAAACCGGAAGACTACACCGTGTTCACCATCTTCATGGACTGCCGCAAGCGTGTTGACCCACCAATGCCCGATAGCTACTTTGGCAATCTTATCCAAGCCGTATTCACGGTCACTGCTGCAGGGGTGTTGCTTGCACAACCTATCTCATTCGGGGGGGCTATGTTGAGAGATGTTATTGCATCCCATGACTCGAAGGCCATCGACAGGCGCTCTAAGGAGTGGGAGAGCGCACCCAAGCTGTTCGAGTTCAAGGATGCGGGCATCAATTGCGTGGCAGTCGGGAGCTCGCCGAAGTTTCAGGTTTATGAAGTGGACTTCGGATTTGGCAGGCCTGATGTGGTGAGGAGTGGGAGTAACAACAAGTTTGATGGGATGGTGTACCTGTATCCAGGGAGGGATGGAGGAAGGAGTGTGGATGCGGAGATCTGTTTAACTGCAGAAGCTATGGAGAACTTGGAGAAGGATAAAGATTTCCTTATGCCTGGGGTTTGAAAACTGAAATTCATGGTTGCTTGTGACCTGCTGTTGCGTTGCTGCTGTCCTTAGTTTCTTTGGCTTTCCCTTGCAAACTAGTTGTTGTGTTTGCTTTTTATCGTACTTTGATGGAATGCTTTTTATGAATTTAGTTGTATGGTTGTACAAGGTTTGATAGGAAGTAGGAACACCTGTGAACCTCTTCTCCCATTTTCTACTCTCTTTTTTTTCTAATATCTGTCTTAAGGGTGAAACTTAAGCTCGACCCAAATTACATATGGGTAAACCCAATACGAAACCTGACTCAAATGAAAACCTGAACTCTTCTTTAACAAGCCTGATGTGGATTGCAAATTCCCTACCTGAGTGCAATTCTGGGTTGTTAGTTTGTGTCCAGGGTGGTCTATACCAAATTGATGGGTTTGGTTTGCCTTTCAAATCATGAAAGTGTAAAACTAGCATTTTTTTTTATTTTATGTGATTTTTGTTGATGAATGGACAAGGTTTACCTGGTTCTTTCCACTACAACAGAAGTCTGACTTTCTATCATACTTTTAAGACTTTTTACAAATTTATACATACTCAATTTGATAGAAGTAGGAAAGTTTTTCCGACAGATGGACGAGGAGACTGTTGGAAAAATGGCCAAGAGCACCATTTTTTGGTCAACTTTGAGCCACAAATAAAGTGGGACCCACTTATCATTTTAGGTGGGAATACATGGGAATGTAAACTACTCCTTGAGTAGATTAAGGACATGTATTGGGTTGCTCTAATCCATTAAGGAGTGAATGAGAAATTACCTCCTAAACACCACACCGGCGCGCCCCGCACCGGGCCGAGCTCACGCGCGAGTTGGGCCTGATTCGGCCCACTACCCATTTCGTATTTTTTGGAGAAATTTTATTTAAATAAAAAAATATCTTTTTACAAATGGGATGTGTCCATTCGCATATGAAAGAGTGTCCATTCGCATATGAAAGGGTGTGTCCTTTCACATATGAAAGGGTATGTCACGTCCCCCGAACCCGATTAAAGAAATAACCGGATCCGGAGAGTGAATTTTTAGGACTAATTAAAATTTTGTCCTTTGGGCCCACGGATCGTAGTCCGCGGTGAGGATTTAATATTTTCAACCTCATGTGTCACAATAAATGTAGAGTTAATACAACTCTAGGCATATAGGATTTCAAGCAATGATCAATAAACTCTCATTTAAATTAAATTTTAGAGAAGAGTAACAGAACTTCAAAGTTAAGTATTTATTACAATGGCCAACCCACTAAACATGGCCAATAAAAGAATTGAAGTCAAAGTAATGAAAGATAAATCTAATGAAACCAAGTGTATCTCTCTCTCGTGCCAGGAGTGATGACGCTACTCTACGTCATCGGCACGCCACTCTCGTGCCTCCTCTGCTAGTTGGAGATCCTCTGGGATCTCCTCACCTGCCTGCTCCTCGTAATAGATGTATTCACCTGATGTGTCTGCACACCAAGGAACAAAGTCAACGACATGTTGAGCATTAGATATACAAAACATAATAAACACGACATGCATCAAGTGTAGAGTAATGACAGGTATAAGATCATAAGAATACAAGAATCTGAGGCTAGGCATAAAGCGAGATTAATATATAGAAACAATAACAGGAATCCTAACAATCATCTAACTATAACCACTATCCATGCAAATGCAAGCAAGACAAGCAAGAGGGAGACTTCGAGGATGTCCTATGCCACCTCCCGGGGTACCAGTAACAATCCCCTTGGACTACTGATACCATAGTCCGGCTCCAGTGGGATCCTAGCTCCCTGTCCTGGGAATAGCAGCACGGTCCTAGCCCGCTCCCAGCTATTCAACGCAATGGACGCCGTCCTACGCCGACTGCCCACCCCGACAACCAGAGTAACCGATTCGTCATTAAATCCCAAACTGCAGATGGTCATGATATGCAAACAATAATAAAGTAGTTTTGACTCATAGACAGACAAGACAAGCAAGTCTGGCTAGTTCCAAGTACAAGACAAATCCTTAGGGATTATCTCTTCCAGATCAATACAAGACAAGCCACGTGATAATCCCCTTCATACTAGCCAGTCATGTTCATCAAAACAAGACACGGGTTCCTATGGTACACTCTAAGTCAAGTCCAAGTCCTATATTCTATAAGAATTTATGTTTCATAATTGATTACGTGTTTTATGTCAAGAGAGTGTATAAGGAGAATGTTATCAATGGATACAAGTCACAAGTCAAGGAAGAATTACAATCCAATCCTAGGCAAGTGGTGTCATCCCTGTATCCTACGTGTTCCAACGGAGTACATGAGGAAATTGGATCAATGATGCTCTTAGGATAATTTCTTGGTGTACAATCATGTTGAGCATCATTAAATCCAACTTCTTGTGCATTCGGTTACACTACGTGTAATACACGAATATCTAGACAACCCATCGAATTCACACCAAGCCACATGATTCGATTTCAATCTCATTTATGGTCATATGATAGTAAGTTAGTGGTTTTCCAGCATCTAAGGCCCAAACCTAGGTTACTTGTCTTATTTCCAATAAAACATGAGCTAGATTAATAATCCAAGTATTTACATCACTTTCCGACCTCCGATCGTGATGAAACTAGAATCATTGGATTCTAAGTCTCAAGGGCTTTCCAACGATATATTATACGTAGAAATCCAACGGGCGGATTGAAAGTTAAAGGTCTTCGAAGTTTCCAAGTGCTGACAAAAAATTACCCTCCGACCGATCAGACGTACTGTGCGATCGATCGGACCTGAACAGTATCCAGTTAGTGCACAGTCCGATCGATCGGACGTACTGTGCGATCGATCGGCACTGTACACCTCTCTGTTAACACACAGTCCGATCGATCGGACGTACTGTGCGATCGATCGGACGTACTGTGCTGTAATCCGAAAATGGGTTGGTTTTCTGCCCCTTTTTCCTCCAGCCAAACCATGGCAAACCTGCAGAAAATGAGCCTCCTGCTCCCCAATCATCACAATCATCATTCTCATCATTTCTAACAATTTAAAACATAAAGGGCTACCAATTTAACAATTAATCTCATTCATTCCATAAACCTAACCTGACATTAAAAATCCCCAAATCAATATCAAAACATGCTTGAAATTAGAGGGGAAATCTATCAGAATCATAACCAATCAATAATAAAATAACACACATGTTTATGATGCAATGCATATCTACTTGCCTCAACCAAGACGAAGATTGGAAATGGGTGAAATTTGAGGAGAAGCTTTTCTACCATCAAAATCACAATCTACCCCGATCAAACACAACCTAATACACCAAGGAGAAGAAAGAAAGAAAAAGAATCAAGATCGGACCTAAATCTAACCAAAAGGCATAAGATTGAAAAAGATGAAGGTGAGAGAATGCTTACCAAACTTACACCGGAAGCAAGAGGAAATCGAGAGGATGAATCCTAGCGGATCGGATCTCCGAATGGGGTTTTCTAGGGTTGAGATCTGGCTTGAGAAAGGAAAAGGAAGAAAGGGGGAGGCTGTTGGGTTACTTCGTTGGTTGCAGAGAAGAAATGAAAATTAGGGCAACCTTTGCTTAAGAAGACAATATAGAGGAAAAGACCAAATTGTCCTTTAAGTGGGTCCGGTGAAACAATGGATCACTTGAAAGGTTTCTGATCGCCGGATCGCGATGAGTCAAGAGACAAAAGTCATCAGAACGACGAGACCTTTCCAACGAACCCAAAATCACGGCGTTTGGAATATTTTGGAAAAATACTCAATTTTTCCTAAATTGCAAACTACCCCCCTGCTATGATCAAACGAACTCGGAATCAAACGAAACTTCGCAGATACTATTCTAATGCTAAAAGAAACTCGCTCATAATCTAAACCCACTTAAATATCTAAAATACAATTAATTAAAATAATAACAAATTAAACGGGTCAACGGGCCGGGTTTTGGACCCAACTGACTCAGTAAGGTCACAGACCTTACAGGGTGTGTCCAAGAGGTGTGTCCAAAGAGAAGCATTTATTCAATGAACAGATGCAACCCCATGAATAGACATGAAGCATGCTATAAATATCATCTTGTCCATGCCTTCTTGCTCATTCCATTCACTGCAGCTACATTGCATTTGGGTCATCAGTCTGAGTCAAGAGAGTTTTACTGCACGATTGGTTCGCCTGTCACATAGTTTGTAGTGCAGCTACTGTGTGGATCGATCATTGTATATTGGGAGACAAACATCATTGAAGCTCGTAAGCACCGTTGCGGGGGCGAAATTTGTCTTTAGGACATAGTGTCTAACACTAGCCTTGATCAACATTCTTCAACAACAGAGAACTGTTTCCCTGCCTTTAATCAGTAAGGGGATTACGTTTTTAAATTACATTCTGTAATTCAGGTTTTTGTTGTTGTAGTGCAACATGTTTCCCAAATACTAAACTACTTCTATATCTACTCGGACCAACAATCTTAAGACAAATTTCTTTTATTTCTGAGTACACCCTGTTATCAGTTTTACTTCAGTATTTCTGGTTTCGGTTTCTATCAATTTTACTACTAGTTTATACTTCTTCTTTTTCTGAAACTAGTATTGTAAAATTGAGTTTCTCTCATTATTTACAAATAGCAAAACTTCAATTTGTTCTGTATTTTTATTGTATTTTAAGTGATTTATGTTCTGTCAAACAATAATGGGTATTGAGAAGAATACTCTAGTCAGTACCCCTGGCCCTGTTTTGGTGAACCATGGGGAGAAACCTGAGAAGTTCAATGGTACTGAGATTAAGAGATGGCAACAGAAAATGTTGTTTTATCTCACTACCTTGAACTTGGCTAGGTTCCTCCATGAAGAAGTTCCTGCTTTAATAAAAGGTGAGACAGACAAGCAAGTTGTTGCTACTGTAGAAGCCTGGAAGCATGCTGACTTCCTCTGTCGAAATTATATTCTCAATGGACTAGACAACACATTATACAATGTGTATTGTTTATTGAAGACTGCTAAGAAATTGTGGGATTCTCTTGATAAAAAGTACAAGACTGAAGATACCGGAATGAAGAAATTCGTTGTTGGCAGATTCCTTGACTACAAGATGATCGATTCCAAGGCTGTAATCAATCAAGTTCAGGAACTTCAAGTAATTCTCCATGAAATTCATGTAGAAGGAATGTCTCTCAGTGAATATTTCCAAGTGGCAGCAATCATTGAGAAATTGCCACCATTGAAAGGATTTTAAGAACTATCTCAAGCATAAGCGAAAGGAGATGAAACTTGAAGACCTGATTGTCAGATTGAGGATAGAGGATGACAATCGTGCATCTAAAAAGAAAGCAGGAAAAACCTTCGCTGAAGCTAAGGCAAATGTGGTGGAACATGGGCAGAATCCCAAGAAGAGGAAGAACCCTTCCAACGGTCCAAAACAAGGTCCCAAGGACAACAAGAAGTTCAAAAAGAATTGCTATGTGTGTGACAAACCAGGCCACTGTGCTAAGGACTGCCGTAAGCGCAAGGACCAAGAAAATACAAGTAAGAAACCAGCGCATGCCAACATGACAGAAATGGACAATCTCTCCACTGATGTTTCAGACATCAATTTTTCTGTTGTGGTCTCAGAAGTCAATCTAGTTGGCAACATCAGAGAATGGTGGGTGGACACTGGGGCCACTCGACATGTATGCTCTATCAAAGAGATGTTCTCCACTTATCATGCTTCAAACGAAGAACAACTCTTCATGGGTAACTCTGCCTCTTCTAAGGTTGAAGGCTAAGGACAGGTGGTATTGAAAATGACTTCTGAAAAAGAACTCACCCTCAACAATGCGCTGCACGTACCTGATATTCGTAAGAATCCAGTATAAGGCTCACTACTGGATGTACGTGGGAAAAGGGTATATGAGAGATGGGCTCTTCAAAATGAATGTAATGACAATTATACCTAATAAGAAAAACTCTTCTGCTTATATGATTTAGTCTTCTAATTTGTGGCATAGTAGATTAGGTCATGATGTAGCGGAAACGTCTACGAGGAAGATCCACACGGAAGGCTGAAAGACAACCCTCTATTAACCTGTTGATTTGCTTAGAAATACCAGGAAATAGGCATCAAAGTTCGTTGATTCAATAGAATACCGAACGTTGGAAGAGACAAAGGGGAAACCTCTGCAAATTTTATTCAATAATTCCTACCTCGCCATCAGGCTTACAAAGGGTATAAATATAACCCTAAAACGAAAAAAAGTAACAAGATAAATCGAAAATACTCTAGATATTCAAATTTTTCCAAAAAAGGAAAGATTTGAGATAATGACACCACTAGATAGTATTAATAGAAACTAAATCAACGCAAAAAACGGTAACCTATTTTGACCTTCCTACTAAAAGTTATTAACAAAACAAAATTTACCAAAAATAGGAAAAACGCCCTTTTCAGGGCCTAAACAATGGAATTTGCCCAAAAAAGGCCATGCGTCAGCAGCGAATGCCCTGAGTTGTTTTCATTGGCCCGTTTCCACCGAAAAAACGATGTAATTTCGCCAAAAACGGACACTTCGAAAAGTTGCCCCAAAACATTATTTGGCCTTCCGCCGGTCCCACTTTTTCCATGAATTCCAACCCTTTCTGCACTGCATCAGGTCATGTTAACTATGATGCTTTGCATAGATTAGTTAATATGGAATGTTTACCTAAATGCAGTTTTGATTCAAATATCAAATATGAAACATGTGTAGAAGCTAAACTTACTAGAACTTCTTTTCATTCAATTGAACGAACTTCTGAACCTCTTCAGTTAATTCATTCTGATATCTGTGACCTAAAGTTTGTTCAAACTAAAGGTGGTAAGAAATATTTTCTTACATTCATTGATGATTGCACAAGATACTGTTAAGTTTACTTACTGAGAAGTAAAGATGAGGCCTTGGAAATGTTTAAACATTACAAGAATGAGGTTGAGAATCAACTTGAGAAGAAAATTAAGGTGATAAGAAGCGATAGAGGAGGTGAATACGAATCACCTTTTGGTGAATTCTGTTCACAGCATGGTATTATACACCAAACTATTGCTCCTTATTCACCTCAGCAAAATAGTGTTGCTGAAAGGAAAAACAGAACTTTAAAAGAAATGATGAATGCCATGTTAATAAGTTCTGGATTACCTCAAAATTTGTGGGGGGATGCTATACGTACTCTCCGCAAATTATATTCTCAACCGAATACCTCAAAAGGAAACCAATAAAACCCCTTACGAATTATGGAATGGCAGAATGCCTACTTACAAATACTCGAAAGTGTGGGGGTGTTTGGCTAAAGTGGCGGTTCCTACACCTAAAAAGGTTAAAATAGGACCAAAAACAGTTGACTGGGTTTTCATTGGGTATGCTCATAATAGCAGTGCGCATCGATTTCTAATTCACAAATCTGAGATTCCAAATTTGCATCCTAACACTATTATTGAGTCAAGGAATGCATCGTTCTTTGAACATGTATTTTTGAATAAACCCTCGCAGGAATCGAGTTCTCTTAAAAGAACTCAAGATACTGCTAATAGCAACAATCAAAACCAACAAGAGATTGATGAACCTAGACGAAGTAAGAGGGCTAGAACATCAAAAATGTTTTTTTTCAGATTTTCTAACATTTATATTAGAAGATGAGCTCAAAGCTTTAAAAAAGCAGTGTCATGTCCCGAGGCACCATTTTGGAAAGAGGCGATAAACAGTGAAATTGAATTCATTTTGCAAAATCATACATGGGAACTAGTAGATCTTCCACAAGGTTGTAAAACTCTTGAGTGCAAGTGGATATTCAAGAGAAAGATGAAAGCAGATGGATCAATCGAAAAGTATAAAGCTAGGCTTGTTGTTAAAGGGTATAGACAAAAGGAAGGCTTGGACTATTTTGATACTTATTCACCAGTTACGATGATAACATCCATTCGTATGTTAATTGCAAATGCTGCTATAAACAATTTCGAGATACATTAAATGGATGTAAAGACAGCTTTCTTAAATGTTGCATTAAATGAAGAAATATATATGGAACAACCCGAAGGGTTTAATGCTCCAGGTCAAACTAAGAAAGTTTGTCGGCTTGTCAAATCTCTATATGGATTAAAACAAGCATTAAAGCAATGGCGTGAGGAATTTGACAGTTTGATGATGTCAAATGGGTTTAAGATCAATGAATGTGACAAGTGTGTATATGTCAAAAGCACTAATATTGGATATGTCATTATTTGCTTATATGTTGATGATTTGCTGATTATGGGTAGTAATGATGATATCATTCAAGCTACCAAGAAAATGTTAAACAATAAGTTTGATATGAAAGATATGGGTGTTGCCGATGTAATACTAGGAATAAAAATTTCTAAATCATCGGATGGACTGATATTATCTCAATCGCACTATATTGAGAAAATACTCCAAAAATATAATCAAAATGATAGTAGTCCAGCGAGAACACCTATAGATATTAGTATCCATCTATCCAAGAATAATGGAAAAGGCATATCACAATGAGAATATGCGCAAATAATTGGCAGCCTAATGTATGTAATGAATTGCACTAGTCCTGACATTGCATATGTTGTTAGTAAATTGAGTAGATATACAAGTAACTCAGGTTCAGACCATTGGAAGGCCATAGTCAGAGTTTTAAGATATTTAAAATACACCAAAAACTATGGATTGCATTACTCGAGATATCCAGCAGTACTTGAAGGCTACTGTGATGCCAACTGGATATCAGATACCACTGATTCAAAATCCACAAGTGGATATCTATTCACACTTGGTGGTGCAGTGGTATCATGAAAATCTTCTAAACAAACATGCATTGCTAGATCCACTATGGAATATGAGTTTATTGCACTGGATAAATCTGGCGAAGAAGCTGAGTGGCTTCATCAATTCCTATAAGATATTCCAATGTGGTCAAAACCTGTGCCCCATATCTGCATTCATTGCGATAGTCAATCAACAATTGGAAGGGCATAGAGTAAAATATATAACGGTAAGTCTCGACATATTCGTCGGAGGCATAATACCGTGAGACAGCTGCTCTCTAATGGCAATATGACGATTGAGTACATAAAGTCCATCGATAACATTACGGATCCCTTTACCAAAGGTTTAGCGAGAGAGCAAGTAAATCGTTCATCGAGGGGAATGGACTTAAAGCCTATGAATGAAAAGTCGCCATAATGGCAACCCAACCTAGTTGACTGGAGATCCCAAGATGTAGGTTCAAAGGGACAACTGAATTGTGTGTGACTTAACAATATCACTATGGAGATAATATCTCCTGCTCATTCCTATGATAATAATAGCGATACCTGCAGCGAAAATTTGGGTAAGCAAAGCTTTTAATGATTCTTATATCTTGACTAATCGAGTGTGGTATAACAGGATACTATTAATAAGAATCACCTATGTGAGTGTGAACTGGGCCGATTCTATGAGAATAATAAGGCTAAATTCTCTAAAGCACTCATAAAATCATGCATTGTTCATGGCCAAAATGAACACAATCATGAGAACCAACTGTGTCCGGGAAGATTCTGTGTGAACTCTGTTGTCTCGATTTACGCAAAAGGCTGAGCAGTTCAAGACATCATTGATGGAACAGCCTTCCGCTCGGTTCTACCGAGGTCGGCGGACGTGGGAGTCCATTTGGGTCTGACCATTTCGTAACCGGGGGGTAGAGGCGTGCATCAACATTTTTTGTGTGGGTGTTCCAGATTTTCTATTTTACTTGGAATTGCAAGTGGTGATCCGGAGATCAACCTTCGCAAGTAAAAAGGAAATCAACTTCTTTCAAGTTTTCCAATGCACATATATTTAAGAAAAGAGACATTTTATTGATTTGCCGTGAAAGGCAATTTTCTTTGGCATTTATAACCGATTTTTGGCATTTATAGCCGATTTTGGTGTTTATAGCCGATTTAGAATCCTTATCAATAATGAAAGACAAGAGTTGTGATTTTTGTTTCTTTTGAAAAAAATACAAACTACAATGAAAAGCAAGAAAAGGAGGATCTAACTTCTCAGGAGATTGTGGGGGACCCGTTCAGATTGACGGCCGCAAGCCATATGTGAACTTCGCCATTATCCATGCAGATGAGAACAGAGGATGCTATTGATTCGCTTGGCTTGGCTATAACCTCAGGTTTTTAGAGGACAAAGACCAAAAGGAGGTCCTATGTCCAATAAAAAACTAAGTAGACGGGCTGAAAAGCCACGTCTAAGCCATTGGAGGCAGAAGGAGAAGGCAAGGACCTTGGGGGGGTACCCCCCAAGGGACTTTTGTCACCTTGTAGCGGTGGTCGGTGTAGAACTTCCGCAGATTTTTCTCTCTTAGATTTCTGATGCCTTTTTCTGTCTGAGTTTCCGGATTTTCTGTAGTTTGTTGTGTGTGTTTTTCTGCTGTCCTTTCTTCTTGGAGTGCTCTTCTCTTTATAGGCTTTTTGGTAGTTATTTAGGAGGGTTTATGGGCTTTTATTGTCATTAAGCCGCATAATGGGAGGAGTTACAGGATTTAATTCCTTTATTTTGTAACTCCTTTTTCTTGGCTTCTGATTGGCCGGAGGAGATTGAGGGCATTTAATCGCCTTTAATCACCATGATGGGAGGAGTTTCATGGGTTAAATGCCATGAATCTCTTGACTTGTAACTCCCGAATGCTTGCTTCTGATTGGGCCGTCCAAAGAAATGGATTAATGACTGTAATAAAGCTAGTCAATTAATCGCATTAAGTGGTCGCCGAGCAGTTGAAGAGTCGCGAGCCATGCCGCATCTTTTGAGATTCTTTTGGCGATGATCATCGATGGATCTTCATGTAGATCGACATCGGATGACCATGTAACTTCAGGTGTTGGTTGCCAACAGCGGGTCGGTGCCATCTGTCCTGTCGATTTCTCGATCGGTCGGATAGAAAGCACACTTTTTTTGGTTGACCGGTTGGCGATCAATGTTGATTTCGATACTCTTGATGATTGACCCGTGTTTTTGACGGATGTCAGAGGATTTGGTGTCTCAAAAGTATGAATTTTGGAAAATACCAGAGGCCAGATGCTTTGAATCGCGAAAAAAATGCGAAAAACGCTGTTTCCGGGGCCCTCCCGGCGATCCCGGGCCAGGGTCGCAGGGGTCTGCGATCCTGGGGGGTTTTTCCCCCCTTTTGTTCCGTTTTGTGTCCGTTTTTGCTGTTTTTTTATTCTTTTTTCTTATGTATTTTTCCTTGACATTTTTTATCATTTATTGGCCTGATTTCCCTGTAGAAAACCTGATGAGGATCCTTGCATTTTATTTTGCAAAGTTTCTAATTTTTTGAGAAAGCCGAAGACTTTGTCGCGCAGAGCTGCCGATTTTCCGTCAGAAGCTGAAACTGGGTCAAACGATGTCGGAATGACCTGAAATTTGAGGAGAAGCCTCTTGAGCAATAAATAAGACCAACCATAGGCTTTTGTTTGAGTTTTGAAGCCGTTTGGGGTCCTATCAACAGTAGACTTGCTTTTATCGCGATGAAGATGTCGTGGCTTGATGTGCGGTCAACCGATGTCCGATTGACTTGAAATTTGACAGGGAACCTATTGCAGTCATTTTAAGATAATCCATAGGCTCTGTCTTGGAAACCATGGTCCCGAGGAGCTTCACCGCCGAGAGGCCTGATTTAGCTGTTCCAGGGTTGATGTAGGGTCAAACGTTGTCGGTTTGACTCGGAACTTGACGTGGAGCCTTTTGGATGTATTTTGAGACCATCCATCGGCTCTGATCAAAGATTTGGTGTCTCCAATGCTTTTGCCGCCGAGAGCTCCTTTTCAGCTGCCGGAGAAGCGAAGTTAGGCCAAATGATTTTGAAATGGCCCGAAACTTCTTGTGTACTCCTCTTTTGGCTGTCTTGAAGGATCTTGCAGTTTTTGTTCGATTCTAACAAGATTTGATTTTTTGGAAGTAGCATTGCCTATTCATGGCAGGTTGCGACTTCATGTGGCTCTTTGCTTCTTGAAGAGGCCAAGTGACATTTTTGGTGTCAACAATCATGTTCACTGTTCAACCAGTAAATCCGATAGTACTTCACAAGGGAAGGTTCAAGGCCACAAGCTACCTTTCTCTATATAGAAGATTTCCAATTGTACTCTCTCTCTATGTCTGCATATCATTTCATTGCTTTCAGTCAATTTCGTTCATGCGGGGGATTGTTGGAAAAATGGCTAAGAGCACCATTATTTTGGTCAACTTTGAGCCACAAATAAAGTGGGACCCACTTATCATTTTAGGTGGGAATACAAGGGAATGTAATCTACTCCTTGAGTAGATTAATGACATGCATTGAGTTTCTCTAATCCATTAAGGAGTGAATGAAAAATTACCTCCTAAACACCACATGCGCGCGCCCCGCACCGGGCCGGGCTCACGCGCGAGTTGGGTTCGGCCCACTACCCATTTCGTATTTTTTGGAGAAATTTTATTTCAATAAAAAAAAAACTTTTTTCAAATGGGATGTGTCCATTCGCATATGAAAGAGTGTGTCCATTCGCATATGAAAGGATGTGTCCATTCACATATGAAAGGGTGTGTCCTTTCACATATGAAAGGGTGTGTCCAAGAGGTGTGTCCAAAAGCATATGTTCAATGAACAGATGCAACACCATGAATAGACATGAAGCATGCTATAAATATCATCTTGTCCATGCCTTCTTGCTCATTTCATTCACTGCAACTGCATTGCATTTGGGTCATCAGTCTGAGTCAAGAGAGAGTTTTACTGCACGATTGGTTCGCCTGTCACATAGTTTGTAGTGCTGCTCCGGTGTGGATCGATCATTGTATCTTGGGAGACAAACATCATTGAAGCTCGTAAGCACCGTTGCGGGGGCGAAATTTGTCTTAAGGACATAGTGTCTAACACTAGCCTTGATCAACATTCTTGAACAACAGAGAATCATTTCCCTGCCTTTAATCAGTAAGTGGATTACATTTTTAAATTACATTCTGTAATTCAGGTTTTTGTTGTTGTAGTACAACCTGTTTCCCAAATACTGAACTACTTTTGTATGTACTCGGACCAACAGAGAGTTTGTTAACGAAGATGTTTCATCATGCTATACTGAATAAGATGGCCTTCATCAATTTTAATGTCATACCCCTGTTGATGGGCACATGGATTATGCGTCAGATTAGGGGCCAATTAAAACTTTTATTGATAAACCATGAAACGTGACCAGCCACCAATCTTGGTCTTATAGGATCGAAGTCCGCGGTGAGGTATAAACATTTCCTTGGTTAACTGTAAAGCATAGCGGGACTTCGTGATAAACTGATGGTACAATAATAGCATTTCAGAATAAGCACATCATAAGATTAATAAAGTTTAAGTTTTACAAAAACTTAAGTAAGAGTAGTTTAGTTACATGCCTCTATCAAAAACCTAGGCCAACAAAATGAATAAATAAAAAAATATTATCGAAAAGTATGTAAGGTACTCGTGAGCTGGGCATGACGACTTGGACTATGTCGTCGACACACCACTCATGATCGCCGTCAAGCTGATCTATCTAAATAGGCGCCTCAATATAGAGAGGCTCAATACCTATACACTAAGCATAGTACCATCAGACTACGAATAGCCGGCATGTAAATATACATAATAACAATAGATATGTAATACAAAGAGATATAAAGACAATGAGATCATATGAAGTACAATGATAGGTCTAAGCATAAAACTTGAATATCAATATACAATGAACAATGAAGGATAATGTCCTTTCACAATACACAAACAATATCCACATAGGCTAATACACCATGGGATAATCTCACTGCCCTCCCATTCTCGAACTGAGTGTAGTAGAGAATAAACAAGAGAACAACACAGCCAGTCAATACATTGAGCATTCAACCATGAACAATACATCGAATGGTTAGTCCTGAACAATACATCGAATGGTTTAACTCGGGACAATCAATACTTCGGGTTACCACTTGAAATAATTATAACCCAATATCGATCTCAGTCGTAACCCATCAATCTATCAATCTACAGTCCTCCCATAGAGGTGCCCCTCTATGTTGAATGTTGACAGCAAAGTGATGCATGACACGAGAATCTTAAGACAATCAGTGAGGGCCAGACTTGTCCTGCTTGAACAGGATCCATCAAACATGAGGGGAACTACTCTTCCATCAATCAATCAATCAATCTCTTCGATCATTTTCAATTCCAACAATAGTAGTCCTCCCTAAGCCTTTACAATTAAGGCTGCTTAGCCTCATCTCATCAATCAGACAATCAATGTGGATCCTATGTTCCATCAATCTAGGTCCTCAATGTGACCGCGATAATAAAAACAATAGAATCTATAGAACACGCACGAGAGGGATGTGGACATCAAAACCAAGTCGATACAATTCAGTTCCGATCATGCAATTGTCAAGGGAGAAACATTCCAATCCTAAGTCAATGATTTCTTTCCCCATATCTTGTCAATAATCGCATCTTTTCATATGCCAGTAGAGTCAAACTGATTCGGTCTACTTTATCTACTTTACATCATTTCTGAGCTACTTTGTTTTTGCCTCCATCTTCAGTTTTATAGGCTATTGACGGCTGACTTCGAAATTTTTCCTGGAATTCTTGGTCTTCAAATTATAATCATCCTATGCCATGGACGACAATGTGTAGGCCTCTTTCTTTAGGGGGGTTTGGCATTAAGTCGGTAAAAACTTTAAACGAGGCAGCTTTATTAAGGCAAGTTTGGGACTTTGCGTCACATAAGGTCAATTGTTGGACATAATGGGTTAAGGTAAAATATCTCATTTTTTTTTTATTTTTTTTTTATTAATGCTAAACTGCATGTCGCTGCTTCTTGGGGATGGAGGTGTATTTTCAACATGAGATAGAGGGCACTGCCTTATATTCGTCATCTCATTGGTAATGGTGAGGACACATTATTTTGGAGTGACCCTCGGCTGCAAGAGGGTAGATTGATTGATCTAGTTGGAGATTGTAGTGTCGATGACCATGGTTTGGGCGCGGAAATACGAGTTAGTTGATTTTTGGGTGACAATGAATAGACTCTTCCTTCACCAATTACGGGAGATTTCTTTACTATTTGGAGTGTTACACAAGATCATGTTGCGCCTACTAGCTACTTTGTTTCATGATCAGGTTGTTTGGACCTTGGATGCTTTAGGTAATTTTTCTATAAAATCAGCTTATGACGATCTAAGTCATTTTTCCACGGAACATTCTCCTCTTTGTGTAAACTTTGTGTGGTTTAAAGGTTACATCTCCTAACATTGTTTATGTCAGGCCCCCAAAAGTGAAATCGGGGTTAATGCGTGAGATTAGGGCTAATTAAAATTTTTCAACATAGATAACAATACTTAGCCCCAATCGTGTCCCATAGGATCGAAGTCCGCTGTGAGGTATAAATATTTCCTCGGTAGCCACAAACATAGTGGAACATCATGATTAACAAATGGTACGATATAACATTTCATAGTATGCACATCTTTCTTTTCTATAATTTAAGTTTAGCAAAATATAACAAAAATATATTAATTAATGGCTTCTATCAAAACCTAAGCCGAAAGAGTCTTTCTTTGTTTTCCCCCATTTCCCTTTCTCTGTTTCTCTATTTTCTTTCTTGTTTCTCTTTCTTTAATTCATTCTCTCATTGTTACTTTCTTCTCTCTCCCTCACTCACTGCCCACATGACCGAACACACATCTCACCATATTCTCTCTCCGTTCTCTATTCTTTCTTTCTCCATTCTTTCTTTCTCTCATTCTGTCTTTTTCATTCTTCTTGTCAATGGACCACCAAGACCCTCCATCACCACCAAGTTAGTGGGCCACAGATCAAGTAGGCCCCACAACCTCCGATCCTGGCTTTCATCTTTGCGTGGGCCCTGCGAGTATCTCATCCTCAATTTCAAGCCACCACTCCATTCCCTTCACTGTTTGGTAAGCTTCCCTTCCCCTAGGTTTTGGTTAATGTGCTTTAGGTGTAGTAGTAGAGCTTCCCTTTCTTTTAGTTTATGTTTTAATTTAGCTTTATTTTGCTAATTATCCCTTAGGTTTGGTTTGTTGGACTTTGAGGTAGGATTTGTGGATTTGGGCAATTTCAACCAAAGGCAAGTTAATCTATATATTTATACTTTGATATGTTGATATAGTATGAAGGCACTCGTGTGCTGGACACAATGATAATACCATCGACACACAACTCGTACTTGTCATCAGGCTAAACTACCTGAAACAACGCCTCCACTTTCCCAAAGGTAAAAGTACTCAGTACCTATGCACCAAGAGTAGCATCGTTAACACGACTGTTGACAAACAATGTATATATAAATGACAACAGACAAGATCAATAGAAACATATGCATTTCAGACATAAGAAGTGCATAGTATACGAGTCATAAACTGAGGGTTTAGGATTTGAGATCTCTAGATTGGTCCACTCAATAAATCAACCCACTGGTGTATAAAAAATAATAATCTACGCAGCGGAAATAAAATCACAAGCACACACCACAAGGACACCAAATTTAAGGTGGAAAACCCAAACCGGGTAAAAAACCACCGATCCGTACTGGATCTAATCAAACACTATGAATCTCGCAATTACAAGAAACTTAGATTTCTTCCCTAGATATCCCCTATCTAAAGACTGAAGTTACCTTGTGTCGCATCACACTTCAACGACATCACACCGTTGATTGCAACAGATCCGACGCTTGACTTCTCAAATCTTCTACGCAAGAAGATGATCTTCTACAAGGGATGCAGAAGAAACTTGACTCTCTAGAGTACTTGGCAGCACAACTCTTCAAAAATCTCTAGATAAAATTTCTCTCAATTAAATCACTAATTCAGAACTTGAGAGATGATTTCTTATCTTTCTCTTGCCTTTGAGTTGTGAGAAACACCCAATATATAGCTCCTAATTTGTGCTTAAGACTCCTTGTAAATATCCACTTAGAAAAGAAGTCCATCTCAAACTTTTCATAAGAGTCCAGAATCAACTGGGCTTCCAGCGTCACCCTCGCTATAGCGAGGTGTACTCTCGCTATAGCGAGAGTGCACTCTGCCATCGGTTTTGGCAGATGTCTGTCAACTTTTTTTTTTTTAACTCTTGATGCCTTTGTTGACTTTTAAGGCCGGTTCTAACAATCTCCCCCTTTTGGCAATTCGTGGACAAATCCTCCTAGAACAATATGATCTACCTAAAAGACAAAACCCAAAATACAATGAATTTTTAATAAAAAAAATCAGCACTGTAAATCTTGAATTGCCTTAGGTTGTAGAACTCCTCTGAACTTCATTCTTCTCCCCCTGAATTTGTCCATAATTAACAAACAAAAATACTCATGCAGCTTCCGTCAATCTGGATGCAGTAGCTCCCCCTCGATTTTGACTCCCCCTCACTATGATCTTCGTATCAGCACTGGGGATGGGGAGTTGACCTCCTTGATCAGGGCTTTTTATGATTAGCCACCCACACTTTTGTAGTTTGAACTTTCAGCAGAGTGTGAGCAAACTCCTTAGGCAAATCAGATTTTCTAACCCAAATTTGAGTTG
Source organism: Litsea cubeba (assembly GCA_012931725.1). NCBI lineage: Eukaryota > Viridiplantae > Streptophyta > Magnoliopsida > Laurales > Lauraceae > Litsea > Litsea cubeba. The sequence continues at coordinate 54,429,344 of CM022952.1, read as the reverse complement.
TCTTGGGTGGAGAAAAATTCTTCCGCCATTGCTTGGTCTTGGGTAGACTTTGCAGCTTCTTGCAATGGGGACGAATGTGTCCTTTCATTCCACAATGGTGACAAGTGGATGTGCGTGCACATTCTTTTTCTTTATACTACTCGACACATTATTTGAAAGTGCATAATCTGGAGTAGCATGTGCAACACTTGAAACAAAAATTGTTTTACCTTTAGCTTTCGAAGTGGATGCACCATGATCATAACCGAGACCTCTTCTGTCAAACTGAGACTTCTGACTACACAAGATATTTGTAAGAGTCTTCGAACCAGTGTTCATCTTGTTTAGTGAAGCTTGTTTGATTTCTAACTCAGACAGAGTGATCTTCAGTCGTCCTTGCAAATCTTCTTTTTCAGATTTCACAATCACTATCTCTTTCTTCAGATTCACTATTTCTTGTTCAGCCTTTTCAAGTTTTTGACTCTCAGTGGTCAAATTTTCATTGCAGAATTTTCTTCTTGAGCAGCTTTAAACTTGATAGAGATCTTATACCCATACTTGGACATCTTAACACAATCAGCATATGTTTTGTGATACAATGCTTCATAATCTTTCTCTTGATCTGACATCTCATCAGCATGATCTTCATCGGTATCATTGTCAGATAGAGAATTAGCCATGAAAGCCACAAACTTGCCATTCACAGTGTCTGTACCCTCATACACTGTCTGTAAGACTTCCCACGCTTCTTTTGCAGTTTTACAAGTGGAAATCCGACGGAACTCTTTAGCAGACACTCCATTGTATATACTATTCACTGCCTTGTTACTACAATTAGAGGCATGCTTCTCATCCTTAGTCCATTCAGCTTTAGGTTTAGGAACAGTTTATCCACTAACTACAATTGTTGGTCTGGAGTAGCCCTCCTCAACAATATCCCAAACATCATCATCAATGGACTTAAGAAATCCAATCATCCTTTGCTTCCAATATGTATAATTAGAACCATCTAGCAAAGGGGGCTTAGTAGTTGATGTCCCTTCTCGATTGAACACCATTCTAGAAATTTCTTATGATCAAACACAACAAATTAGTGTAACCCGCTCTGATACCAATTGAGGGTTTAGGATTTGAGATCTCTAGATTGGTCCACTCAATAAATCAACCCACTGGTGTGCAAAAAATAATAATCTACGCAGTGGAAATAAAATCACAAGCACACACCACAAGGACACCAAATTTAAGGTGGAAAACCCAAACCGGGTAAAAAACCACCGATCCGTACTGGATCTAATCAAACACTATGAATCTCGCAATTACAAGAAACTCAGATTTCTTCCCTAGATATCCCCTATCTAAAGACTGAAGTTACCTTGTGTCGCATCACGCTTCAACGACATCACACCGTTGATTGCAACAGATCCAACGTTTGACTCCTCAAATCTTCTACGCAAGAAGATAATCTTCTACAAGGGATGCAGAAGAAACTTGGCTCTCTAGAGTACTTGGCAGCACAACTCTTCAAAAATCTTTAGAGAAAATTTCTCTCAATTAAATCACTAATTCAGAACTTGAGAGATGATTTCTTATCTTTCTCTTGCCTTTGAGTTGTGAGAAACGCCCAATATATAGCCCCTAATTTGTGCTTAAGACTCCTTGTAATTATCCACTTAGAAAAGAAGTCCATCTCAAACTTTTCATAAGAGTCCAGAATCAACTGGGCTTCCAGCGTCACCCTCGCTATAGCGAGGTGTACTCTCGCTATAGCAAGAGTGCACTCTGCCATCGGTTTTGGCAGACGTCTGTCAACTTTTTTTTTTTAAACTCTTGCTGCCTTTGTTGACTTTTAAGGCCGGTTCTAACATAAACAATCTAGCAAATACGCAAATCACATAAGCTAATACACCACGAATAGTTTCACATGACCCTCCATGCTCAACATGAGAGCTGTGGTAGAGTGGCACGGGATGAACCCAGCAAGCAAGCAAGAGGGATACTAAGGGCCGGACAAGATCAATAATGCAAGAAGTATCTGATGGTGTACAATCCATCAAAATGTAAAAAGTAGTACTGCGCGGGCTTTCAATCCAAGGTCCTCACACAGGTGGTGCCCCACATTGTGTTGGGCATTAACAGCTGAGTGATGCCTGACACAAGAGTCCTAGACAAGTAATAGTGAGGAGACTAGGCTTTCTTGCGTGAACAAGATTCATAAACAATTGAGAGACTACTTTCCATCAATCAAATCAAGACCATCAAGCAAGCTTATTCAAGTATCAATACCATAGTAGTCCTCATCAAGCTTTTACGATCAAAGCCGCCTAATCTCAACACTTCTATCAATCATATACAAGATAAACAAGACATCAAGGGAATCCTAGGTCATCATCTAAGTTCATCATGTGATCCCAAACCAAAACAAGTAAAGCAATCTATAGAACATGAACATTTCATGTAGAAAGTACCAAATGGTGTAATTTAGAATCGAGAGCGATAAACAATCCAATCTTTGGTCAATAGTTATTACCGTAGTCTCGTACAACTCTATTCAGTCAACGAAAGGAATAAGGTTCGTGATACCCGAACAAACAATCTTCGTGCATAGATATAAAAGAGGATATCCCATTGCCCTGTACCGTTCAAGATTGATATAAGTTGAAAAACCGAGAAAACAGGAATAACAACGAGAAAATGCATGCCCAAAACATTCCTCGTATCAAGTCAAATGAGTCCAAAAAGGTAGCCAAGGTTTCATACAAGTCCAATAGAAAAAGAGGTCAAAAGGACCCTTCAAAAGGTTCCCAGCAGTTGTCCAGGTCGACCTCACCATTGGTCAGTCGACCTCCCACAAGGAAGGTTCGATCGACCGAAAGGTCAACCTCCTTCATGTTCGGTCGACTGAGACCCAAGTTCGGTCGACCGACAGTTGTAACCATTTAAATGTAAACAGTGAAATAATCAAGCATCCAGAACACCTGACCCTGTGTGTTCGGTCGACCGACATCCATGTTTGGTCGACCGACTACACTACGGTTACAGAACATCAGTTCTGTAATTGAAGTGTAAATGGTCCATTTCAATTCCCAAGTCCCTGAACATGGAATGGGTTAGGGAATAGCCGGAGATGGGGGAGCTCGGTGGTGGTGGTGGTCGCCGACGGTGACGAGGCAGCTCCGGGACAATGGGGTGGTGAGGTGAGTGAAAGAGAGCCAAGATGAGAGAGCGAAGAAGAGAGAGGAGAAGAAGAGAGTCGGTCATCGTGGTGGCGGCGTGGTCCGGCGGCGTGAGGCAGCAAGCCGTGAGGGAGGTGAAAGTCCGGGATCCTAACCCTAGAGGGGGGGGGTGAATAGGGTGATCTTCAATTTAATGGCCAATTTAAATTTCTAACCAATTTACTTTTAACTAGTGATGATTATGTGAGTAAGTGCTGAAGATAAACAATTCAATCACCACAAGCCATTCACCATTACACAATGATTTATAGTGGTCCAGCCTCAATGCCTACATCCACTACCGGTTTGTGCTCAACACCCCACCGGATTTCCACTATTTATGCTTTTACAATAGGCTAAGCAATAACCTTTATAAAGTTGTTTTTTCTAGGCTAAACAACAACCTATACACTATGCTTTTCTTAGGCTAACCAATAACCTCTAGATATATTTCTTTCTCAAGAAAGTGTCAACACACTAGAAGAGAAATAGACTGAGCTCTTAAAAGGTGCCTCTTAATTAGGCAAATATGAAAGTGAAAATAAACTCACACAACACACTAAGAAATGCAAAGATGAATGCTAATGGGGGTGTGTGTGTGTGTGTAGAACTTCAATCAAGTTGAAATTAAGTCCAATGAATTTTATGCTTAAAGCATTTCAAAATTTAAAGCACATAAATGATATGATTGAAGTCGAATGCAAATCACATGAACAATTACAAACTTGTGAATGATATGAAAATTTAAAGATCACAGGTTGTATGAAAATGATTAATACTAATCAAGTGATGCATGTGTAAAGTTATTTTCAAAAACAAAGGTTTAACTAAAGTTCTAAACAAATTGAAAACAACAAAGAAAGATTCAAACAAGTTAATGTATCATGCTATACAGAAATCAAAGATTTAGACAAAGCATGATTAACAAAGTTTAAACACAACTTGGTTTGAAATCAAGAGGTGGAATCCAAAACATGTGAATCAAGGATTAAATAAGATATGGATTCCACACCACATAGTTGGCATGCTAGAAAACATTTTCCTAAGGTTTAAAATAAAGCATGAAACATATGAACTAGGAAATTAAAGCTTACTAGGATTTAACTTCTTGTAATCAAGCTTTAGCTTTCCAATTGGACCAAACAAGCTTCCTTAATTCATTCCCTTTGCTTGGGCCCTAAAAACACTAAAAATGGCCTCTCTTTTCGTCACATGATTCCTTGGAATGAACTTGCTTTTTATAGAAAAAGTTGTCCAACGGATGCCTGTCGGTCAACCGATAACTAGGTGTCGGTCGACCGATAGGCCAACGGTCATATGCAACGGTCATATTTTTGAAAGTTTTTCTAACCCATATGCAGTTATCGGTTGACCGTCATTTATCGGTTGACCGATAGGCAACCGATAAGTGAACCGATAGCACAAAGTTGTTGAAAAAGTTACTATCTGTTTTTGGAACCGACGAGCTCTCGGTCTTACAATTCATGTACTATCGGTTGACCGATAGGAACCGAGGAGCAGACCGATAGAGAAGTTTTGAAAATGTAGCTCACTGGAAATGAAACCGATGGAGCCATCGATTGACCTTGGTTCACTTGTGGGTTGACCGATGCGAACCGACGACTTGACCGACAGAGAGGTCAGGTCAATTTTCTGAAGATCTGATGTTTTTGAAGAGTGAAACTTTGAAACTATTTGAAAACTCAGATTTGAAAGGTGTTTTTATAAATTGTTTCATCAAGAAAAACATGATTAAAATCAAAATTCAAATCAACCAAAAAGAGTTTAACATGAGTAGGTTAAGTCAAAAGATGATTTTCAAGAAGAAACTTGTGAAATGGAAATGAAACTAATGAGATGAATATTATGCAAATGCAAGACATCAAATTGCAAACAACTTAGGGTCTAACAGGAGGGAGAGAGAACGAACGAAAGAGATGGAGGGGCTGCTGTTGTGGAATGAGAAGGGGAAGGGAAGGGAGTGGTCATGTGACCTAAATGGAAATGGGGAAGTGAGATGGGTGGGGGTGTTACACGTGGGTTAAGGGGTGGGGTATGATGGGAGTGAGATGAGTGGGGTGGGGCTCACATGGGATTAGTTTAGGTGGGGTAGGGTTTGACTTTGGGAAATTAATAAAATAAGTTAAGGTGGGTTCAGGTCAGGTGCAGTTTTGGGTCGGGTTTGAGGGTCCAGATCGGGATGCAATAGAAGGATAAAGTCTGGGAAATTAGGTAATCTACCCGATGGTGCCAAGATCTTGAAAAGCAGAAAATACTAAAAAGCCCCCGGAACTTTCCGGAAATAGCTACACACACCCCTACTGTACCCAAACGGGCTCGGATCTTAACCCAAATTCGCACACGCGATCCTAATGAATAATCGTACCTATTTGGCTTATAAACAAGCTTAATTAGCTACAATCACAATTAACTAAGCTAATTACAACCTTGGGATTTCGGGATGTTACAATTTATGTGCTTCGATGGATTTTTTGGGGTGCTTGAAAACTAAGGATTTTCTCCAAAATCGTGGGGTGCAATGTGACTAATGTTGTGTTCTCTACTACACTATACCAAAGACAGGAAATTGGAATGGATTACCGTTCCTAATCCGTCTGTTCCTAATCCGTTTATCCATTTCAATTTCTTATTTTTGGAACGGATTAACGGATTAGGAACGGTAATCCGTTCCAATTTTCTGTTTTTGGTGTAGTGATAACTGTACATGGGATTCTTCTGAGCACCTTTTTCTACGTTGTCCTTATGCTAAGATAGTGTGGGAATGACATTTAGCTAAGCTTCTTTTGTTTTGAAAAGGGTGGATCCTTTGTGCGGAGGTTTGATATTTGTTGCACATCTATTTTTCCCGACTTTTGTATGGCATATTTGGTGTGAAAGGAATGCTAGGATTTTTTTTCTCAAAAATGAAAGCGCCCAAAAAATCAGGTTCGACATGGTATTCTTTATTAGATTTATAGTAGGCTAGTGCTTCTTAATGTTCATCTTCCATATCCTTTTAACAGTTTATGGAACCTTCTACCTACTATGACATACAAACCTATTACATTTAGCAGATTTCTTGTATATAATGATTGGTGATTTTCCATTGTTCATCTACATTGTAAGTGCACAAAAATTCACAGACCCGGGGTAGTGTTCTTGAGACTCACTAAGGAAGACGAAGGCTGAAGCTCCTCATTGATGATGGAAGAACCAATGCCTGAGAACCTGGAAGAGGGAGAAGAAATAGGTCAAAGGACCCTGGCTGTGGACAGCGCAGGGCTCTCCGATGCCTAAGTCAGTATGAGAACTAGACAGTAGGATGGAGATTTGGAGAAGTTGGAGTTTGGGCATGGCGTACCAGAGTTATTGGGCTTTGGATCTGGGGGGTTCGATTCGATCCTTTGCTCTCTGCGCCTGCTGCTCCTTATATGGACAGGAAAAGGGAGAGAGAGAGGGCTCCGTGCTCTGACAGGAAGTCTTATCGCAGTCCATCTATCCCATCGGGCCATACCCTGGCGCCTAGGGAACTATGGACGCCGCTCTGTCAGAAGGCATGGATAGTATGGGAGGCTCTGTCAGATGATATGGGCGGTGCCCTTGTCTTGTCGCACGTGCTGTAGCGTGCATGAGTGTCCAAGGGAGGACAGCTGTCAGCCCCTGCCTTGGCTAGCTCTGGCATCCTGACCGAGGTCTGGGCGTGTTGCCGAGGTCGGGGAGCCGAGGTCGGGGGCGACCTTAACTTGGCTGGAGACCTCGTAGGGATGCCGAAGTGGAGGACTGGGATGAAGTCCCTAGCCGGGCTGGGGATGCCCTGGCCGAGGTGGAGCTTATGAGCGTATAGCCGAAGTGGAATCACTTGGCCGAGCTGGAGGCTAGCACTATCGCTGAGACCGAACCTTGCCGAGATGGGCTAACTGGCGCTGGAGCACGAGATGGAGCATCAGGCCAGTATTCCGGTGAGTTCGAAAATATCCCCACACAATAGCCCCCCAGCTTCTGAGCTCATTAGACTTCTCTTTGAGGTCAGAAGCTAAGTATCATGGAGGACAACACTTGTGCCTTGGAGCTGTTCATAGTTTTGAGATGACTGGCTGGCAATGGACCAGAGCTAGAGGTTGGCATCACTGTTAAGCTATAACATGGTGCTTCTGCCGAGCTGGAGAGTCATACAACTGCCGAGCTGGAGAATGCATTATTGCTGAAAGCCAAGGGATGATGGCTCATTACCAGTGGTGTACTCTTGTTTAGGAGTATTGTGCTACTGCTATTGAGAAGGAAGCGAGCTATAGACTGGTGCTGCTGCCAAGCTAGAGACTGGCACTGCTGCCGAGCCGGAGGAAGGATTTCCTGCCGAACTGGAGGCTAGTGCTGCTGTCAAGCTAGAGACTGGCACTGCTTGTCGAGAATGGATGTGGCCAAGACCGGCATGAAGTTGAGACCAGCATGAGGCTGAGCCAGCGTGAGGCCATAGCCAGCACTTGGACAGACCAGCGTGAGGTTGAGACCAGCATGAGGCTGAGCCAGCGTGAGGCCGTAGCCAGCACGTGGACAGAACAGCATTAGGTTGAGACCATCATGAGGCTGAGCCAGCGTGAGGCCGTAGCCAGCACGTGGATAGACCAGCATGAGTTTGAGACCAGCAAGAGGCTGAGCCAGCGTGACGCCGTAGCCAGCACATGGTTAAACCAACATGATGTCGTAAATGTGGTCGAGACCATCATGAGGCTGAGCCAGCGTGAGGCCGTAGCCAGCAAGAGGTCGTAAATGCGGTTGAGACCATCATGAGGCCGAGCCAGCGTGAGGCCATAGCTAGCACGTGGACGGACCAACAAGAGGTCATAAATGTGGTCGAGACCATCGTGAGGCCGTAGCCAGCACGTGGACGGACCAGCAAGAGGTCGTAAATGCGGTCGAGACCATCATGAGGCCGAGCCAGCGTGAGGCCGTGGCTAGCACGTGGACGGACCAGCAAGAGGTCAGGGCGTGTAGCCTGAGACCTTCGTGAGGCCAAACCTGCGTGAAGCGCGTAGCTAGCATGAGGGGACACCAACATGAGGTGGAGAACCGGGACATAACCAGCTAGCTTTGGACCAAAGGTGTAGTCAACTGAGGCGTGTAACCTGAGTCCTTCATGAGACCGAACCTACATGAAGCACATAGTTAGCACGAGGGCGACATCAACATGAGGTGGGGCCGCGTAGCCTGAGTCCTTCATGAGGCCGAACCTGCGTGAAGCGCGTAGCTAGCACGAGGGCGACACCAGCATGAGGTGGGGGCACGTAGCCTGAGTACTTTATGAGGCCGAACCTGCGTGAAGCGCGTAGCTAGCACGAGGGCGACACCAGCATGAGGTGGGGGCGCTTAGCCTGAGTCCTTCATGAGGCCGAACTTGCGTGAAGCGCGTAGCTAGCACGAGGGCGACACCAGCATGAGGTGGGGGCGTGTAGCCTGAGTCCTTCATGAGGCCGAACCTGCGTGAAGCGCGTAGCTAGCACGAGGGCGACACCAGCATGAGGTGGAGAATCTAGCATTGCTGCCGCGATGCACAAAGTCGAGATCTGGCACGTAGCCGAGACGCACAAGATCGAGATCTGGCACGCGGCCGAGATGTAAGAGCACGGGGCTCTGGATGACTGATGGCGGTAGAGGACCGTGCGATCAAGGCTGACAATGGAGGACCGTGCCGTGGAAATGACGGTAGAGGGTCATACGATCAAAGCCGACAGTAGAGGGTCGTACCGGTGTCATCGAAGCTGACGGCGCTATCGAAGCTGACAGTAGAGGACCATGCCGCCAGAAATGACGGCAGAGGGTCGTGCGATCAAAGCTGACGGGCGGTCAAAGCTGAAGGATGATAGGAGGCTTCAGTAGCCCCCCGAGCTAGAGGAGACTTCTGCCGAGCTAGGGACGTCTACCAAGCTGGGAGTGTCTGCGGCTTGAGGCACACGCCGAGCTGGGAATATCCGTCGAGCTGGAGATGTCTGCTGAGATGGAGATATCAGCCGAGCTAGAGACATCTGTCGAGATGGAGATCACCTGGTTACTCTCATAGATGTCGAAGCGTTCCAGAGCTCGGGCTCCGTCTAGCTGAGGACCCTTCTGCCGGGAGAGCCCCAGTCAAAGGTTATCTCGTCGGGGAGGTGCTGTAACCCCCTTAGAGGATGAACCTGATTGAGTTTCCAGCTTGTGGACGCTAGCTGGACCAGATCTTGCTCCTGACCTTTCTTGTCGGAGGTTCGCCATAAGCTGTGTTGACATCGCCAATGGTTCCTTTCCCTTTCTGCTTCCTCGAGGCATGGTGTTTGGGAAGATGACTTTTTGTCCGTTCCCCACAGACGGCGCCAATTGTAAGTGCACAAAAATTCACAGACCCGGGGGGTAGTTGTCACACCCCGAAACCGGGCCCTGCAGTGATCCGACCTCGGGATGCGAAATTTTGGGATAAATTTGAAACTTTTGTTATGTTTCCCAAGATCCGCGTGAATGAGGATAATCAAATTCCATCACGATCAGAGTATATTTTCACGGAAGCTAAACATGGTGTTACGACTCGGAATCAGTGGCCATCGGGTTCCGTGTCGCACTCAACCATCATCATAAAGCCATCAAATAAGCAGACTGGCATAAATCATAATTTAAGGAACACTGAGCTGGTAGTAACAAAACTATTATTTCCCACATATTCAAATTACAATTAACAAATGTCTTAATTCCAAACCCAAAGAAAAAGGCTAACAAAGCCATACAAATAAACCACTAAGTGACATACTACCCCAAGTGATGTTACGAGCTCCGGTGCCAAACTTGACATCTAAATGATATCAATGGGCAGCCTCTCACGTCAGACCGGCGGTCCCACCGCCTCCTCCGATCAGACACCTAAAAACAGAAAGAGAAGAAACTGGCACCAAACAAACAGGGTCAGACACGACGGTCTGACAAGCAAATAATCAAGTAATATGTAACAAATAGACATTCATAAAACCTTATGGAATCATTGTAAAACCATTTAAAGAGTCTAAACAATAATAACAATAAATCACGATAAAACGATCGAAAGATCGAACGTCAATATCAAAGCAAGTAAATGAACAGACTCTGAGCATAAGTGTCTTGAAAAGGTAACAGTCTACATAAAACATTTAATAGTTGGAAATACATTTCAAATCCCGAATAATAGAGATAATATGATAAATGATCGATATCATAAACATTAACCAATTTAAAGCATGAAGAGTATAAACAACAAGAACCATAAAACAAAGTAATACGCAGATAAAACGTTGGCAACCACACATAGCTATATTCTCCTATTACCGAAGTAACAAGAGCAGACAGAACCGTAGCCACTATACATGGGACCGGAAATAGAATCAGAACCGTAGCCATACAAATGGGACCGGCAGATCAAAATCAGAACCGTAGCCATACAAATGGGACCGGCAGATAGAAACCGTTGCCATGGTCGGTACAGACAGAATCTAAGCTGCAGCTGGCGGACAGATTAAAGATCCCAAGCCGGGTGATCAGCCCGACAAGGTGACCTAAGCTTAGTGGTGCCTTTAGTTTTTCAAAACTCGAACCGATACAAATCAAACCATAATACTAGTCCCTTTGGCTCAGGGGCTCACACTACAAAGCTCTGGCCCCGTCTTGCCTCGAGGTTTTATTCTCAAAATACTAGTCTTATCAAAATAACAGTCTCATCGAAGAAATCCAGAATGTGACGAACCACTCTAATCTCCTTTCAAATCGATTCGGAGAAAACATACGAATATCCATGGTAAACCGCTCAAATACACATCAAAGTGATTTGTATAAAATCATATGATCAATCCTTTCGAACATGGAAAACCCCATGATTTTATAACAAATCACCGATGCTATTCAAATTAGTTTACCAAGAATATAAACACAAATACATTCTATGACTTGAAATGGAATGGATAGTGGAGAATGACTTAATGACTTACCAAAGGACCATCCCAATACACATTTACCCTTTAAACATTGATTAATAAAGAGTGCGTTTGATGCCAATGAAAATCCATAATACTTAAATGATAAAGTGCGTATTGAGACTTGAAGGGTTCCCGGGTAATTTCACATATGCTCATTCTCACCTCATTCCCATTCCCATTTCACAATTTTCCAAGCATCACAAGTAATCCCAAAACTCTTTAAAACAGGCCCATATCTGGCCTTAAACCGAGTCCAAAACAATCTACTCATTTAACCCAAAACAGCCCTTTAAACATGGCCCAAACAATCCTTAAAAACAGTCCAAAAACTAACCTTAACCAAGCCCACAAAACAGACTTTAAACACAGCCCCAAAACTAAACTGAACCAGGCCCACAAAACAAGTTTTAAAACAGCCCAAAACTAAACCTTGAATGGCCCACAAAACAGGTTTTAAAACAGCCCAAAACTAAACCTTGAATGGCCCACAAAATAGGTTTTAAATCAGCCCAATATCAGGTCCTGAAATGGCCCAATATCAGGTCTTGAAATGGCCCAAAGATTGACTTGAATGGTCCAAGAAATAGGCCCAAAGAACACCCCAAAAACAGGTCCAAAACTGATTTTTAAATGGACCCAGAAATCAGCCTGAATCAGGCCCCCAGGCTGGGCTGGGCTCGCTCGAGCGACCCCAGGCCCGCTCGAGCGAAGCCCAGACAGAGCCTGGGTCGCTCGAGCTACCCAGTGGGTCCCTCAAGCGAGCCAGGCAGAACCTGGTCTGCTCGAGCGGCCCACTGGGTCGCTCGAGCGGACTGGGCTCTGTCCAGTCCGGCTCGTGGGGCATTTTCTCCCTCTTTTTTCCATCTTTTGAGATCTTTTTCATTCCCAAATCTTTCATACAAATTTCCTAGATTATTTGGGCCCTACCTTGACCTTCTAAACTCATCATATCACCATTCATTAGCAATCCAATTAACCAAACAATCACTTTTTAAAATCAAAGTTTTTCCCCATTTCTTTGAACACCAACTCTCAACACAAAGAAATCAAATTTTCTACATGACCAAGATGAAAGCAAACTTCCAATACATTGTAAGACCATAACATAAATGGAAATCCACATAACATTGGTTCATTCATTCAAAGTAAAATCCATAAATCATAAGGGATTGGAACATAATAAGAAAAAGCCATGAAATGAAACTAAATGAAATGAATCATCATATTAATTGAAAATTCCACTTGCCTCAAGTCAATTGAGAGAAATAAGACTCCACAAACCAAGCTCTAGGCCCTCAAGCTCCCAATCTACAAAAACCCCAAATTTTCCAAAGAAAACCCTAAAAATCCATTTTTCTCAAATCTCCAAGGAAAGCTCTTGCATGAGTGATGAAAACACTCTAAATGAAGAGGAAAACAAAGATCTAAGGTTTGGAAAGCCATTGCTAACCTTGAAAAGCCCAAATGAAGAAGAGGAGCTTAGATGAGAGCCTTGCTCTAGCTCAAAATCCTTGAAAAAGGCATCTTTGGGAAGCCAAGAGAGAGGAGAAGAAGATGAGGAGATCATTCCTCCATTTAGCATCAAAGAACAAGAGACACATGAGGAGAGAGGAAGGGGGCTGGGAGAAGAACCCTATCTCCTCCCCTTTGTTGCAGGAAAATGAAGGATGGGAGAGAAGAGAACCCAAATGGTGGTTTTATAAGGCTAAGTGGGCTGGGCCCCATGGGCCCCAATCTTCACAAGGCTGAAACTAACATTTGCGGGCCCCAAATGAAAACGACGAAGAAGACAAAAATGATCATCGAAATTTCTACTTTCCAAAAAGTATATTTTCCCCAATTTCTGAAATTTTTGAAATTCATGGACAGATTTAATGTGAAAGTCAGTTTGGCCCTTTTTCTCGAAAAACGCATTTTCTGATCATCAAATCAAAATGGTCAAAACATGAAAGTTGTTAACTTCATAAAATGAGTCGAAATGCACCAAAATCAGAATTTTTAGAAATCAAAAAATAATTTCTCATAAAAATACATATCATATGGGCCGGGTCAAACCAAAGTCAACGGTCCTCAAAATCTCAAAGGCTATGGAAAAATCTAGTCAAACTCAAAAACAAGATCAAACTAAATCAAATCTCACTTAACAAGTTAAACCACGATTAAAACAATGCTAAACAGAGGGATTGGGGGTCGGGGTCCACATCCTCCCCCCCTTAGAACCCATTTGGTCCTCCAAATGGTCTAAACCACATCAAAATCAAAAACCCAAAAGACAAACGAAAACATTGACACCCTATGCTAGACCTCGGCAACTGAGATACCCTCTGATCGAACCTGACGGTGAGATGCACGGTCAACAACATTCTGATTCGGTTGAAGGCTTCACACTGTTCCACATATCTGCTTGAAAACATACTTCTCTGACTAAACTGGTGTCCAACAATTCTTCTAAGTGTCCTTGGTGTCATCTGTCGTTCCTGCACTGGATCATTTCCTATACTTACCTCGTCAGTCATTGTCGGTCCAAGAAACTGCAAATTCTGCTCTTTCTATCACTTTGGAATTCTGTGCCTTAAGTCCTACAAAGCTGTACACGGTACTCTTGACGCTTGTACGAAGATGTGATCGTAGACATGTTTTCACTGAAAGATTGTCGTCCTAAAAATTCTGAAATTCCATGTGTTTGCTCTAGCTATGTTTCTCGAATGCATCATCAGCTTCTGGCCTCCAAATATACCGTCAATCCTTCTACGTTCTGAAATCACAAACTCTTAATTCTATAGGTCTCCTGTCACTGCCTTGGTCTGCTACAACCCAGATGTCACCCTACTATACACCAAATATTAAACTGGCATAACTTGCTGAGTCGTTCTGTGTCAAAACTTCGCATGGCTTGCCTCTCCAGATTCCACTCTTCAAGTCTTCTACCCTTGACATGAAAAGCCGACCTTGGAATTCCAATCTGTGTTCACAACTCCATATTCCAATCTTTCTGTGCTGTACTCAGAATTCTTGCCCACATCTGATTCTATCTACTTGCTGCTCTTGATCTCTTACCTGGTACTGTGTTATCAACAAAATAGACCTGCCCAGCTAGCATCATTCCTTGATAAGTTGAACTTTCAATCCAAGTCTTGAATGATGTTGATTCTCTCGTAGATCCAACTTTGTCCTCAACTGAACTAGTACACATCCGGACATCCATCAACTCTTCACTTCATACACCTCCAAACTCCAACCAAAAGCTATTACCACTCACTCCATTCGATGCAAAACAAATCTTAAAATCTTAAACATAGGGACTAAAACTATTACTTAGTTGAATTTCATCATTTTTAAAATATAGTAGAAATTGAACTTCCAAATTATCAAATAAAACTTAAATAAATAAAGTTTATCAAAGTCTGAGTATGAAATAACATTCTTCATTTTAAATTCATATTTTCATAACCAACCAAATCATTGAAACACTCGACAATTTTCAAATCGGGATTTCAAAAATAATTCAGGTTCATGTAGTATGACAATACATTAAACTTTGCAAAAATCTGAGTGTTAATTGAGCACTCAACCTTGTTGAAATTTGAACTCATTTGTTCATAAAAATCCTGCAGAAATCTAAACACAAAAACCCTTAGGAAATTCATTTTGCATAGCCAAAGAAAATCAATCAATGAAATAAAAATTTCACACTGTGCTTTGAAAAAGAAACACAATTTTAGTTACATGTTTTTAAAGATCAGTTTATGCACTAGTCTCTACAATCCAACATTAAAAACATTCCTCCATTTCTAACCAAACATATACAAAATTTTGAAATCATCAAGGTTTTGAGATGTAGATGTCAACATTTAAGAAAATTAAAACAAGAGCAAAATTTCCAAGATCATTGTAAAACAATATCTTAAGAAGATTAAACAAAAATCCGAAACACAAAACCTTATGAAAACAAAATCATGTGACTCACGAAAAGAGTATAATGACATAGTTTATTTCAAAGATAAGCCTTAAAGAAGAAACATAAATCCATTGTTTAAACACTGCAAGAATAAATCATAGACATTAAGAAAAACATAACAAAGGATGAAAACATCACGAAAATCATTCTCACCAAGAAAAGGGACATCACCATAAATGAGGCATACACTTGCATCTGCACGTTGTCCAATCCAACATCCTGTAAGTCGGTAAAACTCACAACATTTCCTCTGCTGTCGAAAATTATCTTGGCTACAATTAACCATTCACTTGGTATTACTGTTGAATCAACTACACCGGCTAAGCTGCATGTTACAGAAATTCTCAACCAAAACCATGACAAGGCTCATTGAATCCGGAAAATCCCTGAGTTTCTGGCACTAGCTTCTAACCTTACTAACTAAGAATCACTTCTCCCTTCGTAAAATCGACAGCTAATATGCCTTTTTGCAGTCCTTCAGCTTGGAAAGATGGTCTGAGCTCACCCAAAAATCCACATTTACTTACCTTGGTACGCTGCATGATGATCTTCGATTAACCGAGAGGGGATCTTCGAAAGGAGCTCAAGTTCTACTTTGACGGGCAAATGCACATGTCTTCTCTCATTAACCACAATGAAGATGCTGAAGGCTGAAAGTCTGCTGATGTTCTCCGAAAACAACATACTAAGTTCACAGGGTTCTCAGTCTCCGACGCAAGCATAGACAAAAGACACCGAACAAGAGTATGGAGACTTCAAATTCTCCACCACTAAGGAAGAAATTTGGTCATCTAAATCTCCTAACAACAATAACAAAAGGAAAGACAAGCTAAGTCTCCCGAACTGAAAGAAAAGCCGACTCAAATCCAAAGAAACAAGGACACGAGAAAACAAATCGACACAATCTAACGAATCCTCACCACACGTCTTAATGTCTCTAGAGTATTTTATTTCCTAGAAACCAACCAGCTCTGATACCAAACCTGTCACACCCCGAAACCGGGCCCTGCAGCGATCCGATCTCGGGATGCAAAATTTTGGGATAAATTTGAAACTTTTGTTATGTTTCCCAAGACCCGCGTGAATGAGGATAATCAAATTCCATCACGATCAGAGTATATTTTCACGGAAGCTAAACATGGTGTTACGACCCGGAATCCATGGCCATCGGGTTCCGTGTCGCACTCAACCATCATCATAAAGCCATCAAATAAGCAGACTGGCATAAATCATAATCTAAGGAACACTGAGCTGGTAGTAACAAAACTATTATTTCCCACATATTCAAATTACAATTAACAAATGTCTTAATTACAAACCCAAAGAAAAAGGCTAACAAAGCCATACATAAAAACCACTAAGTGACATACTACCCCGAGTGATGTTACGAGCTCCGGTGCCAAACTTGACATCTAAATGATATCAATGGGCAGCCTCTCACGTCAGACCGGCGGTCCCACCGCCTCCTCCAATCAGACACCTAAAAACAGAAAGAGAAGAAACTGGCACCAAACAAACAGGGTCAGACACGACGGTCTGACAAGCAAATAATCAAGTAATATGTAACAAATAGACATTCATAAAACCTTATGGAATCATTGTAAAACCATTTAAAGAGTCTAAACAATAATAACAATAAATCACGATAAAAACGATCGAAAGACCGAATGTCAATATCAAAGCAAGTAAATGAACAGACTCTGAGCATAAGTGTCTTGAAAAGGTAACAGTCTACATAAAACATTTAATAGTTGGAAATACATTTCAAATCCCGAATAATAGCGATAATATGATAAATGATCGATATCATAAACATTAACCAATTTAAAGCATGAAGAGTATAAACAACAAGAACCATAAAACAAAGTAATACGCAGATAAAAAATTGGCAACCACACATAGCTATATTCTCCTATTACCGAAGTAACAAGAGCAGACAGAACCGTAGCCACTATACATGGGACCGGAAATAGAATCAGAACCGTAGCCATACAAATGGGACCGGCAGATCAAAATCAGGACCGTAGCCATACAAATGGGACAAACCGTTGCCATGGTCGGTACAGACAGAATCTAAGCTGCAGCTGGCGGACAGATTAAAGATCCCAAGCCGGGTGATCAGCCCGACAAGGTGACCTAAGCTTAGTGGTGCCTTTAGTTTTTCAAAACTAGAACCGATACAAATCAAACCATAATACTAGTCCCTTTGGCTCAGGGGCTCACACTACAAAGCTCTGGCCCCGTCTTGCCTCGAGGTTTTTATTCTCAAAATACTAGTCTTATCAAAATAACAGTCTCATCGAAGAAATCCAGAATGTGACGAACCACTCTAATCTCCTTTCAAATCGATTCGGAGAAAACATACGAATATCCATGGTAAACCGCTCAAATACATATCAAAGTGATTTGTATAAAATCATATGATCAATCCTTTCGAACATGGAAAACCCCATGATTTTATAACAAATCACCGATGCTATTCAAATTAGTTTACCAAGAATATAAACACAAATACATTCTATGACTTGAAATGGAATGGATAGTGGAGAATGACTTAATGACTTACCAAAGGACCATCCCAATACACATTTACCCTTTAAACATTGATTAATAAAGAGTGCGTTTGATGCCAATGAAAATCCATAATACTTAAATGATAAAGTGCGTATTGAGACTTGAAGGGTTCCCGGGTAATTTCACATATGCTCATTCTCACCTCATTCCCATTCCCATTTCACAATTTTCCAAGCATCACAAGTAATCCCAAAACTCTTTAAAACAGGCCCATATCTGGCCTTAAACCGAGTCCAAAACAATCTACTCATTTAACCCAAAACAGCCCTTTAAACATGGCCCAAACAATCCTTAAAAACAGTCCAAAAACTAACCTTAACCAAGCCCACAAAACAGACTTTAAACACAGCCCCAAAACTAAACTGAACCAGGCCCACAAAACAAGTTTTAAAACAGCCCAAAACTAAACCTTGAATGGCCCACAAAACAGGTTTTAAAACAGCCCAAAACTAAACCTTGAATGGCCCACAAAATAGGTTTTAAATCAGCCCAATATCAGGTCCTGAAATGGCCCAATATCAGGTCTTGAAATGGCCCAAAGATTGACTTGAATGGTCCAAGAAATAGGCCCAAAGAACACCCCAAAAACAGGTCCAAAACTGATTTTTAAATGGACCCAGAAATCAGCTTGAATCAGGCCCCCAGGCTGGGCTGGGCTCGCTCGAGCGACCCCAGGCCCGCTCGAGCAAAGCCCAGACAGAGCTTGAGTCGCTCGAGCTACCCAGTGGGTCGCTCGAGCAAGCCAGGCAGAACCCGCTCGAGCGGACTGGGCTCTGTCCAGTCCGGCTCGTGTGGCATTTTCTCCCTCTTTTTTCCATCTTTTGAGATCTTTTTCATTCCCAAATCTTTCATACAAATTTCCTAGATCATTTGGGCCCTTCCTTGACCTTCTAAACTCATCATATCACCATTCATTAGCAATCCAATTAACCAAACAATCACTTTTTAAAATCAAAGTTTTTCCTCATTTCTTTGAACACCAACTCTCAACACAAAGAAATCAAATTTTCTACATGACCAAGATGAAAGCAAACTTCCAATACATTGTAAGACCATAACATAAATGGAAATCCACATAACATTGGTTCATTCATTCAAAGTAAAATCCATAAATCATAAGGGATTGGAACATAATAAGAAAAAGCCATGAAATGAAACTAAATGAAATGAATCATCATATTAATTGAAAATTCCACTTGCCTCAAGTCAATTAAGAGAAATAAGACTCCACAAACCAAGCTCTAGGCCCTCAAGCTCCCAATCTACAAAAACCCCAAATTTTCCAAAGAAAACCCTAAAAATCCATTTTTCTCAAATCTCCAAGGAAAGCTCTTGCATGAGTGATGAAAACACTCTAAATGAAGAGGAAAACAAAGATCTAAGGTTTGGAAAGCCATTGCTAACCTTGAAAAGCCCAAATGAAGAAGAGGAGCTTAGATGAGAGCCTTGTTCTAGCTCAAAATCCTTGAAAAAGGCATCTTTGGGAAGCCAAAAGAGAGGAGAAGAAGAGGAGGAGATCATTCCTCCATTTAGCATCAAAGAACAAGAGACACATGAGGAGAGAGGAAGGGGGCTGGGAGAAGAACCCTATCTCCTCCCCTTTGTTGCAGGAAAATGAAGGATGGGAGAGAAGAGAACCCAAATGGTGGTTTTATAAGGCTAAGTGGGCTGGGCCCCATGGGCCCCAATCTTCACAAGGCTGAAACTAACATTTGCGGGCCCCAAATGAAAACGACGAAGAAGACAAAAATGATCAGCGAAAATTCTACTTTCCAAAAAGTATATTTTCCCCAATTTCTGAAATTTTCGAAATTCATGGACAGATTTAATGTGAAAAGTCAGTTTTGCCCTTTTTCTCGAAAAACGCATTTTCTGATCATCAAATCAAAATGGTCAAAACATGAAAGTTGTTAAACTTCATAAAATGAGTCGAAATGCACCAAAATCAGAATTCTTAGAAATCAAAAATAATTTCTCATAAAAATACATATCATATGGGCCGGGTTAAACCAAAGTCAACGGTCCTCAAAATCTCAAAGGCTATGGAAAAATCTAGTCAAACTCAAAAACAAGATCAAACTAAATCAAATCTCACTTAACAAGTTAAACCACGATTAAAACAATGCTGAACAGAGGGATTGGGCGTCGGGGTCTCACAGTAGTGTTCTTGAGACTCACTGAGGAGGACAAAGGCGGAAGCTCCTCATTGATGATGGAAGAATCGATGCCTAAGAACCTAGAAGAGGAGAAGAAACAGGTCAGAGGACCTTGGCTGTAGGCAGCGCAGGGCTCTCCGATGCATAAGTCAGTATGAGAACTGGACAGTAGGATGGAGATTTGGAGAAGATGGAGTTTGGGCATGGCATACCAGAGTTATTGGGCTTTGGATCTGGGGGGTTCGATTCGATCCTTTGCTCTCTGCACCTGCTTCTTCTTATATGGACAGGAAGAGGGAGAGAGAGAGGGCTCCGTGCTCTGACAGGAAGTCTTATCGCAGTCCATCTGTCCCATCGGGCAATACCCTGGCGCCTAGGGAACTGTGGATGCCGCTCTGTCAGAAGGCATGGGAGGTATGGGAGGCTCTGTCAGATGATATGGGCGGTGCCCTTGTCTTGTCGCACGTGCTGTAGCGTGCATGAGTGTCTAAGGGAGGACAGCTGTCAGCCCCTGCCTTAGCTAGCTCTGGCATCCTGATCGAGGTCAGGGTGTGTTGCCGAGGTCGGGGAGCCGAGGTCGGGGGCGACCTTGACTTGGCTGGAGACCTCGCAGGAATGCCGAAGTGGAGGACAGGGATGAAGTCCCTAGCCGGGCTGGGGATGCCCTGGTCGAGGTGGAGCTTATGAGCGTATAGCCGAAGTGGAATCACCCGGCCGAGTTGGAGGCTGGCACTATCGCCGAAACCGAGCCTTGCCGAGATGGGCTAGCTGGCGCTGGAGCACGAGATGGAGCATCAGGCCAGTATTCCGGTGAGTTCGGAAATATCCCCACACATACATGATTCTCTTATCGGTATTCTTTGGGACCCAAATGGCAAACTTGAGTTTGCAGCCATATGCGACGGAATACTTTATATTACAAAGAGATCATATATCTAATGGCTCTTATCCCTTCGCAAATTCCATATAATATCTGTTTTGACATGGAGCATTCTTTGTCCAAGGCTTCACATGAACCCTCTACCTCACCGTGGCATCATAGATTTGAGTTTAGGCATTTGGCATTGCTTATTCAGCATATCCCGATGTTTACTTTTTCAAATATCTCCCCATCGACTTGGAGAATCATTCGTAGATTAAAGGAACATTATATTGCTCCTTCACATATTTCTAGTGTGGAGATTGGAAGTCTATAAGGTCTATTATCTGAGTCTGAGTACTGGGTTGGTGTTGGTGGCCGGGTGTGAGGTGGCTTTTATTTTTTTATTTTATTTTATTTTTCATTTTTGTCTCTTTGCTCTCATGTGGTATATATGCCCCATTGTGGGTCATCAGTTTTCAGATTGGTGATTCGACACTTTTATAATATTCATTTTTTTCTATAAAAGAACTTGCTTAATTTAAAAAAAAAATATTTCCTTCCCCGTATGAACATCAGTACATGGTCCAAGCAGAAAGCGAGTCATTGATATCATGTCATTTCACCTTGGTACATCATCCGTTATTGCATATCCCATTTCCTCACTTCATCCCGGTTTGATGTAGATTTTTCATTATATGTTGTTCGACAAATTGTAAGGGTATGTGGGCTCAAAGCATCCCTCAGTAAAGGTGTAAGACCTCGACCCGAGCGACCGCGATTAGCACTAATTAAGTCGTGAGTTAGCTCTAAGTGAGATTAGTGGATTTTATTTACATTTGGGATTAGAATAGCTCTTATATAGCTTTGGGGAGTTTTGAGAGCCTTTTGATTTAATGAGACTATTGGATAGTCTTTTTAGTGACTTTGCGTGTGCAGGGGGGATTATCCGTGATTTCAAAAATTTATGTTTTTAACTTTGTTTGATTGATCTTATTAACCTTTACAACTTTCGTGTTGACTCTGTTCCCGTTCGAGACCCCGAAACCCGACTTTTCCAACTTTGAGGGCAAAACAGTCTTTTTGCACAAAATCTGGACACAAGTTTCGATGTCCAACACCATTGAAATATATACTTTTCGAAAACTAGATTTTATGACGAACAATTTTACCTTCTTCATCGAACTCATCCAAGGCCCGGAAAACCATGTTTTTAACCCAGCAAGTTTGGTAAGTTGTGGGACCCAACTCCACTTTGTATAAACAATGAGCTCATTCCCCTTATCCTCTTTTTCTCATGCTTTTTGTGGAAGGGATAGCTCCATCCCATTCTAGGGTTTCTTCCCTTGGTTATTCTTGCTTTCTTCATCTCCAATCACTCCAACATTTGCACAAATGGAGAAATGGACTCAATCATCTTCTTCCCCATCTTAAAGGCTCTCCATTGATGCGATTTATAGAGAAGTCCAGCCACATGGAGGTTTCCTTTGAGCTAGTCTTGTTCTTTTGAGGATCTTCTAAGTAAGCAATCACTCTCATCTCTTAGATTTTTGTTCTCCTAGCCCTAGAGGTCTCCATCTTGAAAAACCGGCCTTGATACAGGCTGAGGTCCCAATAACTAGATCTCTATTAGCTATCAATCCACACGTGATTAATCTAATAATTAGTCCTAAATCCAATTAAAAACAATCAAACCACACAACGAGAAGGACGCAGGATTTATACGTGGAAAACCCTACTCGGAAAAAAAACCACGGGCCTTACTATCTAGGCCAACAGATAACCAAGCACTATTGTAAATCGAAAGTTACAAGAGACACTTACAACCTTTCCCAGTTGATAACTCAACCTAAGGACTGCTCGAATCTTCTCGACAGCTCGTCGTTCACCTTCAACCGTGCTTGAACTAACTCCTCAAAGTCGTCTTCAAGAATTCTCTAATTCAGAAAAGTAGAATGGAATCAGAACCAAAGCTTGATCTTTAGCACAGCAACTAGAAGCTTTGGGGGAATGATGGATCTCTCAGAATCTTCTCAGATCAATTGTATTAATCAGAAGTGTCTTGGAATAGAGAGATAAAGGCTATAAATAAGCCTAAACACGAGCCTTAAGAGTTCTAGTGAGATTGGAATAGAAATAGCCTCTTGAGAGAAAATAGGAAATAGTTTCCGGATGGGAACTACAAACTCGCCCAGGTTCGCTCGAGCGACCTCTTCTCTGTAATACGTGGGTTGAGCGAAGGCAAAGTGTGGCTCAAGCGATGATGCTTCTGTCTTGGGTTCGCTCGAGCGAATGGAGGTTCGCTCAAGCAACTTCTGTCAAGAAAGTTTTATGGGAAAATAAAACTCTGAATCCTTCAGTTCCTGTAATTGTATTCTTCTTAGCTTCCAAATCTGAGCAGTCCATTCTAAATTAAAAAACTTTTGGGATTGGTGTATGCCCTAAAGCCCACTAGCTGCACTCTCATCTTTTGTTACTGGATATTTATTGGTTATTTAATGGAATGACTCTTTTATGCTTAAACATGTATATATGTATGGTTGTGTAAGGCCCATTGTTTCTAGTAAATGAATTAGGTGTGTAGTGTCTACACACAGATAGGTCTAATTCATGGACACTGGAAACATCATATTTGTTCATAACTGAGAGATGGAGCTGGGCACTTTATCTTGGTATAAGTTATAATGAGAGATTCTCCTGTATTCAGGGTGACTTACCTAAGTCATGGGAGGGCTTTGCCGGATTCATCTCATTAGTGCATATGCAATGCATTGAACAGGACCATGGTAGGTGTGATCTCTAAAATAGTACTATCACAGAGTGAGATCAAGTCACCTCATGCTACTGAGTGACCGGTGCTCTTAATCTTGAGCATTTGTGGATGAACTGACGAAGTCAAGTTCTTGTGCTTTAATTCACTATGGGCGAGATTCTTTTCATGGGTCAACAGCTCTGTGTTTTGGGTACTCGGACTTGATCAGTTGGGACGTGCAGATGCTATATAGAATCTATGCCATCTAATGATGGAATGATCGTCCCCTTAGAATTATCCGATTAATCATCAAAATCTAAGATCTTAGTATGTGGATGTTCCATATGGATATTGAACTTGTGGGTCGCTCCCTGGATCAAGAGAATGATATCCGGATGATGATTATGTTAAGGATATGAAGTTCTAAGGTTTAGATGTAATCGGGAAGGTTGATAGTACATGTGATAACCTGACTCGATTATGGATGTTACATAGAGAGGCATTCAGGTCATTACACTTGGTAGGTCGAAGACAATAGTCATTTTATGACGAGCTTATTATATTATATATTTGTCCTTGGAGTTCAACCATAACTCTTTAGTGGAATGAGTTAAGGTTAAAATGGTCTTTATGTTGCTATGGGTTTAGCATGGACATTTTGGTCATTTTGGGAGCCAATGGCAAATATGTCTTTTGGTCCCTTCTCTAGTCACTTACCAAGATTGGCATGGTTTCCTAAAATGTTTAGATAACATTTGGATAAATTATTTTAGTGGAAAAATAATTTTGAGTTTAAATTCAAATAGGCCTTTGATGGCATACATGAATTTAATTCTAGATAAATTATATGTGGGCCATGGTGTGCATTATCATGAGGGACGTCCATAATGGGATTTCCATGGGTAAGGTTTCCAATTTTGAGTAGGTCTCTCTACTTGGAAGGTTGGACTCCTCTTTGGATTAGTATTCCTATGAGAAAGTTTCCTTTTTGGATTAGGAACTTAAAATTAGTAAGTGTTGTACAACTAGGATTACTAATTGCATGGGAAGTTCCTTAGTTTCCTTTTCTAATTGGATTGTATCTAAAAGGAAATAAATCTTTAGATTATACTTTCCTTTTAGGACATCTTTGAGAATAAGGAAAGATAACTTTTTGGGAAAGCTACCGTAAAGTTTCTATAAAAGGGAGAGAGCTTCCACCTTGGACGTCCAACACAACATATAGCATAGTGCAAGGTTCCACACGTCCAGCCTTGAAGTTCTTTCTTCTTCATTGAAGAAAGTTGTAGGTCTGAGATTTTCCATTAGAGAAATAGTTCTCAATTCCTAGATTAAGATCCCACCATCTTGGCCAATCAGATTTGGAAGTGAGATAGAGGAGAAGATCAAAGGCAACACTACTGCAAAAAATTCCTGCAACTTGTTAGCTAGTTGCAAGTCTGAGTTCGGGCCTTTGGATCTATTTTTTCAGAGATTTGAAGTCTACAAAATCTTCGAGGTAATAGTCTTCTTCATTCTCCTTTAATTATACACTTGTTGGTCATGAATTCATGGAGTTCTCATGCGATCTCTATGGCTGATTTATGCCGCCCAAATCAGATTTTTTAAAATCTGTCATGTTACAAATTAGCCATTGAATGTCTTCCGCTAATTCAGATCTGAATCGCAGTTTCTTTCAGTGGTATCAGAGCCACTCCATGTGAAATCATGATCCCATGTTGTGTATAATTAATCCTAGATTGATTATGGGCATGGTGGCACCCTATTAAAGTTATGTTGTGATGCATGTTGTGTGCAAGTTTCATTAACATTGCTGGAATTTATTTTCCAGATTTGTTTAATGATGCACATAGTGTGTTTGCATGCACTAACGTCTTTGTTTGCAGCCATGTATTACATCCTTGATGGTTCGCACGATTGTTATGTGGATTTGGATGTTTTTTCAATAGTTGGAAAGTGTACGATTGCGCGTTTAGCAATCATAGAAAGTTGTAATTCTTTCTTTACTTTTATTCCAACTAGTCTTGATGTAAGCTTTCTTGAAAAGCATAGGTATCTCCAATGTAATTTGGGGTTTTGTTTTTTATGGGTTCGCTTGTATAAATTTAATTTATTGGAACAAGCAAGAAGAAGAAAGTTTCAAGAAAGGTTGCAAGTAACCGGATTCCTTAGTGGTGGAGGAGACAAGACTTCTTGGTGCAAGATGAGATCTATTTTTGATGTCCTAGTTCGATAAGGACTACAAGTCCGAAGAGCAGGGAGCCATCAAGGATTGCATATTTTTATTTGCTTTTATATATGGAATGCATGGATGAATGCTTTATATAATTGCTATGATTGTCACCTAGAAACATGGCCACCATTAGGTTCTAAAATTGGCATCTTTTTGTATTAGATTGTTTTTAGTTTGGCAAATTATTTTAAACGGGACTTAGACCAGCACCTTCTATTTTGTCTAAGGTTTAAAATTGGATAGGGTTTAGTTTATCTTGGTACCCTTGGTTTCCAAAGAAGGCTAAACTAAAATCTAATTAGATGCTACCTATGGGTTTTCATAACCCAAGACAGGTTTTTGATTCTTTAAAGGGATTTTCTCAAATGTTTTAAAGCAAAGGTTATTTATTTTTAAGGTGACTTAAGTCATTAAGTCATGAATTTAATTAACCAAGTTTGCTAGATTTAAAACAATGTAAAGGTCAAAAAGTATAAACCCTAGTGATAAATAATCAAGTGGGAGAGGGGTTTTAGGAAAAACCCCACGGCCTTCCATTTTCGGTTCATGTTATCTCATTAAGGTGTTAGTAGGAGCAGCCACCCCTTCGGTGGAGTTCTTTACTAAAGACCGCTTTGATGGGTTAATGGGTGAACTAATGTGAATATTCATAATGAGGTGTTGGTAGGAGCGGCCATCCCTTCGGTGGAGTTCTTTACTAAAGATCACTTCTATAGAATGTCAATGAAGTGTTGGTGGGAGCGGCCATCCCTTCGATGGAGCTCTTTACTAAAGTTCACTTCTAGAAAGGATAAAAGTCTCTTCCCTTCGGAGGACTTAATCATAGACATTCTGGGAAATTTCATAAGAGATGGTTATACACTTGACATAAGACGGTGATGACCTCTCCTTAGGAGTTAAAGGTTATTTGTCATATGAGGCCAAACCAATCAGTGATTGGACTACCACTGGATGTGTATCCAGATAGTGATAATCCAAATAAGTATGCCTTAATTCAACGTGACTGTAGGCTCGGCCATCCCTTCGATGGAGGGTCTATGAGGAGGTTGAAACACTGATACATTATGATTAGGGTTGAATAATGTAAAAAGTTTTGTGCTTTGTTTTTCCTTTTGTAACAAGCACCATATGCATATTACATATATACTGCATGTCTAATTATAAACCGTTTTATATCCAGAAAGAGATGGGTAAAGACTCTTTTAGTCCGTTGATGTACATTCTTCGTGAGAACAAACTGATTGGCCCTTACTACGTAGATTGGAAGAGAAATCTTGACATAGTACTCACTGCTGAGGAGTACAAGTATGTCTTGGTAGAAACCTGTCTGGATATTGATGCTAATCCTACTGATGACCAGTTAGAGGCTGAGAGGAAATGGAAGAAAGCGAACAGCATGGCTAAATGCTACATGCTCGCTTCCATGTCCAACGTGTTGCAAACACAACACGAGCATATGGACACAGCCTATGAAATCATGATGTCCTTGTCTGAGATGTTCGCAGACAAAAGCAGGCCAGCTAGGCAAGCTGCTATGAGGACTATCATGAATGCTAGGATGGCTGAGGGAACACATGTCAGAGAGCATATGCTCAAGCTGATGGATTGTTTCAATGAAGCTGAGATTCTAGGGGCTGAGATTGATGCAGGAAGTCAAACTGACATGATTCTAGAAACTCTGCCGGACTCTTTCAATCAGTTCAAGCTCAATCTCAATGTGAGCAAGATGGACATGACTCTACCTGAGTTAATGAAAGAACTCCAGGCGGCAGAGGCCATCATGAAGCCCAAAGCCCAAGCTCATTTTTTCCAGTCTTCCTCTAAACTAAACCCGAAAGGGAAGAAGTTCAAGAAGAAGCAGAATAAGGGAAAATGGCAGAAAAAGGACAACACTGGTAATAAGAAGGACAAGGGTACAGATGGAAAGCCAAAAAGGGAAATGCTTCAAGTGTGGCCTCAAAGGTCATTGGAAGAAAGATTGTCCCAAGTTCATGGCCTCAGTTAAGAAAGGTACATCTTTTTCATACTACATTGAAACTTTTCTAGTGGTTGATTCTACTGACTCATGGATAGTAGACTCAGGAGCCACTAATCATATCTGCAATTCATTGCAGGGGTTTCAGATAATGCAGAGAATTGAGAAAGGAGAGTTTGCCTTTAGAGTCGGAACTGGAGCTAAAGTTTGGGCAGTTGCAGTAGGAGTTGTTACCTTACATTTTCCATGTGATAGGATATTCGTTTTAAATAATGTTTTCTATGTTCCGGACATGAGGAAGAATTTAATTTCAGTTTCCAGATTAATTGAATTTAATTATTCAGTTTCTTTCCATTCTGATGTTGATATCAGTAGAGATGGAAATATTATATGTTCCGGTAGAATACATGACAACTTATTTTATATCCAATTGCTCCCACACTGCATAATGTACAACAAGAAAACTCAACTTCCCTTAAAAGGAATGTATCTTCAATCAATGACACATATCTTTCGCACTTACGTTTGGGTCACATTAACCTAAAACGGATTCAGAGGTTGGTAGAAGATGGGCCTCTGAGCTCATTAGATTTCGAACCTTTTCCTCAGTGCGAATCTTGTCTCAAGGGAAAGATAACCAAACGGTCATTCTCTGGAAAGGGACTAAGGTCAAAGGAGATGTTAGAATTGATTCACACTGATGTGTGTGGTCCTATGAACAAACCGGCTCGAGGAGGGTATGAGTATTACATCACCTTCACCGATGATTACTCTAGGTATGGATATGTATACTTAATACGACGCAAGTCTGAGGCGTTTGATAAGTTCAAACAATTCAAGGCTGAGGCGGAGCTACAACTAGGGAAACATATCAAAGCCCTTCGATCTGATCGAGGTGGGGAGTACCTCCTGGGTGAGTTCAAGGAGTACCTCACACAACATGGGATTGTGTCTCAGTTGTCTGCACCGAGTACACCCCAGCAAAATGGTGTAGCAGAGAGAAGAAACCGTACCCTTCTTGATATGGTAAGGTCCATGATGAATCATGCAACCCTACCTATATCTTTTTGGGGATATGCCCTAGAAGCAACAGCATACATTTTAAATCTGGTACCTTCTAAATCAGTACCTAGGACACCGCAAGAAATGTGGACAGGTCGAAAACCTAGTTTAAGACAGATCCACATTTGGGGTTGTCCAGCCTATGTACTGAATGGTAAAGCTACCAAGCTGGAACCCAGATCGGAAATGTGCTAATTCATTAGGTATCCTAAGGGAACGAGAGGTGGCATCTTTTATCATCCAAAGGAGCAAAAAGTGCTCATCAACACTCATGCTAGGTACTTGGAGGATGATTGTATGATGCACCAAGAGCTTAGTTGCAAAGAAACCCTTAAGGAGATTCTTCCGGGATCTCCTATAACATCTGTACCAGATCCTGAGACAGTAGATGAACAAGATATTCCTTTGAACACTCCGGAGCCTCGTCGTAGTGGGAGAATTTATAGACAGCCAGAAAGATATCTAGGAGTGTCTTTTAAGACAGACTCTGAAGATCTGATTGAGGATCCTACTAGTTATGATGAAGCAGTAATGGATATAGATGCTGACATGTGGCAGCAAGCGATGAAATCTGAGATGGATTCCTTGTATTCCAATCAAATCTGGGAACTTGTAGATGCACCTGAAGGGATTAAACCCATAGGGTGCAAGTGGATCTACAAGAGGAAGAGAGGAGTGGATGGGAAGGTGGAAACCTTCAAAGCAAGACTGGTGGCGAAAGGATATACTCAGAAAGAGGGTATCGATTATGAGGAAACCTTTTCACCAGTGGCTATGCTTAAGTCCATAAGGATTCTCTTGGCCATCGCATGTCATTATGACTACGAGATATGGCAGATGGATGTCAAGACAGCTTTTCTTAATGGAAGTCTTGACGAATGCATCTATATGATGCAACCAGAGGGTTTCATTGCTAGTGGCCAAGATAACATGGTTTGTAAACTTAAGAAGTCTATTTATGGACTTAAGCAAGCATCTAGAGCATGGAACATCAAGTTTAATCAGGCAGTCAAATCTTTTGGCTTTGATCAAAACATTGATGAACCATGTGTGTATAAGAAACGAAGTGGAAAAGCAGTTGCATTTTTGGTTCTGTATGTAGATGACATATTACTCATAGGAAATGATGTAGGTTTATTGTCATCCACAAAGGTTTGGTTATCCTCTCAATTTCAGATGAAGGATTTGGGTAAGGCCAGCTATATCTTAGGGATCAAGCTTTTGCGTGATCGCAAGAATAAGATATTAGCCTTATCCCAATCTTCATATATTGAGAAGCTATTGGTCAAGTTTAACATGCATGACTCCAAGAAGGGCCTCCTACCTTCTAGACATGGAGTACCACTGTCTCGAGATCAATGTCCAAAGACATCTGAAGAGATAGAGAGCATGAGGAGAGTTCCATATGCATCCGCTGTTGGAAGCCTCATGTATGCCATGTTATGTACTAGACCAGATACTTGCTTTGCCGCTGGCATGGTTAGCAGATATCAGTCAAACCCTGGACCTATGCATTGGACAACTGTAAAGCATATATTCAAGTATCTTCGGAGAACAAAAGATTATATGCTAACCTTTCAAGTAGATGATCTAACGCCTTTGGCGTATACAGACTCCGATATCCAATCTCATAGTGATGCCAGAAAGTCTACTTCAGGGTACGTCTTTACTCTGTCAGGAGGGGCTATATCATGGAGAAGTATCAAGCAATCCTGTACTGCTGATTCTACCATGGAAGCAGAGTATGTGGCGGCATCGAAAGCTGCGAAGGAAGCAGTATGGCTCAGAAAATTCCTGTTGGAATTGGGAGTTGTTCCTGCAGTGCAAAAAACCGATTGTCATGTACTGCGATAACACTGGTGCTGTAGCACAGTGCAAAGAGCCCAGGAATCACAAGAAAGGTAAGCACATTTAGAGAAAGTACCACTTGATCCGGGAATTCATTCAGGATGGAGAGATAGTGGTGGAGCATATTGCTTCAGCAAATAACTTAGCTGACCTATTCACTAAGACTCTTACTGAGAAAGTCTTCACTTCTCATGTTGAGTCTATGGGTGTTAGGTTAGGAAGTAGTGATCTTTAGTGCAAGTGGGAGTTTGTTGGGATTGGTGTATGCCCTAAAGCCCACTAGCTGCACTCTCATCTTTTGTTACTGGATATTTATTGGTTATTTAATGGAATGACTCTTTTATGCTTAAACATGTATATATGTATGGTTGTGTAAGGCCCATTGTTTCTAGTAAATGAATTAGGTGTGTAGTGTCTACACACAGATAGGTCTAATTCATGGACACTGGAAACATCATATTTGTTCATAACTGAGAGATGGAGCTGGGCACTTTATCTTGGTATAAGTTATAATGAGAGATTCTCCTGTATTCAGGGTGACTTACGTAAGTCATGGGAGGGCTTTGCCGGATTCATCTCATTAGTGCATATGCAATGCATTGAACTGGACCATGGTAGGTGTGATCTCTAAAATAGTACTATCACAGAGAGAGATCAAGTCACCTCATGCTACTGAGTGACCGGTGCTCTTAATCTTGAGCATTTATGGATGAACTGACGAAGTCAAGTTCTTGTGCTTTAATTCACTATGGGCGAGATTCTTTTCATGGGTCAACAGCTCTGTGTTTTGGGTACTCGGACTTGATTAGTTGGGACGTGCAGATGCAATATAGAATCTATGCCATCTAATGATGGAATGATCGTCCCCTTAGAATTATTCGATTAATCATCAAAATCTAAGATCTTAGTATGTGGATGTTCCATATGGATATTGAACTTGTGGGTCGCTCCCTGGATCAAGAGAATGATATCCGGATGATGATTATGTTAAGGATATGAAGTTCTAAGGTTTAGATGTAATCGGGAAGGTTGATAGTACATGTGATAACCTGACTCGATTATGGATGTTACATAGAGGGGCATTTAGGTCATTACACTTGGTTGGTCGAAGACAACCGTCATTTTATGACGAGCTTATTATATTATATATTTGTCCTTGGAGTTCAACCATAACTCTTTAGTGGAATGAGTTAAGGTTAAAATGGTCTTTATGTTGCTATGGGTTTAGCATGGACATTTTGGTCATTTTGGGAGCCAATGGCAAATATGTCTTTTGGTCCCTTCTCTAGTCACTTACCAAGATTGGCATGGTTTCCTAAAATGTTTAGATAACATTTGGATAAATTATTTTAGTGGAAAAATAATTATGAGTTTAAATTCAAATAGGCCTTTGATGGCATACATGAATTTAATTCTAGATAAATTATATGTAGGCCATGGTGTGCATTATCATGAGGGACGTCCATAATGGGATTTCCATGGGTAAGGTTTCCAATTTTGAGTAGGTCTCTCTACTTGGAAGGTTGGACTCCTCTTTGGATAAGTATTCCTATAAGAAAGTTTCCTTTTTGGATTAGGAACTTAAAATTAGTAAGTGTTGTACAACTAGGATTACTAATTGCATGGGAAGTTCCTTAGTTTCCTTTTCTAATTGGATTGTATCTAAAAGGAAATAAACCTTTAGATTATACTTTCCTTTTAGGACATCTTTGAGAATAAGGAAAGATAACTTTTTGGGAAAGCTACCGTAAAGTTTCTATAAAAGGGAGAGAGCTTCCACCTTGGACGTCCAACACAACATATAGCATAGTGCAAGGTTCCACACGTCCAGCCTTGAAGTTCTTTCTTCTCCATTGAAGAAAGTTGTAGGTCTGAGATTTTCCATTAGAGAAATAGTTCTCAATTCCTAGATTAAGATCCCACCATCTTAGCCAATCAGATTTGGAAGTGAGATAGAGGAGAAGATCAAAGGCAACACTACTGCAGAAAATTCCAGCAACTTGTTAGCTAGTTGCAAGTCTGAGTTCGGGCCTTTGGATCTATTTTTTCAGAGATTTGAAGTCTACAAATCTTCGAGGTAATAGTCTTCTTCATTCTCCTTTAATTATACACTTGTTGGTCATGAATTCATGGAGTTCTCATGCGATCTCTATGGCTGATTTATGCTTCCCAAATCAGATTTTTTAAAACCTGTCATGTTACAAATTAGCCATTGAATGTCTTCTGCTAATTCAGATCTGAATCACAGTTTCTTTCAAAAGCAATTGTAAAAAGACCCAGTTTTGTCCACAACCAATGAATTAGCCAACTACTAGAATCCTAAAAATCTCCCCCTTTGGCAATTCATGGACATAATCCCTAATTACAGAAAAATCTACCCTGAAAGACATAAAACGAATCTGGAAACAATCTTCTCACAAAAAGTATAGATCTTAGAATCCCTGCAAAATCCTGTTCACAAGATCAAGTGTAGCATCATAGAATAGAAAATAACATTGATCATAACAAAAACACAAAAATGTATCAATAGAGCAAGATGCTAACACAAATGACTCCCCCTTTTTGTCTATAAATTGACAAAGTGAAACACAAAAGGAGTAACAAAAAGCATAAACAGAAAGGCAAAATAACAGTAAAAAACCACGTTAATACAGGTAAAGTAAAGACATTGCCAAATTGAATATCAAGTAAACAAGCAAAACAAAAACAAATGGCCAATTAGAGGTCAGAGGAGACAAAAAAAAATCAGTGCCATTCACTGATTGCCAAGGCGAGCAAGTATTGCAACAAGGACCTCATCAATAGAGTTGAAGCGCATATCAAAAACATCCATACGGCCATCGACTATAGAAAACGTCGCATCAAAATGAAGTTGCATTGCTTGAACTTGATTCCGAAATAGAGTAACCTGGTCCTGATTTCCTTGCTGCTCCCCCTGAACAGCTGCACCCGGTGCAAAGTCTTCTGCATGAACCTCTGCCCCTTGGACAACCGGTGGAACATAAGCTGAGGATAGAGCCAATGTTTTGGCTTTGATTGGATTTCTTATTCGTTGTGACGGCTCATTAGACTTCTTGGGAACTTCCCCCCACAAAAGATACTCGATGATAAAAGCCGCAAAAGGTAGAATAGCGTTTCGTTTCGCGGAGAGCGTCCTAAAGAAAAAATTCAGAATAACTCGAGGGATATCCACTTGTTTCCCTGTTCCAATACAGTAGAGGAGATAGCCATTCTTATGGCTAACATCAGATGTGTGTCCTCTCCGCTCCAAGTTGTGGCAAACGAAACGATTCAAGAATCTGTATTCCTCGGTCAGGTTACCGTGGGGAAGAAGACCACCTGGCACAGAGTGTCATCACCACACAGGATGGTGCCAATCCTATCATAGTCAATCTGAACCTGAGTGTTTTCCGGAACAGAATAATCCGGTCTCTCAACAATTGGGATTTCGAGGAATTCAGCAATTTTGGGCGCAGAGTGGTAATTCATTTGCCTCGAACAAACGATTTCAAAGAAGTTTCAGACATAGGTTCCAAGTTGCAGTAGAATTCACGAACCCAATCTGTGTAGACTTCCTTGATTTCAAAATGGAATAAGGAGTACCAATTCCTAGACGTAAGACTGTGACAAACATCCTTTTCAAGGAGAACCTCATCAATCTCTCTCTCAGTCTCAATAGTTCTTTTCTTGAATTGTTCTTCAAAAAGAATGGATTTGGCTAGTGAAGGAAACCTATGTCTGTCAAATTGTGGCTGAGAGGAGGAAGATGCAGCATGAGACCTCTTTTTAGAAGCCTGAAGAATAGATTCAGAAGACCTGAATCAGATCAGCAGCATAATAGAAAACACTTATTATGAATAATCCAAATGCCCTGCAAATATATGTTTCTTGGTAAAAACAAGATGACAGTAACCCTGTAGAAGGAATCTCATGCCAAAAAAATTAAAAAATCCATAACCATCGCACAACCAGTCTTCTTAGCAACCAATGTTCGAAACCAATCTTCTTCCAAATTTAAAACCATACAATTATCGATCTCAATGCTGGTTTCTGACTATCATACCCATGTTACAAACAAATTGCACAGATTGGAGCAATCCTCTTTCCAAGCTATTATTCCACAGAGGGTAAAAAAAGTGTTGGAAGTAAGATCATACAACACCCCCAAAACAAGAACCACAAAGTATTCCAAGAAGAACAAGCAATATCCTCGATCAACAGTGTAGATGTTATCCAAGAAAAAGAGCAAATCAATCTTTGTGCATAAGAGAAGACCTCAATCAACAATCCAATCCAACAATCACTACCCAAATGCAAAGCACAATAGAGAAAAAATGAATGAAAGCAACTAAGGAGAAACAAGGAGTGAAAAAAAAATTGGCAAGAAACCCTTAAAAATGAAATCCTATAAAAGGAAAATGGAAGAATGAGATGCTAAAGAAATGATGAGAAAGAAGAAACGTATGATTTACCTTGGTGAATCAACACAAAAGAGAGGGCAATCCAGGGGTTCCAAAAGCTTGAAAAACGAAAATGGAAGCTAGGGCTTGGAGGAAGAAGAAACATAAACGAAAAGGAAAAAATGAAGAGTCGCGGACTTAAACGCTGCACATTCGCTCGAGCGAACGTGAATGGTCACTCGAGCGAATTGCCAGGTCTTTGAAAAATTTAAATGGGGCGCGGCAAAAATTCTCTAATGTCTATTGTTTTGTCAAATCACTCCATAACATATAGTAAAGAGGTATTTTCATAAATTTAAGCGCACAGTGATTTTGTGAAGAGTATGACCAAAAAAAATTTTAAAAAGAAAGGAAAACACAAAGAAAATGTGTAGGACCTACTCCCTCTAAATCTCCTCGAGATGAACTTAAATGTTGTATAGGGAGCATACCCATCAACAAAAAGTTAGGTAATATAACAACTTATATCATTGTGCCTGCTTTGCAGAAATCTAAATCCTTTTTTTTTAATAATTTATATACGGGGCAGATTAAACCATCATGGGTGACTTTCATACTATAAAAAATGGTAGCCTTCTCCAAATGAAACTTACCAATCAAGTGGTAGCTATCACACATAAACGTAGGTGGCCCTGATCCTCCGGTTTAATCTGATTACCTTTAACATCTCTTAAAGAATAAAGACGAAGAGAGTCGTGAGAGAATCGAAAAACGATCCGTGAAGTGCAAAAAAAATTCAAAAACAATCTTGGTCAAGTGAAAATGTGAATGTGCACCTAACTAAACAAAAATTTATGGAGTTTAGGGAATAAGGGAAATCCCTAGTGATTTACGTAGAGATTCAAACCGCGTTCCATCCAATGGTTTTCTGAAAATGTCCGCCAATTGATTTTCAGTAGGAATATGATGCAAAGAAACTATGTCCTCCTCCACAAGATCACGAATGAAATGGTGCCTAGTGTCTATGTGTTTAGTTCGGGAGTGTTGTACCGGATTTTTGGAAATGTCGATAGCACTCTGATTATCACAAAACACAATCATTGTTTCTTAATCAATTCCGTAATCTTTCAGCATCTGTTTCATCCATAGAAGTTGTGTACAACAACTTCCAGCAGCAATATATTCAGCTTCAGCAGTCGATAAAGATGTCGAGGTTTGCTTCTTACTATGCCAAGCCAACAAATTATTTCCAACAAAGAAGCAGCCACCAGAAGTACTTTTTCGACCATCAACACACCTAGCCCAGTCAGCATCCGAAAAACCAACAATTGAAGTGTTGGTATCTTTGGACATCCAGATGCCATACTCAACGGTTCCACAAATATATTTTCAGAATTCTTTTGGTCGCTTAAACATGAGATAATTTGGGTTTGGACTGATATCTCGCGCAAACACCAACACTGTAAGTGATATCCGGACGACTTGCAGCGAGGTAGAGAAGTGTACCTATTATACTCTTATAGAGTTTCTCATCGATGTCCATGCCATCATTATCAAGATTGATTTTGATAGTTGTGCTCATGGGAGTCCTTGCAAGTTTCGATGACTGCATACCAAACTTTTTCAGTAATTCTCTAGCAAATTTTCTTTGAGAGATGAAGATACCAGAAGGAGTTTGCTTGATTTGTAGACCCAAAAAGAACGAAAGTTTACCGACCATGCTCATTTCAAACTCGCTAGCCATTTTTTAGCAAATTTATCTGACAAGAGCTCAAAAGTCAAACCAAAAATGATATCATCGACATAGACTTGTGCGATAACAATGTTTTTTTTTTTTGTCTTGTTTGATGAACAAAGTCTTGTCAACAATCCCTCTTGTAAAACCATGCTGAACCAGAAACACTGTCAATCTTTCATACCAGGCTCTTGGTGCTTGTTTGAGACCATAAAGGGCTTTTCTTAACTTATAAACATGATCAGGGAAATGAGGATCTTGAAAACCTTTAGGTTGTTCAACATAAACTTCTTCATTTAAAAAACCATTTAGAAAAGCACTTTTCACATCCATTTGAAATAACTTTATATTCAAAAAGCAAGCAATAGCAAGTAACAATCTGACTGACTCAAGTCTAGAGACAGGAGCAAATGTTTCATCAAAACCGATGCCTTCAACTTGAGTATACCCCTGAGCAACTAGGTGGGCTTTGTTCCTTATCACTTGACCGTCTCATCGGTTTTATTTTTAAAAATCCATTTTGTACCGATGACATTTGTGTGATAGGGCCTAGGAACAAGCTTCCAAACACGATTCCTTTCAAATTCAGCAAGTTCATCATGCATAGCATGAATCCAACAATCATCAACAAGGGCATCTTTAACATTCTTTGGTTCTAAAGAATAAGCATAACACAAGTGACTTACCTCATCACGTACATGTTGTCTGGTTTTTAAAGGAGTGGAAATCTCACCATCACTTTATCCAAAGGATGATCTTTCAGAACTTGTCCTTTTTGGGATCGTGGTTGTATAGAAGGTGGAGTTGCAACTTTTCCAAGAGATTGACCAGTAGGTTTTAAGATTTTAGTTGCACTTTTCCATTCAAATTGATGAATTATATCCGACACAATTGATTCTGAAGATTTCTTTGGACTCGAAGATGCAGCAGTTGCATTAGATTCCTTCTTCGTTTCAGTTTCAGAATCAGGGTGAGATGGACTGTCCTCATCATTATTCATGACCCGTTCAGAAGGAGGAGTAAAAATTATACCTTCATCATCATCAGAAAAATAATCAGATGTACCTGCATCATCTACGACCACATTTATGGACTCCATGACGATAGATTTTTTAAGGTGAAAAACCCGATATGCTTTACTTGTCAAAGAGTAACCAAGTAAAATTCCATCATCACTTCGAGAGTCAAATTTAGTTAAGTGTTCTCGATCCCGTAAGATGTAACACTTGTTGCCAAAAGTTCTAAAATATTTGATGTTTGGCTTGACTCCAGTCCATATTTCATATGGGGTGGTTTGTGTGCCTGGACGAAGATAGACACGGTTAATCACATAAACAGTTGTGTTTACGGCTTCAGCCCAAAACCGATGCGGAATATTTTTGCTTTACAACATAACCCATGCCATCTCTTGAACCACATTATTCTTTCGTTCAACCACTTCATTTTATTGTGGTGTTTTTGGTGTAGAAAAATCATGTTTGATACCATAATTTGTGCAAAAAGTAGAGAAATCAGAATTTTGAAATTCAGATCCATGATCTGAGCGAATTTTCGAAACTCCTCCAAATTCTTGACCTTTTTTTGCAATAAGCAAAGACCACAAGTCATTAAAAACAGTAAAAGTATCAGATTTATCATGTAAGAATCGAACCCAATTTATTATAGAAAAATCATGAACGGTTAAAAATATAAATTTTTTACCGCCAATATTTCAAACTTAGTGGGTCCCATGAGATCCATATGTAGCAGTTCTAGTGGTCTCTTAGTAGTAAGAGAGTCAATCCTTTTATGTGGAGCTCTAATTTGTTTCTCAACCTGGCATGGGCCACAAACACTATTCGGGTCTTTTTGAAGTGTAGGCAAACCCCGAACAAGTTCAAGTTTTGATATCTTTTCCAAGTGTTTGTTGTTCACATGCCCCAGCCTTTGATGCCACAAGTCAATATCACTTATCATAGTAGAATTGCAAGACATTTCATTTTTTGTAACAACCGCATAGCAATTATCAGTATTTCTTTTACCATGTTACACAGATTTTCCTTTTTTCTCAACAATGATGCATTCATTAGCAAAAAAGTGAACTTCATGTTTGTTATCATACAGTGGGCTTATACTTAGAAGATTTGTCTTAAGCCCATCAACAAAATAAACATTTTTCAAATTAGACATACCAGGTGTTGACACCAAAAATGTCACTTTGCCTCTTCAAGATCGAAAGAGCTACATGAAGTCGCAACATGCCATAAATAGGCAATGCTACTTCCAAAAAATCAAATCTTGTCAGAATCAAACAAAAACTGCAAGATCCTTCAATACAGCCAAAAGAGGAGTACACAAGTTTCGGGCCATTTCAAAATCATTTGGCCTAACTTCGCTTCTCCGGCAGCCGAAAAGGAGCTCCCGGCGGCGAAAGCATCGGAGACACCAAATCTTCGATCAGAGCCGATGGATGGTCTCAAAATACTTCCAAAAGGCTCCACGTCAAGTTCCGAGTCAAACTGACAACGTTTGACCCTACATCAACCCTCGAACAACTAAATCAAGCCTCTCGGCGGTGAGAACCACCGAGGCCATTACTCATCAGATAGAGCACATGGACGGCTTCAAAATGCTTATAAAGGGCAACACGTCAAATTTCAGGTCATTTCGACAACATTTGACCATAGTTTGACGCTCGGAAGCCAAATCAGGCCTCTCGGCGGCAAAGCTTTCCGGGACCATG
Source organism: Litsea cubeba (assembly GCA_012931725.1). NCBI lineage: Eukaryota > Viridiplantae > Streptophyta > Magnoliopsida > Laurales > Lauraceae > Litsea > Litsea cubeba. The sequence goes on along the minus strand of CM022952.1, from coordinate 54,389,915 downwards.
GTTTCCAAGACAGAGCCTATGGATCATCTTAAAATGACTCCAATAGGTTCCCTGTCAAATTTCAAGTCAATCGGACATCGGTTGACCGCACATCAAACCGCGACATCTTCATCGCGACAAAAGCGAGTCTACTGGTGATAGGACCCCAAAACGGCTTCAAAACTCAAACAAAAGCCTATGTTGGTCTTATTTATTGCTCAAGAGGCTTCACACCAAATTTCAGATCATTCCGACATAGTTTGACCTAGTTTCAGCTTCTGACGGAAAATCGGCAGCTCTGCACGACAAAGTCTTCGGCTTTCTCAGGAAATTGGAAACTTTGCAAAATAAAATGCAAGGATTCTCATCAGGTTTCCTACAGGGAAATCAGGCCAATAAATGGTCAAAAATGTCAAGGAAAAATACAGAAGAAAAAAGAATCGAAAAACAGCAAAAACGGACACAAAATCGGACAAAAAGGGGGAAAACCCCCCCAGGGTCGCAGGCCTAAAAGAATATAAATAGGAGAGCTCTCCAAGAAGAAAAAACAGCAGACACACAGACAATAGACTGCAGAAAATCCGAAAACTCAGACAGAAAGAGGCATCAGAAATCTAAGAGAGAAAACTCTGCGGAAATCCTACACCGACCACCGCTACAAGGTGACAAAAGTCCCTTGGGGGGTACCCCCCCCCCCCCAAGGTCCTTGCCTTCTCCTTCTGCCACCAATGGCTTAGACATGGCTTTTCAAGCCCGTCTACTCGGCTTTTTATTGGACATAGGACCTTCTTTTGGTCTTTGTTCTCTAAAAACCTGAGGTTATAGCCAAGCCAAGCGAATCAATAGCATCCTCTGTTCTCATCTGCATGGATGATGGCGAAGCCCACATATGGCTTGCGACCGTCAATCTAAACGGGTCCCCCACAATCTCCTGAGAAGTTAGATCCTCCTTTTCTTGCTTTTCATTGTAGTTTGTATTTTTTCAAAAGAGACAAAAATCACAACTCTTGTCTTTCATTATTGATAAGGATTGAAAATCGGCTATAAACGCCAAAAATCGGCTATAAACGCCAAAATCGGCTATAAATGCCAAAAAAGTCGCCTTTCACGGCAAACCAAGAAAATGTCTCTTTTCTTAAATATATGTGCAATGGAAAACTTGAAAGAAGTTGATTTCCTTTTTACTTGCGAAGGTTGATCTCCGGATCACCACTTGCAATTCCAAGTAAAATAGAAAATCTGGCACACCCACACAAAAAAAGAAATGTTGATGCACGCCCTTGCCCCCCGGTTACGAAAGGGTCGGACCCGACGGACTCCCACATCCGCCGACCTCGGTAGAACCGAGCAGGAGCGCGGTCCATCACCAGGAATTGAGACAGTTCATTTACCAATGACGTTTGCCTTACCTCCATCTCCGAAACGAACACTTCCACCATCATAGTCTTCAATGGAGGTGAATAATGCTTTGTTCCCTGTCATGTGCCTAGAACAACCACTATCCAAGTACCACACATCCGATTCAGTTGCACTGAGTGCAGTGAGGACCACATTACAGCTTAGGTCAGATTTACGAATCCAGATGGTTCTGGTCCTGACCTGTTGAGGAGAGACATATTGCTTCCTCCGCTGATTTCGTTGAAAGTTTTTAAATTTATAACAATGTGGTCTTATGTGTCCTTTAATCCCACAAAAATGACATATGGGAACAAATTGTGTTTTAGACACATATCTATGATAATGATTGTGCGAATGTGCAGCATTTGAATAAGTTGGAGGCATAGTTGTCATAGTAAGTCCTTGAACAAAAGTTGACTTACCATTGTCCTTTGATGAGGAAGCTCCATAAACAAAACCAAGTCCTGTTTTCGAAGAAACAGACTGTTGGTATCCAAGAATTTCGTTCAGCTTTAATGATCCTGTTTCTTCTTTTTTCTGATTTATTAAAGCTTTTGCTGAGTTCAACTCAGAAAGTGCCATATTCAATTTTCCAGCTAGATTCTCTTTTTCAAATTTGCAAGAGTTCAGCTCGTGTCACAAGAGTACTATTTCAGAATCAGCTTTTTGAACTTGTTGTTGTAGACGATCATTCTCTTAACCTGCAAGAATCAACTTGTCAGACAAGATAGTGCGTTGATCTTCTAACTGCTTTCCCTTAGACTGAGATTCGATCAATGTCGCTTGCAATGATGTATTCTTTTCTTCAATTGCCTTCAATTTCAAGGCTCTTTTCTCACCAAGTTTTGACATTCTGATAGATTCTCGGAAAAGCTTTTGGTAATCTTCATCACCTTCTTGTTCTCCATCAAAATTTTCATTGATATCTAAATCATCCTCTGACTTAGATTCCTACACAGAAGAGTTAGAAAAAGCCATGAAAGCAACATATTTTTCGGACTAACTTGAAGGTGAATTAGGTTCAGATTCTTCTTCATGAGATTCTTCATTCCAAGCAACATTTAAAGCCTTACCTTTATTCTTTTCTCTTCGATTTGCACGCTTTGCAGCAGTGTGACCATATCCTTGACATTCAAAATATTTGGTGTACCCTTAGATTTATTCTGTTCTGGTCTAGGTACAAATTTTCCTTTTGAAGGTGTCTTTGGATTCTAAGAATCCTTTTTGATAAAAGGCTTTTTGTTTTTCCACATCTTCTTAAATTTTCAAGCATAGTAAGCCTCAAGTTGTGCATCATCTAATTCACTGCCAGAATCACAATTTTCAGGATCATCTATTGAATTTGAAGACATAAGTGCAATGTCCTTCCCTTTTTTAGTTGACAATGATTTGCCTCGGCAAATTTCCTACAAGTTCTTCAACGCTTATAGAATTGAGATCCCGATGCTCCTCAATGGCAACTACTTTTGGACGAAATCGTTCTGCGAGAGACCTTAAAATTTTCTTGACAGTTTTAGATTGAGGAATAGGGGTGTAAAAAAAAACCGAGAAACCATCTAACCGAAACGAACCGAACCGAACCGCGGTTAATATTAACCGTGTTTCACGGTTCGGTTACGGTTACGGTTAATGAAATCCAAAAACCGCATGGTTTGATTCGGTTACGATTTTCCATAATAATTCACAGCGGTTAACGGTACTGTTACACTAATATAAGAAAAAATAAGGGGCTAGATGAAAATGTTAATAAAAGAAACCCTAACAAAAGTAGCAAAACCCTTTCTCCTCATCCGTCTTCACTCTATCGCCTCAACGCCTCTCTGGCTCTCTCTCTCTCGGCCTCTCTCTCTTGCCTCAGACAGTCAGACACCTCTCTCTCTCTCGACTCCCTGACGAAGACCAGACCTGCACCGACTAGAGGCGAATAAGAAGAAGAAGAAGAAGAAGAAGAAGAAGACTCCCTTGTTCAGATCCAGCTTTGTTTGTGTTCTTATCATGATGCTAGGGCTTTTTGTTTATTTTATTCTTAAATGTTAGATGTTTAAAGTTTGGATTTTGAAAAAGTTTGGATTCAGAGGGTTTTTTTTTTGTTTGAATCGGTCTGTGGTGTAGAGAAGTCGTCTTCTCTATTTTCCTTTTTACATTTTATGTTGTAAAAATCACTAAATCTCTAAATCTCTTGGAGTAGAGCTTTGGGTCGACAGCAGAAATCTCTTCACATTTTTTTATGTTTTTGTTTGAATCGGCATGCATGCTCCAGCTTCTTGCTTATATCATAATCTTGTAGTATGTCAATTATCCCAAAGTAAAGGATCACTTCATGTATATTGTTTCCATTTGAGTGAAACAGTTGGTACTGATCATAATCGCTTTTTCTCATCACCTTCTCTGTCCTTGCCGGCATGTTTGCACCCTATCGTTTAAGGATTTCATGTTCAAGTCATGGATAAATCATAAATATTAATTAGCATAAGAACATTTCAACCACAGAATTGATCATCAAGACGAATCAATCAGGCATCAACAAAATTTGAAAATGAATAAAAATACAGTTCACCAAAGTAAATCAAGTGCTTGTAACTCAAAAATAGGACCTTTTTCCTTATATTTATTTATTCTTTTTATGTTGGGTCCAATTGAAGTTTGGGTTTCTTCACCCTCTGCAAAGGGAAATTGTGAAGTGGAAAGAAAATTAAGAAAGGAAAATGGGATTATGGCTGAGGGGAAAGAAATCAACTAATGCTGTTAGGAGTTAAGGAGGTTGGTGAAGATAATAGTCCTTTACTCTTTGTTATGGTTGGTTTGGTTTTGGGGTTTTGAGTGGTAGGTGATGGAAGTTCACAGAGAAAGGGAAAAACAATAAAATTATAAGTAATTATATTCAGGAATTTATCCTCCTGCTAATAGAAGAAATAAGATGCAATACAACCAAGATTGAATAAGAGAGCAATTATGTTTTATTACAATGAAAGCACCTTGCCATCTAGTAATGTAAATGTAGGATGGCTTCTCAATTTCAGTATTTTTTTTTATTTGTGATTATTGAATTGAAGCAACCCCTAGTGATCTTTTAGAAAGAAAAGAAAATAAAGGAAACTCTGAAAAGGCTCAAAAAATGAGGAGCTTGTTTCTTATCTGGAGTAAGATCCAAAAATTAAAATATCTTGAGATAGTTGATGTGTTGACCATGGGTGCATGCACTACAACACCAACAAGGGTGTTTTTTCATTTTATTTTATCTTTCTCTTGAATTGACTATATAGAGTGGGTCATCAATCCTTTGATCTTCTCTGCTGCTGGTTTTGTTATCTAGGTAGAAAAATCATCATCTAGAGGAATAAAGGGGTTCATTAACAGCCCATGGTGGAGAGACCTACCGATTGTTATTGGGCAATTGGTTCCAGCTCTATACTGCTACAGAGGAAAAAGTTCCAGCTATGTTGATATTTTTCTTTTTTTATTAGTAACTTATGATTGCATGTTTCAGTTTATTTGTCACTTGATGCGGTTTCCAATCCTACATTATTACATATTTGAGTTCTTTGTTAATGATGGATTAATGATAATTCCATGAGTGATTGATTGCCATAGGTCCCATCTATTTTATTTTGTTTTGAGTGTATTTTCTTTTTTTCAATTTCATTGTCAGATTTTCATGTCTAGTATGGCGGAGACTCCACTTCCTCCGCCTGATGCTCCTCAACCTGGAACTCACACTGTTAGTCACTGTCATAGTCAGGTATCCTCTCTCAAAAGAAAAGATAACAAAGAATCATACATTTGGCAGCATTTTCCTAGACCTGACAATTATGACCCTAAGATAAAGTATACACTCCATTGTGGCCATTGTGATGCTCATGTTAAGTGGTTGAGTGCTAATGAAACTAGTGCAATGAGGAATCATTTGAAAATTTTGTACTAAGTTTCCAGAAAATATAAATGCAAATAGTCAAAGACAAAAGAAAATTACATCAATAATGAAATATGGTAGTGGGGCTGAAAATGTGAGCCCTCTTGCACTTTGGAAATTTAGTCAAGACCTTTGTATAGAGGAACTTGCAACCATGATCATCTTAGATGAATTGCCTTTCAAGATTGTAGAGAATGAAGGGATTAGGCGCTTTTGTAGCATGATACAGCCCCTATTCAAACCTATTTCATGTGTTACAATTGCTAAAGATTGTATGGCTTTGTATGTGGCGGAGAGAAAAAAAATTGAAGAGTACGTTTTTTAAAAGTAAACAAAGGATATGTCTCACTACTGATGCATGGACATCAAATCAGAACCTTTCTTATATGTGCCTTACGCCTCATTTCATAGATAAAGACTGGAACTTGCACAAAAAAATCTTAAACTTTTGTGTGATTTCTAGTCACAAAGGTGAGGCAATAGGTCGAAGGATTGAGGAATGTTTGGTTGATTGGGGAATTCAAAAACTTTGCACATTAACTGTTGACAACACTACATCAAATGACGCTGCCATTACTTATTTGAAGAGAAAGTTCTTTAAGAGAAATGATAGTTTTATTTTAGGCGGTCGATATTTTCAAATGAGATGTTGTGCACATGTGTTGAATTTGATTGTGAAAGATGGATTGGATGAGTTGGATGGTGCCATAAATCGAATTAGGGCTGCCGTGAAATATGCTAGGAGCTCTCCACAAAGGCCACAGTTATTTAAGTCCTGTGTGGAGAAGGAGGGAATAGATTGTAAAAGGATGTTGTGTTTGGATGTTACAACTAGGTGGAACTCTACATTTTTGATGTTACAGACTGCAGCTAAATTTGAAAAGGCATTTCATCGAATGATTGATGATGATGATAAATTTAAGAAGGAACTTGAGGACGTAGGTGGACATCCTACCTTCGAGGATTGGGAAGGCTGTAGGCCCTTGACTACTTTTTTGTAGAAATTCTATGATGCTACAACTAAGTTGTCTGGCACTTCATATGTGACTTCTTATTTGTATTTTCCTGTAGTTGTTTCCATTGAGAACAAATTGAATACCATGATGTCTGGTTTTGATCCTTGTTTAAAAGCTATGGCTGTCAAAATGAAATTGAAAATTCAGAAGTATTGGGAACCAATTGAGAAAATGAATATGATGTTGTTGATTGCTATTGTGTTGGATCCACGTTTCAAGTTGACATATGTGACATGGTGTGATGAATTTTATTTTAAACTTGAGTCTTCCAAGGTGGTTGAGCTTACTGAAAAGATAATGGATACACTTAATACTTTGTATGTGGAGTACCAACAACTTAAGTCCTCTAATGCTTCATCTTCGAGTGCTAATTCTGAGTTGGAGGTAGACCAACCCATTTTTAATGAAAATGATGAGCTGGAGGAATATGAAAAGCATATGGCAGAGATAGAAAATAATGTGGACAAAAATGAAGTTAAACAATACTTGGATTTTCCTCGTGAAAAAGTTCAAGCCAATTCTAGTTTTGATATTTTGGTTTGGTGGAAAGTAAATTCTTCAAGGTATCCAGTTCTTTCTCAAGTTGCATGAGATGTTCTAGCTATTCTCGTCTCTACTGTTGCTTCGGAATCTGCCTTTAGTATGGGAGGACATGTGTTGGATCCATATCGTAGTTCTCTATCTCCCAAAACAGTAGAAGGCCTGATTTGTGCACAAGACTGGTTTCGAAGTTCAAATGTAGCAGCTGATTTGGAAGATGTCACAGAGGAATTTCAAGCCTTCGAGGAGTTAGGTAAAACATTCCTTAATTCTCTTGAGATTTCATGTTATATCAAATTTGTTGTGAATTTAAATTAGATCAAATGACTAATAATAATTTTCTTTTTTGTCAGAAGTTGATTTTGATGAGGTTTGAATTGAAGCTATGTTCAATCGAAGGCAGACGCATGTGCTTCCAAGACTCTACATATTTATGTTTTATGGAACTGTTTTATCAATATTTGTGTTTGGATATTGATAATGAAATATTAGTTATGAATTAGTTATGATATGTTGGTTATTGTATGTCTGTGATTGTATACGTATGCAGAAGGAACATGAGTTTGGATAAAAACTGTTGATAGGTGTGGAAGAGTGGTATGGCTGATTGTTTATAATTAATTTTTCATTCTGCTGATCTTCTTTCTTTTTTGTTTAATAGAAGAGTGGTATAATATATATATATATATTTTTTCATTGAGAGTAGAATAGCCAATTATTATAGCAAAAAAAAAGGCACTGACCAAAAACCCAATACAGATGAGACCTGATTATAGCCAATTATTTTTTCATTGACTTGCTCTAGATGCAAAGCTGAAACTGAAAGTACAGATCTATCTCAAAATGATTCATGTTTGTGGCTTTTGTCTTCTGGCCTAATATTTAAATGGGTTAGGAATGGGCCTATAAATGTTAAGGGTACTGGTCATGACTCCTGAGTGATTTTATATCCAAATAAAGTTCAACAATTCAAGTTTGTTTGGGACTTTATTCCAGTTGTGATAAACTGATGATATAGTTTTAGTGTTTGAAACATTTGATGGTTGTGTGCAGTCAATAATAGTCCTTGCCAGTGACCTTTTCAACAGTTAATTAATGGTTTGTTGAATCAGTTTTAAATCAGTTCTTTGATGAGTACTTGCAGTTTATTGTGGGGACTATTTTTAAGAGGAACGGTCCTTGTTTTTTGATGATTGGATGATTAAGCATGATAAGATTTTTTCACGGTTATTAACCGTAACCGAACCGTCTAACACGGTTAACCGCGGTTCGGTTTTCTACGGTTTTTGTCTTCACGGTTACGATTACGGTTAATGAAAACTAAAAACCGCGGTTACGGTTCGGTTAACGGTTTTTCCAAAATAACCGGTTAACTAAACCGTTACACCCCTATTGAGGAATGGGTTTTCCCAGGGTAAAGCATGAATTCACAATTTTGGTCAGTTTTGTGTTGAATTCATCAAAAGTTTCAACATCTTTTATCCGAATCGTCTCACAGGCAGTTTTCAAGTTTTGGAGTTTGGTTTGCTTGACAGTGTCTGTTCCCTCATGAACAGTTTGCAACAAATCCCAGGCAGCCTTTGCATTAGAGCACGCAGAAACTCTATGAAATTTAGTTGCAGTAATTCCATTGTAAATAGCATTAACAGCTTTATTTTGTAATTTGACCTAGTCTTTCCATCAGCAGACCATTGGGCTTTGGGTTTGGGTCTAGTCTGTCCTTCAACAACAATAGTGGTATCAGTGTATCCCTCCACAACTATGTCCCAGACTTGATCATCTATAGCCCGAAGAAGAGCAATCATTCTTACTTTCCAGTAAGCATAATTGGTTCCGTCTACAAGAGGGGGCTTGTTTGTAGATATTCCTTCTCTATTGATATCCATTAGAGACAAGTAAAATTAGATCACACAAAAGATTATTGCAACCTGCTCTGATACCAATTGAAAAACCGGCCTTGATACAGGCTGAGGTCCCAATAACTAGATCTCTATTAGTTATCAATCCACACGTGATTAATCTAATAATTAATCCAAAATCCAATTAAAACAATCAAACCACACAATGAGAAGGACGCAGGATTTATACGTGGAAACCCAACTCGGGAAAAAAACCACGCGCCTTACTATCTAGGCCAATAGACAACCAAGCACTATTGTAAACCGAAAGTTACAAGAGACACTTACAACCTTTTCCAGTTGATAACTCAACCTAAGGACAGCTCGAATCTTGTCGACAGCTCGTCGTTCACCGTTAACCGTGCTTGAACCAACTCCTTGAAGTCATCTTCAAGAATTCTCTACTTCAGAAGAGTATAATGGAATCAGAACCAAAGCTTGATCTTCAGCACAGCAACTAGAAGCTTTGGGGGAATTATGGATCTCTCAGAATCTTCTCAGATCAATTGTATTATTGAGAAGTGCTTTGGAATAGAGAGATAAAGGCTATAAATAAGCCTAAACACGAGCCTCAAGAGTTCTAGTGAGATTGGAATAGAAATAGCCTCTTGAGAGAAAATAGGAAATAGTTTCCGGATGGAAACGACAAACTCACCCAGGTTCGCTCGAGCAAACAGGAGGTTCGTTCGAGCGACTTCTTCTCTGTAATACGTGGGTCGAGCGAAGGCAAAGTGTGGCTCGAGCGATGATGCTTCTGTCTTGGGTTCGCTCGAGCGAATGGAGGTTCGCTCGAGCGACTTCTGTCAGGAAAGTTTTATAGGAAAATAAAACTCTGAATCCTTCAGTTCCTATAATTGTATTCTTCTTTGCTTCCTAATCCGAGCAGTCCATTTTAAATTAAAATACAATTGCAAAAAGACTCAGTTTTGTCCACAACCAATGAATTAGCCAACTACTAGAATCCTAACACATCACCATTATTGGGAGCTCTCTCCTTCTTGTTCATTGTTTTGGCTATTTAGGGTTCTAAATGGGTTTGTTTTTTGAGGTTTTTGGGTGTGCTTGTAGGTTTGGCTTTGAGAGTGTATTAGGAGCTTGTTTTGCTAGCTTGGAGGCTAAGGCAAGTGGATGAATGGATTGTTTTGATTATTGGCATGTTTTGTGAGAAAAGTTTGATCTTCATTAATGGTTGATGATTTAATACTTGCTTCATACTATGATTTCTATGGATTTCGAAATATCCATATTGATGAGCCTTTTCCTCTTGTTAATCCCTTAGAAATGTGTGCATTTGATTTTGTTAAATCTTGCTTTATGTTCACCTTTGGGTTCCATGGATGATGGGTTTTTCCTTTGTGATGAGTATGGATGGGAAGGAGATGATTGATTCATTTTGTGGGATTTTTCGATGGAGGAATAAGTGTGGTTTTGAGATGGTTATAAGCCCCTTTGTTATGTGAAGGAATGGTGGCTAAAAGGGTTTGCAAGAGGAGAAAGGAAAGAAGCTTGAAATGTATCAAAAACTTGTTTCTGACACAGTTCGCTCGAGCGAACCCCCCAGACAAAGAGCAACTGGCTCGAGCCAACCTTCACGTTCACTCGAGCTAGTCTGCCCAGGAGCAGTTCGCTCGAGCAAGCCCCTCCTAGAGAGCCATTGGCTCAAGCGAACTTCTGGTCCTCTCGAGCCAACTACTCGTCAGGCCTGGGTTTGTGTTGGGGACTTGAAAATGATGTTTTAATGCTTGGGAAAGGTTTGGTTGGAGCCCCAATGCAATTGTGGGACCTAGGAAGTGATGTATGGAGTTTGATTGAGGAAGAAACCCCATCACAAAAATTTATTGAGGACTTGTGACTTGTCAATGTGTATAAGGAGCTTGGAATGTCTTCAATCATATGGAGTACCAAGCCACTAACAAAATCGACATATGGGACCCTTATACACCTTGATTTAAATCTTGAATCCTCAATGTATGGTCCGGAATTATATGGAAATCCATTTGTGTTCTCGTTTACTCGAATTTCATATGTTCTCTTTTGTTTTCATGTGTCATTTTAGGTTTGCCTTAAACTATTGATACATGCACTTTGAGCGTTCTGCTAGACCTATATATACATGACAAGATCCCGATGTGATATATGTGCCTATGAGCACCCTGTTCAGCTTGTTTGGGTGTTATACACCAATATATATATATGTATAAGTTCTGATTTCTTCGTGTGACCAATGAGTCGGCACCATTAAGCTTGGACAACCTTGTCGGCTTGATCCACCGACTTGGGGTCCCCCTTTTTACTCATGCTAGCTACAATCTAGGTCCTGCCTATCCCGTTACCCGGTTCCGCAGCCGTGGTCTTATCTAGATATATGTTTATGTATACAGTTGGTTCTCGCCACTTCGCGTGTCCGAGACAAACGCCTCTAGTGTGCTCTCATCACATTAGTGATGGAGGAATTAGCTTCGTGTGGTTGTCATCTTGCCAGTTTCTTATTTATTGGTACCTTTACATGTTTTATACTGAGCATGTGTTTTTCGGATAAATGATACAATTTTATTTTATGAAAATTATTGTTTGAGCAGGTTTCAATGTTTTCTAAGGTAACCTTTAAATTACTTTATTGTTTATGTCTTTTCACCCACCTGCCAGACCATCGTGTCTGACCCACTCTTTTGGTACTCAGGTCCAGATTTCCTCATCCCTGAGGAGGAGCCAGAGGAGGCGGCCGGGGAGCCGCAACGTGTAGGAGAATGGCAAGCTGATGATGTCATTTAGGCATTTGATCAAGCCTTGAGATACGAAACATCTTTTGGGATAATGACTGACACATTTTGGGATTCTTTTGGTTGTACTGGCCTTTGTTGGCCTTTATTTTTAGGGAATGACTAACTAACTCATATTTTGTATGAACATTAACTTTACATTTAGGGAATGTCATATGATCATTGCTCACTCTGACGTCATATTTTATATATGTGTGTTATCAATCTTGTGTTATGAATGAATTTACAACCTTGGTATGCTACACGCTTCCACATCCTGATTGAGATTGACTTGTGTGTGTGATATCCTCACCACGGAAACTTGTGGAAAATCATGTGCATGGATGTTGTATCTCTTTGTCATCCGTGTATGTAGTAGCCAAATAAATTAATGCACTTGGAAGCATTTACGTCACGAGATCCCGGAATAGGCACGCTGACCAGGTCCGGGATCGCAACAAAAGGTCCACAATTTGGTCTTCATTATAGGGTGCCAAGGGTAATAAATCTAAGTCTCAAAAGACCTAAGGAACATTCCTTTCAAAAAGGAACTGCAGTGTCCATGATTGACCATGGGATATCCACGGTTGGTCGTGGAATCTCCCATAGTTGACCCACGGCGAACCGTGGAGTCGACTAACTCTCAGAATCGATTGTTAAAAGAAATGCGTCAGTTGATTTCTCGAGACAGAAGCTCACCTCCCTTTTTCATCATCCCACGGTGAACTTCACAGTTGACCTTGTGGTCCACCAAGCAAAATAGAAGAATGTGGAAATAGGCGTATCAGTCGACCTGTCTTCACAGAAGCCAAGTTAAAGTTTTGTGGTCAACCATGAGACCTCTCACGGTTCACTGTGAGGTTACAGAAAATGAAAGTCGATATTTGTTTATGTTTAGAAACAGAGTGTTCAACTCATCCCTTCTATTCACCTAATAACATGTAATATATAGGGCCTAACCCTCTCCTACTCTACTGTATGCAAGCTTCCATTCATCCATTTCAAGTCCAATCCTATTGTAGCATATTAATTCATTTTTAACAAAAATTGAGCTCAAGGTGGATAGAGAAGAAATTAAATGTGAAAATCAATAATAAACATGCATATAAACCCATAATTATATGTATCCATTTGCCTTGGTTCAAACTTTAAACACAAAGAAAACGATCCCAAACCAAACTCGAAACCTCTAGACAAACAAAACGGGATGAAGCTCAAAAGCTAGTCTAACACCAATCCAAGCTAATAAATCAAAACCACTAATTTCTAAAACGAAAAGGACTCATCATGGGTGTCACACCCCGAAATCGGGCCCTGCAGTGATCTGACCTCGGGATGCGAAATTTTGGGATTAATTAAAAATTTTTTTGCATTTCCCAAGATCCGCGTGAATGAGGATAATAAAATTCCATCACAATCAGAACATATTTTCGCAGAAGCTAATCATGGCATTGCGACCCAGAGTCCGTGGCCATCGGATGTCGTGTCGCACTCAACCAATATCATAAAGCCATCAAATGAGCAGACTGGTACAGATCATAAATCATAAAATACTGAGCTGGTAGTAACAAGACTATTTATTTCCCACATATTCAAGTTACAATTAACAAATGTTTTAATTACAAACCCAATGACCAAGGCTAACAAAGCCATACAAAAATATCCAACTAAAAAGAAATACTACCCCCAATATTTAGATACGAACTCCGGTACCAAACTTGACATCTAGATGATATCAATGGGCAACCTATCACGTCAGACCGGCGGCTCAACTGCCTCCTCCGATCGAACACCTAAAAAGCAATGGGAGAGAAATCTGGCACCAAACAAACAGGGTCAGATACGACGGTCTGGCAAGCAAATAAACAAGTAATATGGAAATGGGCATTTATAAAATCTGATGGAATCATTGTAATTTCATTTAAAGAGTCTAAACAATAATAGTAATAAACCATGATAAAACGATTGAAAGACCGAACATAAATATCAAAGCGAATAAATGCACAGTCTCTGAAGCGTAAATATCTTAAAAAGATAACAACCTACGTAAAACATTTAATAATTGGAAATACATTTAAAATCCTGAATAATAGAGATAATACGATAAAAGATCGATTTCATAAACATTAACAAATTCAAAGAATATAATGAGTATAAACAAACAAGAATCATAAAACAAAATAACAAACGGATAAAACATTGGCAACCACACATAGCTATATTCTCCTATTACCGAAGTAACACGAGCAGACAGAACCGTAGCCACTACACGTGGGACCGGAAACAGAATCAGAACCGTAGCCACATACAAGTGGGACCGATAGATCAAAACTGTTGCCATGGTCGGTACAGATAGAGTTCAAGCTGCAGCTGGCAGACAAATTAAAGATCCCAAGCCAGGTGATCAGCCCGACAAGGTTACCTAAGCCTGGTGGTGCCTTTAGTTTTTAACACCTGAACCGATACAACTCAAACCATAATAATCCCTTTGGCTCATGGGCTCACACTACAAAGCTCTGGCCCCGTCTTGCCTCGAGGTTTTATTCTCGAAATAATAGTCTCTTTGGCTCATGGGCTCGCACTACAAAGCTTTGGCCCCATCTTGCCTCGAGGTTATATTTTCAAAATAATAGTCTTTTCAAAATAATAGTCTTATCGATGTATTTCCGAATGTGGCGAACCACTCAAATCTCTTTCCAAATCGATTCGAAGGGAACATACGAATTTCCATGGTAAACCACTCAAATACACATCAAAATAATTTGTATAAAAATCATATGATCAATCCTTTCGAGCATGGAAAACCACATTGTAAGATCCCGACCCCAGTTCTTTTGTTTAGTATTGTTTTAATCGTGGTTTAACTTATTAAGTGAGATTTGATTTAGTTTGACCGCGTTTTTGAGTTTGACCGGATTTTTTTTCCATAACCTTGGAGATTCTGAGACCGTTGACTTTGGTTTGACCCGGTATATACGATATGTACTTTTTTTTATGAGAAATTACTTCTAATTTCTAAAAATTCTGAATTTGGTGTATTTTGACTCATTTTATGAAGCTTAACAACTTTCATGTTTGATCATTTTGATTTGATACTCAGAAGTCACGTTTTTCGAGGAAAACGGGCAAAAATGACATTTTCACTAAATCTATCCATGAATTTCGAAAATTTCAGAAATTGGGGAAAATATACTTTTTGGAAAGTAGATATTTCGCTGAGCATTTTTGTCTTCTTCGTCGCTTTCATTTGAGACCCGCAAATGATAGATTTGACCCTTGTAAGTTGGGGCCCATGGGGCCCAGCCCATTTATCCCTTATAAAACCAATGGGTTCTCTTCTTTCCCATTCTTCTTCTTTTCCTGCAACAAAGGGGGAGTTAGGGTTTCTCCCAGCCATCTTTCTCTCTCCTCTTGGAAACCCCTCTTCTTGGATGCTAAAGGGAGATTTGATCTCACCTTCTTCTTCCTCCCTCTCCAAGCTTTCTAAAGAACCCATTTGCAAGAGATTTGAGCTAGGAGAGGCCACCTTTCCATGCATTTCTTCTTGGTTTGAGCTTCTATAAGGTGAGCAATGGATTTCTTTCTCCAAATCTTGGTTTTCCAAACCATTTAGAATGGTTTTGTTATTTATGCAATGGGTTTTCATGGAGTTGGAAAATGGATTTGTTTTCTAGGGTTTATTCATGAGCCATTTGGGGGTTTTGTGATTTTGGGAGCTTGAGACCCTAGAGCATGGTTTGAAGAGTATCTTAGCTTGCATTGTGGCTTGAGGCAAGTGGATTTCCAATTAATATGATGGTTTCTCTCATTTGGTTCTATTTTATGATTTTTCTTCTTATGGGCTAATCTTCTTTGATTATGGATCTACTTTGATGGAATGGACCATTGTTACATTGATTTCAATATATGTTATTGTTTACAATGCATGGGAAGTTTGCTTTCATTATGGTTTTCTTTGAAAAAATTTGGACTTCTTGTGTTAAAGGTAAGTGTTCATGAGAATGGAGAAAACTTTGATTTAAAAGGTGTTGTGTTTGGCTAATTAGAATGATTTAGGAATGGTGATTTGATGAGTTTGGAAGGTCAAGGAAGGGCCCAAATGATCTAGGAAGATTGTGTGAAAGATTGAGAATGAAAAAGATCTCAAAAAAATGGAAAAAAAGAGGAAAAGAAATCGGAAAAAAATGCACAAAAGAGTGCATTCTGCACTCAGCCCGGACTGGGACAGAGCCCAGTCCGCTCGAGCGACCCAGTGGGCCGCTCGAGCGGACCAGGTTCTGTCTGGGCTTCGCTCGAGCGGACCTTGGGTCGCTCGAGCGAGGCCCAGTTCTGCCTGGGGCCTGGTTCAAGTCCGAAATTGGGTCTGTTTCAAGGATTTTTTGGGCCCGTTTAAGAACAGTTTTTGGACCTGTTTTTGGAGTGTTCTTTGGGCCTATTTCTTGGACCATTCAAGTCAGTTTTTGGGTCATTTCAAGACCTGATATTGGGTCATTTTAGGGCCTGATATTGGACTGTTTTAAGACTTGTTTTGTGGGCCTGTTCAAGGCCAGTTTTGGGCTGTTTTAAAAACTGTTTATTGGGCCATTCAAAGTTTAGTTTTGGGCTATTTTAAAACTGTTTATTGGGCCATTCAAAGTTTAGTTTTGGGCTGTTTTAAAACTTGTTTTGTGGGCCTGGTTCAGGTTAGTTTTGGGGTTGTGTTTTAAAGTTTGTTTGTGGGCCATCTTAGGTTCAGTTTTGGGCTGTTTTAAGGTTTGTATTGTGGGCCATCTTAAGATTAGTTTTGGGCTGTTTTTAAGACCTGTTTTGTGGGCCATTTAAGAGTAGTTTTTGGACTGTTATTAAGGACTGTTTTGGGCTCGGTCTAAGGCCAACTATGGGCCTGTTTTAATGAGATTTGGGATTATTTGTGATGCTTGGAAATTTGTGAAATGGGAATGATGTGAGAATGAGTGTATGTGAAATTACCCGGGAATCGTTCGAGTCTCAATGCGCACTTTATCATTTAAATATTATGGATTTTCATTGGCATCAAACGCACTCTTTATTAACCAATGTTTAAAGGATAGTTGTGCATTGAGATGGTTCCTTGGTAAGTCATTAAGTCATTCTACATAATTCCATTCCATTTCAAGTTAGAAAATGTCTTTATATTTGTATTTGTATTCTTTGGTAAACTAATTTGAATAGCATCGGTGATTTGCTATAAAATCATGTGGCTTTCCATGTTCGAAAGGATTGACCGTATGATTTTATACAAATCACTTTGATGTGTATTTGAACGGTTCACCATCGAAATTCGTATGTTTTCTCCGATTCGATTTAAAAAGAGATTGGAGTATGTTTGTCACATTCGGGATTTCTTCGATGAGACTATTATTTTGTTAAGATTAGTATTTTGAAAATGAAACCCCGAGGCAAGACGGGGCCAGAGCTATGTGGTGTGAGCCCCTGAGCCAAAGGGATTAGTATTATGTTAGATTTGTATCGGTTTGAGTTTGAAAACTAAAGGCACCACTAGGCTTAGGTCACCTTGTCGGGCTGATCACCCGGCTTGGGATCTTTAATCTGTCCGCCAGCTGCAGCTTGGATTCTGTCTGTACCGACCATGGCAACGGTTTTATCTGCCGGTCCCATTTGTATGGCTACGGTTCTGATTTCTGATCTGCCGGTCCCATTTGTATGGCTACGGTTCTGATCCTATTTTTAGTACCACGTTCAGTGGCTACGCTCTGTCTGCTCTTATTACTTCGGTAATAGGAGGATTTAGCTATTTGTGGTCGCCAAGGTTTTATCTGCATATTACTTTGTTTTATGATTCTTGTGGGTTATACTCTTTATGCTTTGATTTGGTTAATGTTTACGATATCGATCATTTATCCTATTGTCGCTACTATTCAGTTTTAAATGTATTTCCAATTATTAAATGTTCTGCTTAGGCTGTTATCTTTTCGAGATATTTATGCTTCAGAGACTGTTCGTTTATTTGTCTTGATATTTATGTTCGGTCTTTCGATCGTTTTATCGCGATTTATTGTTATTATTGTTTAGACTCTATATTCGGTTTTACGATGATTTCGTCAGGTTTTATGTATGTTCTTTTATTTCATATTACTTGATTATTTGCTTGCTAGACCGTCGTGTCTGACCTTATTTGTTTGGTGCCAGATTCCGCTCTTTCTGTTTTTAGGTGTTTGATCGGAGGAGGCGGTGGGACCGCCGGTCTGACGTGAGAGGCTGCCCATTGATAACATCTAGATGTCAAGTTTGGCACCGGAGTTCGTATCAAATCTTTGAGGGTAGTATTTCTGTTTAGTTGGATATATTTTTGTATGGCTTTATTAGCCTTTTTCTTTGGGTTGTAATTAAGACATTTGTTAATTGTAACTTGAATATGTGGGAAATAATAGATTTGTTACTACCAGCTCAGTGCTCTATGATTTACAATTTATGCCAGTCTGTTTATTGATGGCTTTATGATATTGGTTGCGTGCGACACGGAACCCGATGGCCACGGATTCCGAGTCGTAACACCATGTTTAGCTTCCGCGAAAATATACTCCGATCGTGATGGAATTTGTTTATCCTCATTCACGCGGATCTTGGGAAACATAACAAAAGTTTCAAATTTATCCCAAAATTTCGCACCCCGAGGTCGGATCACTGCAGGGCCCGGTTTCGGGGTGTGGCACACATGATTCTATGTCAAATCACCGATGCTATTCAAATTAGTTTACCGAAGAGTACACGTACATTCTCTGACTTGAAAGGGAAATGGAATAGTGTAGAATGACTTAATGACTTACCAAGGAACCATCTCAATACACACTTAACCTTTAAACATTGATTAATAAAAGAATATGTTTGATGCCAATGAAAATCCACAACATTTAAAATGATAAAGTGCGCATTGAGACTTGAAAGATTCCCGGGTAATTTCACATATGCTCATTCTCTCATTGTTCTCATTCCCATTTCACAATTTCTCAAGTATCACAATTTACCCAAATCATTCATGGGCTTCTCCACACTATTAGGGACTAAATGGGCCTCAAAACGCAAGAGAAAGAAGGCTAGAATAGACCTTAAACAGGCCTGAAAAAGATGCTACAAACAGGCCCAAAACAGGTTCACAAGAGGACCCAGGACTGGGCCCAGGTCCGCTCGAGCGGACCATGGGCTCGCTCGAGCGGCCCAGTTCTGCTGGGTCCGACTTTTGAGTGCAGAAGTGCACTCTTTGCCTCCTTTTCTCAATTCTTTTCTCCTTCTAACTCCTCCATCATTTCTTTTCTCATGATTTAGGCCTCTCCTAACTCCATCAAATCATTAATACACTAACTTCTTCCATCATTTCCAAAGAATCAACACATAAACAAATCTTTCTTCAACCAAAAAGACATAGAAATTCTGAGACATAAAGAGTGAAACCAAAGATGATCAATTGGAGAGTGAAAATTTAGATTTTTGTAAAGCAATCACTTAAGACAATCAAATATAAACCATTGCTTAGACTTTTCAAGGTAACAAATCTATAAATGAACAAATCATAGAATGAAGCTAAATTAAAATCATTCATATTGGACACATTTATCAAATTAGCTAGAATATTCACTTGCCTTGGTTAAGGTGAGAAACAAAACACCCCAAGAAGGTCTCTCCAAGGTCTCAAGCTACCAAATTCACAAAACCCCCAAAATAGCTCAAGAAGAAGCCCTAGAAAATCAATCCATTGCAAATCTCAAAGGAAGCCTTTGCATATATAAGATAAATACTCCAAATGGTTTGAAAAACCAAGATCTCATGAAAGGAAAACCATGGCTAACCTCTTGTAGCTTGAACAAAGAAGAAGGGCTTGAAGAAGAAGGTTTCCTTGGCTCAAATCCTTTGAAAAATGCACCCTTGGAAAGCTTGGAAGGTGAGGAAGAAAGTTTGGAGATAAAATCTCCATTTAGCATCCAAGAAGAAAACATACATGAGGAGAGAGAGTGGTTGGAAAAGGGTTCCAGCCACAGCTGGAATAGTTGCAGGAAAATGGGAGAAGAAGAAGAGGGTTCAGCCCCTTTTATAAAGTGGGCAAGTGGGTCCCATGGGCCCCAATCTTACAAAGGCTGAAACTAACATTTGTGGGTCCTGAATGAGATCGACGAAGAAGACAAAATCGATCATCGAAATATTTACTTTCCAAAAAGTATATTTTCCCCAAATTCTGAAATTTTCAAAATTTATGGACAGATTTTGTGAAAATGTCATTTTTGCCCATTTTTCTCGAAAAACGTGATTTTTGAGCATCAAATCAAAATGATCAAAACATGAAAGTTGCTAAACTTAATGAGATGAGTCAAAAGGAGAAAAAATTGTAATCTTCCAAAATAAGAATAATTTCTCACAAAAATACAAATCATATGGACCGGGTCAAACCAAGGTCAACGGTCCTCAAAATCTCCAAGGCTATGAAAAATCTAGTCAAACTCAAAGACAAAGTCAAACTAACTCAAATCTCGCTTAAAAAATTAAACCACGATTAAAACAATACTAAACAGTGAAATTGGGGGTCGGGGTCTTACATCCACCCCACCTTAGAACCCATTTGGTCCTCCAAATGGTCTAAACCAAATAAAAATCAAAAACCCAAAAAGACTAAAGAAAACATTGACACCCTCGCTGAACCTTGGCAACTGTGATGTCCTCTGATCAAACCTGGCGTTGGGATGCACCTACAAACAACATTCTGATTCGGTTGAACGCCTCACACTGTTCCACAAATCTGCTCGACAACAAACTTCTCTGACCAAACTAGTGCTCAACAATTCTTCTAATCATCCCTGGTGTCATCTGTCGTTCCGGTACTAGATCATTTCCTTTTACTTACCTTGTCAGTCACTGTCGGTCCAAGAAACTGCAGGTTCTGTCTCTTTCTATCACCTTGGAATTCTGTGCCTTAAGTTATACTGGACTGTACACCATATCCCTGACACTTGCATGAAGATGTGGTCGTAGACATGCTTTCACTAAAAAATCTTCCTCCCAGAAAAATTCTGAAACTCCATATACCTACTTATACTGTACCATTCAAATTCTGGCTTGAAACTCTTCTATCTGGTCTTGTCTTCGAGGAATTTGTGAAATTGAAATCCTACCAAGTGCTAGTATCTTCATCCACTGTCATTCGGAGTCCTGAAACAATCTATCATCTCCATCAAAGCCATCAACGCAAGCGTCCCATGTCAGCACGTCAACTTCGAAGCGAGTGACTTAGAAATTTGTTGGCTCCTCGAATGCATCCACAGCTTCTGGCCTCCAAGAATACCGTCAATCCTTCTTCGTTCTGAAATCACAAACTCCAAATTCTATAGGTCTCCTGTCTCTGACTTGGTCTGCTACAACCCAGATGTCACACTACTGTTAAACTGCCATAACCTGCTGAGCTGTTTTGTGTCGAAACTTCGCATGGCTTGCCTATTCAAATTTCACTCTTCAAGTCTTCTACTTCGGACAAGCATAACCGATCTTAGAAACCCAACATGGGTGTGTTTAAAATCGTAAAGTTCAAGTCTTTCTCCTCTGTACTCAGAAGTCCATGCTCACTCTGATTCTATCTGCTTGTTGTTCTTGATCTTCTGCTTGATACTGTGTCATCAACAAAATAAACCTACCAAGCTGGCATCATTCCCCGATAAGCTGAAACTTTCAATCCAAGTCTCGAAGTAATTCCACCACTTTTAGTTTGTCCTCTAAGGTTCACCAATTAACTAAATCCTTACAAAAGTGCGGGTAGAGTCATTTTCTTGAATGATGCTTGACTGAAATTTTTCACAATTTGGAGTCTGTTCAATCTTCTGTTTCTGCCTTATACCCTACCTTTCCTGTAAGAACAATTGTCTTATCAATTTCCGAATGTCACATCTCGAATGATGTTTACCCTCTCATCAATCCAACTTTATCTCCAACTAAACCAGTATACTTCCTGACATCCATCAACCCTTCAATTCATACACTTCCAAACTCCAACCATAAGCCATTACAACTCATTCCATTTAATACAAAACAAATCTTAAAATTTTAAACATAACGACTAAACAGTCACTTAGTTGATTTTGATCATTTTAAAACATAGTAGAAACTGAACCTCCAAATTATCAAATAAAGCTTAAATAAATAAAGTTTATCAAAATTTGAGTATGAAATATCATTATTCATTTTGAAATTCATATTTTCATAACCAAACAAATCATTGAAACACTCAAAAATTTCAAATCAGGATTTCAAAAATAAATCAGATTCATATAGTATGACTATACATCAAACTTTGTTGAAATCTGAGTGTTAATTAAACACTAAACCTTATTGAAATCTGAACTCATTTGTTTATAAAAATCCTGTGGAAATCTAAACATAGCTGAATGTTAAAACAATTGTAGGAATCTGTATATAATTGGAACACAAAAACTCTTAAGAAATTCATCTGGCATAGCCACCAAAGGAAACAAATCAATGAAATAGAAATCTCACACTATGCTTTGAAAATGAAATACTATTTTGGTTATTTGCTTTTAAAGACCAGTTTATTCACTAGCCTCTGCGATCCATCATTACAAACATCCATCCATTTCCAACCAAACATATACAAAATTTCAAAATCATTAAGGTTTTGAAAATGTAGATGTCAACATTTAAGAAAACTAAAACAAGAGCAAAATTCCAAGAATATTGTAAAATAATATTTTAAGAAGATTAAATATAATCCATTGTTTAAACACGGTAAGGATAAATCATAGACATTAAGAAAAACATAACAAAAGATGAAAATATCACGAAAATCATTCTCATTAAGAAATGGACATCGCTTTAACTGAAGTATTCACTTGCATCTGCACGTTGTCCAATCCAATACCCTGTAAGTCGGTAAAATCCACAAGGTTTCCTCTGCTGCCGAAAATTATCTTGACTACAACTAACCATCAACTTGGTATTATCGCCGAATCAACTACACTGGCTAAGCTGCAAGTCACGGGAATTCTCAACCAAAACTATGACAAGGCTCACCGAGTTCGGGAAATTCCTGAGTTTCTGGCACTAACTTCTAGTCTTACTAACGGAAAATCACTTCTCCCTTCATAAAATCAGTCAACCAAAATGTCTTCTGTAACCCTTCGTCTCGGGAAGTCGGTCCAAGTTCTCCCAAAATTCCTCACTTACTTACCTTGGCATGCTGCATGATGATCTCCGATTAGCTGAAAGGGGGTCTTCATGTATAACTCATGTTCTTCTCTGGCAAACAAATGTACGCATCTTCTCTCATGAATCATAATGGAGATGCTGAGGGCTGAAAGTCTGCTGATGTTCTCCGAAAACAACATACTAAGTCCACAGGGTTCTCAGTCTCCGACACAAGCACAGACAAAAGACACTGAATGTGGGTATGGAGATTTTAAATTCTCCCCCACAAAAGAGAAATTTGGCCGTCCAAATTCCCAAACAACAAGAACAAAAGAAAAGACAAGAAAAGTCTCTCGAACTAAAAGAAAAGCGGACTCAAATCCAAAGAAACAAGGACACGAGAAAACAAATCGACACAATCTAACGAATCCTCACCACATGTCTTAATGTCTCTAGAGTGTTTTATTTCCTAGAAACTAACCAGCTCTGATACCAAACCTGTCACACCCCGAAACCGAGCCCTGCAGTGATCCGACCTCAGGATGCGAAATTTTGGGATTAATTAAATTTTTTGTTGTATTTCCCAAGATCCGCGTTAATGAGGATAATAAAATTCCATCACGATCAGAACATAATTTCGCAGAAGCTAACCATGGCGTTGCGACCCGGAGTCCGTGGCCATCGGATGCCGTGTCGCACTCAACCAATATCATAAAGCCATCAAATGAGCAGACTGGTACAGATCATAAATCATAAAATACTGAGCTGGTAGTAACAAGACTATTTATTTCCCACATATTCAAGTTACAATTAACAAATATTTTAATTACAAACCCAATGACCAAGGCTAACAAAGCCATACAAAAATATCCAACTAAAAAGAAATACTACCCCCAATATTTAGATACGAACTCCGGTACCAAACTTGACATCTAGATGATATCAATGGGCAACCTCTCACGTCAGACCGGCGGATCAACTGCCTCCTCCGATCGAACACCTAAAAAGCAATGAGAGAGAAATCCGGCACCAAACAAACAGGGTCAGACACGACGGTCTGGTAAACAAATAAACAAGTAATATGGAAATGGGCATTTATAAAATTTGATGGAATCATTGTGATTTCATTTAAAGAGTCTAAACAATAATAGTAATAAACCATGATAAAACGATTGAAAGACCGAACATAAATATCAAAGCGAATAAATGCACAGTCTCTGAAGCGTAAATATCTTAAAAAGATAACAACCTACGTAAAACATTTAATAATTGAAAATACATTTAAAATCCTGAATAATAGAGGCAATACGATAAAAGATCGATTTCATAAACATTAACAAATTCAAAGAATATAATGAGTATAAACAAACAAGAATCATAAAACAAAATAACAAACAGATAAAACATTGGAAACCACATATAGCTATATTCTCCTATTACCGAAGTAACACGAGCAGACAGAACCGTAGCCACTACACATGGGACCGGAAACAGAATCAGAACCGTAGCCACATACAAGTGGGACCGGCAGATCAAAACTGTTGCCATGGTCAGTACAGACAGAGTCCCAGCTGCAGCTGGCAGACAAATTAAAGATCACAAGCCGGGTGATCAGCCCGACAAGGTTACCTAAGCCTAGTGGTGCCTTTAGTTTTTAAAACCTGAACCGATACAACTCAAACCATAATAATCCATTGGCTCATGGGCTCACACTACAAAGCTCTGGCCCCGTCTTGCCTCGAGGTTT
Source organism: Litsea cubeba (assembly GCA_012931725.1). Lineage (NCBI taxonomy): Eukaryota > Viridiplantae > Streptophyta > Magnoliopsida > Laurales > Lauraceae > Litsea > Litsea cubeba. Next base: position 54,365,511 of record CM022952.1, on the reverse strand, counting down.
ATTCTCGAAATAATAGTCTCTTTTGCTCATGGGCTCACACTACAAAGCTCTGGCCCCATCTTGCCTCGAGGTTATATTTTCAAAATAATAGTCTTTTCAAAATAATAGTTTTATCGATGAATTTCCGAATGTGGCGAACCACTCAAATCTCCTTCCAAATCGATTCGAAGAGAACATACGAATTTCCATGGTAAACCACTCAAATACACATCAAAGTAATTTGTATAAAAATCATATGATCAATCCTTTCGAACATGGAAAACCACATGATTCTATGTCAAATCACCGATGCTATTCAAATTAGTTTACCAAAGAGTACACATACATTCTTTGACTTGAAATGGAAATGGAATAGTGTAGAATGACTTAATGACTTACCAAGGAACCATCTCAATACACACTTAACCTTTAAACATTGATTAATAAAAGAATATGTTTGATGCCATTGAAAATCCACAACATTTAAAATGATAAAGTGCGCATTGAGACTTGGAAGATTCCCGGGTAATTTCACATATGCTCATTCTCTCATTGTTCTCATTCCCATTTCACAATTTCTCAAGTATCACAATTTACCCAAATCATTCATGGGCTTCTCTACTATTAGGGACTAAATGGGCCTCAAAACGCAAGAGAAAGAAGGCTAGAATAGACCTTAAACAGGCCTGAAAAAGATGTTACAAATAGGCCCAAAACAGGTTCACAAGAGGACCCAGGACTGGGCCTAGGTCCGCTCGAGCGGACCCCTCCCAGAACCTGGTCCGCTCGAGCTGACCATGGGCCCGCTCGAGCGGCCCAGTTCTGCTGGGTCCGACTTTTGAGTGCAGAAATGCACTATTTGCCTCCTTTTCTCAATTCTTTTCTCCTTCTAACTCTTCCATCATTTCTTTTCTCATGATTTAGGCCTCTCCTAACTCCATCAAATCATTAATACACTAACTTCTTCCATCATTTCCAAAGAATCAACACATAAACAAATCTTTCTTCAACCAAAAAGACATAGAAATTCTAAGACATAAAGATTGAAACCAAAGATGATCAATTGGAGAGTGAAAATTTAGATTGTTGTAATGCAATCACTTAAGACAATCAAATATAAACCATTGCTTAGACTTTTCAAGGTAACAAATCTATAAATGAACAAATCATAGAATGAAGCTAACATAAAAATCATTCATATTGGACACATTTGTCAAATTAGCTAGAATATTCACTTGCCTTGGTTAAGGTGAGAAACAAAACACCCCAAGAAGGTCTCTCCAAGGTCTCAAACTACCAAAATCACAAAACCCCAAAAATAGCTCAAGAAGAAGCCCTAGAAAATCAATCCATTGCAAATCTCAAAGGAAGCCTTTGCATATATAAGATAAATACTCCAAATGGTTTGAAAAACCAAGATCTCATGAAAGGAAAACCATGGCTAACCTCTTGTAGCTTGAACAAAGAAGAAGGGCTTGAAGAAGAAGGTTTCCTTGGCTCAAATCCTTTGAAAAATGCACCCTTGGAAAGCTTGGAAGGTGGGGAAGAAAGTTTGGAGATAAAATCTTCATTTAGCATCCAAGAAGAAAACACACATGAGGAGAGAGAGTGGCTGGAAAAGGGTTCCAGCCACAGTTGGAGTAGTTGCAGGAAAATGGGAGAAGAATAAGAGGGTTCAGCCCCTTTTATAAAGTGGGCAAGTGGGTCCCATGGGCCCCAATCTTACAAAGGCTGAAACTAACATTTGTGGGTCCCGAATGAGATCGACAAAGGAGACAAAATCGATCATCGAGATATTTACTTTCCAAAAAGTATATTTTCCCCAAATTCTGAAATTTTTAAAATTTATGGACAGATTTAGTGAAAATATCATTTTTGCCCATTTTTCTCGAAAAACGTGATTTTTGAGCGTCAAATCAAAATGATCAAAACATGAAAGTTGCTAAACTTAATGAGATGAGTCAAAAGGAGAAAAAATTATAATTTTCCAAAATAAGAATAATTTCTCACAAAAATACAAATCATATGGACCGGGTCAAACCAAGGTCAACGGTCCTCAAAATCTCCAAGGCTATGAAAAATCTAGTCTAACTCAAAGACAAAGTCAAACCAACTCAAATCTCGCTTAAAAAATTAAACCACGATTAAAACAATACTAAACAGTGAAATTGGGGGTCGGAGTCTTACAATGGGCAAGAGGAATGGGGAGAATCTATGAAAATTAGATGGATGGAAAGAAGGAGGCTCGATGAGGACGATGATGATGATGGACGAAAAGATGGGGCCTTAGATCTTCCACTCCCAATGAGGAGAAAGAGAAGAGAGACAAGAAATGAAGAGGAGAAAAACATACAGTGTAAAGTGAATTGAAATGAATGGTTAATCGGCTAAAAAGGGTTGGAATTAGGTTTCCAAATATTACAGTTTGGTCCCTGGATTCTTAGGTTGGAATTTCAAGGGATCGGGTCGAGGTGCGGTAAGAGAGAGAAGTTTGAGAAATTAGGTCATCTACCCAAAGAGCCAGAAATCTCATAAAAAATGAAAATTACGAAAATGTCATCCAAATTCTCCTAAAATTGCAAACTACCCCTCTACTATAACCAAACGATCTCATATCTCGATGAAAATTTGTACACAAGATCCTAACAGTAATCCGAACTTGCTTAGCATCTAATTGATCTTAATTAACTGAAATTCAATTATCTAATACTAATTACACTATTAGGATTCGAGACCTTACATTTCATGCCCAAGGACACAACAACAAAATGGCTTGGAAGAAAGAAAGCACAGTAATTTGAATGAACTTGGTCTTATTATGTTATTCCATAGTTATATGCCAAAACGCTTTTGGGCTGAGGCTTTTGGAACAGCTGTTTGGCTATTCAATCGTATGCCCTTGTGGGTGAATGGAAAGTCCATTTGAGATGTTACTTAAGGAGAAACTTGATTATTCCACTTTAAGGGTCTTTGGTTGTAGGTGCTTCCTCTACCTATGTGAATATGCCAAAACAAAATTCCATCTACACTGTTTTTACCCCCCAACATGGCCGTGTTTACATATCATGCATGTGGTGTTTGATGAGAGTGTATTTCCTTTTAACGAACCTGATTATCTTTTTTCGTCTATGGGCAAAAATGTAAAAATTACTTCTTTTAATGAATGACTTACAGGTTCTTCTGACACTTTGACAAGTTCATCACCACCGTTTCAAGGTCCTACTCAATCATCGCATAACAAACATTCATATCTGTTTAGCCACAACACCTATACATCTGATGAGCCCACCTGTTATCCATGAAGACGTACCGGCTATTGTTGGAAGTAGGTAGGCCTCGTGGATATGTTTCAAAAACTTTTGACCCACTTGATGTAAGGATCAACTATCCAGAAGGCAACAAACCCAATCCAGGATCCAATACCTGAAACTCATCAGCCATGATCAATAAATAACTCTATCTATAAGATAGAAACAACACCATACAAGCAACCACGAAATCTATTGTTAGTACAATGGACCACCACAAACTCCACATTGATATGATATTGTCCACTTTGGGCCTAAGCCCTCATGGATTTGTTCTTGGGTTCTACCCAAAAGGCCTCATACCAATGGAGTACTTAGTCCAACTTATATGCCCATGATCTTTCCCAATTCTAGCCGATGTGGGACTTTGGTTGCACATCCCCAACAATCCTCCCCTCAAACAAAGGACCATATCTCTTTGGATATTTTTACCGGGCCTCCCCTCAAACGATCATCCATCCGTCCACTCCATCGAGAAGAGCCAACTCGAGAGCTTCACCACGGATCCACCAATCGTGAGTACTGCGCTTTTCCTGCGCATCACTGGGCCCACCACCTTTTGTTTGGCAATCTGAGGATTCTCCGGGCTAAGTCTGGGCCTGGGCTCTGATACCACTTGTTAGTACAATTGACCACCACAAACTCCACATTGATATGATATTGTCCACTTTGGGCCTAAGCCCTCATGGATTTGTTCTTGGGTTCTACCCAAAAGGCCTCATACCAATGGAGTACTTAGTCCAACTTATATGCCCATGATCTTTCCCAATTCTAGCCGATGTGGGACTTTGGTTGCACATCCCCAACATCTACAACATGCAAGGAAGTATATTATACCTTTAGAGCTCGATTGTGCTCTAATGGAGAATATGACAACTTGCTTAAGGAAGAACTTTTCTTTGTAGCAAATTAGGATCTCCAAGACCTATTAGCCTACCACTTTATCACCAGTATCATATCTCTTTTTTCAAGAAGAAGGTTGGGATCTCCAAGAGAAACCAATTAGAAGCTCTAAGGGAAACCCGGAAGAGAAACTAGAAGAGGGAGAGAGAGGTGGGGCGTGCAACGCTTGCACCTAGGGCTGGGCGTGAATTACAAGGAAGGAATAAGCATTGCATGGACGTCCAGCCCTTCCTTTATTTATAGCTTTGGCAACCTCCTCTTTTCTAGTTAAAATAGAAGTCTCACTTCCATTAAGAATTGGTAACTTTCTTCTTTCTAATTATTATTAGAAGACGTACTTCCATAACAATTAGCAATTTACTATTATCACAATTAGAAGTCTCACTTCAAATATGATTAGTGACTTTCTACTTTCTTTCCTTTTAGAGTTCAAAGAGAATTAGTAACTTGGGCTAGCGTGGGGACCATTAGAGATTCCATAGAAAGCTGGCTCCAACTGGGACACCGCGACCCCACATCTCATATGCAATCCGGACCCACAGTTAATTGCAAATAACTCCACTATATAAATGCAATATTTGAACTTCAGTCTTAGGAATAAATTACACAAAGACCCTAAACTTCCCTATGACCACAAACAGGCCACTCCATCTATATTCATGGATCAATTGGATCTGTCATCCAAATTATATTCATATCTTATTATCTTAAGACCCAATTAATTATAGTAATCATCAGTACCTATCCAATTAACTCTTAATTGGGATGGGTGCGCACTTACCAATGATAAATCGATTAATTAGCACAAGGGAATAATGAGGAGAGATTTCATCTTGACCATTGAATGTTCCCACAATTCTACTACCATGTACCCAAGATACCGAGATGTTGACCTACAATTGGCCTCACTCATTGGTGACTCAAAGCAAATGAATAGGCAGAAACTTGAGTCCATTAATGTCTCAGGATTATGAGCCTATTGCTAGGAAATTATGAGAGCAGAACTTAAAGTAAAGACTGTTTCATAAGGTGCTTCTCATGGTCCTTCAATGCATCCAATGTACCAGCATGATGATCCAGAGTCTTACGCTCTGATGATTGAGACTAATCACACTATCTCATAGTGATTATAATGCTGCAACCTTGTCAGATGAGGTGCCCAATCTCATCACAAGTTGTGAAGCTGTTCAAGTATAAAAATTGTGACACATGTCTCCTGTATGTGGATCTCATTCATACACATGTATTACATCTAATATACTTGTGGGCTTCTGTTCATATCATGAATCATTATGTCATTCGTATTGGTTATGTGCAAGTAAGTAATAAAATACAATTCATCTCATGAAAGGAAAGCATGATTATATTGATAAATAAAGAAATAAATTAATTTATTACATCATCTAATGGATTGAGACCATATAAACTAACAATCCAAACTCCAGCTTATCATGCAGGCCCACCAGCCATTCATACAGGCTCACCATCTGTCCATAAATCTTAAGAGTAAGTAATTGAAAACTTTCAGTCACAAACCGTGCCCATTCCATCAGACACTTCAAAACAGGCTTCTATTCAGGAGCGAACCTACATGTAGGCCATGGCCCCCTTCATTTTTCAAAATGTTATTTTTTACCACTAAAATTTTTATAATTCTTTATTTTACCCCTGAAAATGTAAAAATTTTCTTTTAATAATTTTCATTTGGCCCCTCTTAATTCAATTTTCTGGGTCCACCCCTGCTTCTATTGATATCACCTTCCAAACCCGTGATGAATCCCTAGCATCCAACACTTTGACTTATGCCCAAATACGCAGATTGGATTGTCCAATCAATGACAAATGCCAATCCCACATGCATCCCACTGACGCTCATGGCAAGTGTCAGTCCGAGACCCTAAGAATGGGCTGTTGGGAGCTGGCCGTGACTTGAAAACTATGGGCAATTAGCTTTTTTAAAATGCAAAACTAATGTCATGTGATTCTACCTCAACCAAACACTAGCAAGTCACACGGTAATAAACACAAACACTAAAGGCATACTATTTGTGAAGAATACAAGGAAACTCACACACTCACGTGGACACTTTTGACAACTTGCTTTTATCACTTTTTCATTATAGTAAAAACACAAGTTATTATAAGACAAATATATGGATGGAAAGTCCTGCCATGTATCAATAATTTAAAATTTTTATTATTTGACACTTGGCAGTATTATTTTGACACTTGGCAGTACTTTTCTTAAATATTTAATACGCTCTTCTCACATTTTCTTAAACATTTAATACGCATGGATGAAAAGTCTTGTCATGTGTCAACAATCTAAAATTTTTATTATTGGACACTTGGCAGTATTTTAGTAATATTTTTAGACCCGGGCTTAGCACGGATATTTTTTGCTAGTAATAACATATATAGAGTTTCCAAACACATGAGAAACTTACACATGTCCCATGCACACCTAACACCTTGACTCAGGGAGTTGAAAAAAGGTAACAACTACTCCACTACACCACTTACAGACACAACGTAAACATGACTCTTTCACCAACCGACTTATTCAAAACCTGCCAAACAAAAGAAGGGGACTAAGACACATGACCGCTGATCACATGACTCTGATGCAAAGATATGACATTTGAATTAATTTTTACCACTCCCCCTTAATTCAAATGCATTCAACATCAAGCAAATGTCGCAACTCATAGAATCTAGCCAATGGAAGAGCTTTTGTGAAAATATTTGTAAGTTGTCTTTAGGTGGTGCAAAGTTCTACCTTGATTTTTTTTCTAGCCACGAGCTCTCAAATGAAGTGATGACGAATGTCTAAATGTTTGGTCCTTCCATGAAAAAATGGATTCTTTGCTATCACAATTATGGACTTGTTGTCGCAAAACATGATGGTAGCTTCATCTTGTTTTTCCTTCAAATCAGCCAAGATACTCCTAATCCATACTATTTGGCAAGCAGCACTTGTGCCAGCCATGTATATCGCTTCCAAATAGAAAGTGTAACTTGTTAGTGTATGGGCACAGTAATCTACCACCAAGAGATGGCTTCAAACAGTGTCAGCCCCCGCTCCTCATGTGCTTGACATGCCGGCCCTTAACAATCTTAAAACATTGAGTTGTGTCTCTTTCATCACCAATTGATTTGTGGTAGGATGGCTCGGAGAGTGGGAGAAAGTCCTCCCCGTGTTGGGTTCGAAACCCGCCAAGCGTAATAGTGACTGTAGGTGTCGGAGAGTTAAGGGTCTTGCATAGTGACTGTAGGTGTCGGAGAGTTAAGGGTCATGTTTTTGGACCGGTCCGCATAAAGCGCTGCTTTGATGCTTCTACTCTCACCAATTGATTTTGTCGGAATGGTAGCTCAATGGGTTTTATCAAGCTTACAAGCGGTATCAAAGCATCAAGTTACTGGTTGGAGCACTCCCAACGTAGTTGGCACATCAATCTACCACTAGGACATGACTTCAAATAGTGTCAACCCCAACTCGAGATGCGCTTGACCTGCCGCCCCTCGACGATCTTAAAACAATGAGTTATACCTCTTCCATCGTCAATTGGTTTGTGGTGGGATGGCTAGGAGAATGGGAGGAGGTCATCCACGTGTTGGGTTCGAAACCCGCCAACTGTAAATCCTATGTGGTGGTTGTGGGGGTTGGAGTGTTAAGGGTCATGCACTTGGATCGGTCCGCGTAATGTGCTACTCAAATGCTTCTACTCTCACCAATTGGTTTTGGTCAGAATGGTAGCTCAAAGGGTGATATGATGCTTACGAAATCGGTTTTTGCTTCTTCAATGTCCAACATATAACTTCATATCTTGGGCTATGTACTAGCCTGATGCACTTTTTCTATCATCTACACAACCAGCCCAATCACTGTCAGTATATGAAATAATTTTACAATTGCTTACTTTTTGACGCAAAACTCTTTCCGCTACACTCATATTTTCACGGCCCCGCCCAACTCACCATGAAATTATTCGCTTTGGCCCATGTGCGCACTCGAGAACTTCCCAAGAGATCACACATTCTAATACTGCTCCCGCCCGAGCACGCTAAACTCAATAGTTCTTACGGTTTTCAGGGGCGTGCGATTTTATAACGCGTCGTGTTGTATTAATACGGGGTTTGACTTATAAGCCCAAGGTCAGGACTTTAATATTTCCAATGCGGGACTACTCTTTGTTTGAAGCCCGTGATTGACACGCTATGCCCAATTGTTAAGGGTGCTACCCTAACCGAGTTCTCACACATATGGTGTCTACTAAGTTTGTGCGTGAGTCTTGAAATCAAACTTACTGAAAACATTATATCAAGCGTTGCATGGGGTGAGATAGATCAGCCCGCCGAAAATGCTTCAAAACTATGTCATTCGTTTTCTCAGCTCCATCTTCTAACACAAGCCTTTCATTTTTATTCATTGGTGTTCTTGCAGAGTTGCAATTGTGCAACCATTTAAACAAATCTCTTTCAGATTTTTCTTGGCACATAAAAATACCATATGAGCCTTGAATGATTTCCATTCCCGAAAAATAGTGCAAGAGGCCCAAATCAGTCATCTCAAATTTTGATTTCATTTTTCCCTTGAAATTCTTTATCAATGGAAGAGAATTACCCATAAATATCATGTCATCCACATAGAGACACACAATCAAAAATCTCATATGCACCTTTGGATTTTACATGACGTGTTGGTTCACTTTCACTTCTATGGAAATCATTGTCGAGAAAATATTTTTCAATTTTTCCATACCACACTCTTGCAGCTTGTTTCAGTTTGTGCAACTCTATTTACAATTTATATAAACATTATTTTTTGACCATGTAATTTCAAGACCATGGGATTGCTCCACATATACTTACTCCTATAACTACACATTTAGAAAAGCCAACTTAACATCAAACTGAAAAACCTTCCATCGTTCTAATACAACAATAGCTAAAACAGTCCTATTGGTGTCAATTCTAGCAACAGGGGAAAATGTTTCAAAGACTTCTGTGTGGGGAGATTTCCAGAACCACAGGATTACGCTAATCACAGCCATCAGATGAGACTAAGCACTCTCGCGTGCCATCCGCGTGCCATCCACGTGGCACCAAGCTCACCCCGGCTACCAGGACAGGAGGTCCGGCCGAAGTCAGGCAGCTCCGGGCCACTAGCGCCGAACTGGCCCACCCCGGGCGCCATCTCGGCAGGGAGCTTCACCTCGGCTGGGCCACCCCGGATGCCATTTCGGCAGAAAGCTCCACCTCGGCTGAAGAAGCCGGGACGGAAGCCGAAGCAAGAGAGAACCTCCACTTGCGCCCCTCATCCCCCACGTCATCAGGCACGTGGAGAAATAGGGGCACGAGCTAGTGGGACAGACACGACATCCAGCCGCTCACAATCTTCGCCATATCCTGACAGGGCGGCATCCAGCGGCTGAGGCCACATCAGGGCAAGGCCCGAGGGCAGATCCCACGATCCCCTACCGCCAAAGGCGTCCAACACGATCTGGCCCAACAAGACGCGCATTAAATGCGACGTGGGCTGATCCGACGCGCATTTAATGCAGAGTGGGCTGGATTGGACCGCATTAATGGCAACGTGGGCTGATCATGACTTCCCAGTCGAATCATGAGACCCATGCCAAGATATCGTCCAAGATATCTTCCAAATCGTCTATAAAAGGATTGCATTTCCACATGCAAGGTACGCACAATTTCATACACAGAGCCGTTACTCTGTCTCTCTTCTTCCTCTCCTTCCATTGTTCCAGTTCATTCACTGACTTTGGCATCGGAGAGCCTTGCGCCGCCCAGGCCAGGGTCCTTTGATCGTTTGCTCTTCTCTTTCAGGCTTTCGGATGGTACCCCAGTCATTCCCAGTCATCATCTTCTCGGATAAGTCCTCTAAGGCTCCCCCTTATTGTGGGTCATTATTTTCTGCACCTACAACTTCAATGCCTGGCACTTGAGCAAACCCTTTTGAAACCAAATGATCTTTATGCTTTAGTAAAGCCTCATATGAGTTGAACTTGGACTTTGAAGCCCATTTGAGTCCAATGGCTTCTTTACCTGGTGGAAGTCCACCAATCTTCATGTCTTGTTTTTCTCAGTTGCATTCATTTCTACTTCCATTGCATCATTCCACTCTTTCTTTTGAACTACATCTTCGAAACAAGTAGGTTCTAAAGCAAATAATCCAAAATCACAATGTTGATAAATGCCACTGAGGCTTCTTACCTTTCTAAGAGGTAATTCTGACCTTGGAGATCCCTTCGATCGGGCTTGGTAGTGTCAGGCAGCAATTCAAAGGAGGATGTCTTTCTTCAATAAGAGGAGGTGACTTTTCCACATCAACCTCCCATTTTTCAAGCATCATTTTCATTAAAGATAACACCACGACTGATAATCAACTCCTTGTTTTCAGGATTATAAAGCCTATATAGCCTTTCATTTCATCACTAAAGCCCACAAAAATACATGATGCTTTTTTTCATAGAGTTGGTGTCTTTTCTCAAATGGAATATGATGAGCACAGGTTGTAGAACCAAATACCTTCAAGTGGCTTACATTGGATTTTATGCCAAACCAAGCTTCAAATGAAGTTTTCCATTCAGTTTGTGTCTTTTCTCAAATGGAATATGAGCATAGGCTATATAGAACCAAATACTTTCAAGTGGTTTACATTGGGTTTTCTGCCAAACCAAGCTTCAAATGAAGTTTTCCATTGACTGCTTTTGTGGAAGAGTAATTAAGGAAGTAAATCGAAGTAAACACGATTTCAGCCCAAAAAACCTTTGGAAGTCCTTTTTATTTCAACATGTGCTTCTTGTAATTTCAACAATACTCTAGTTTATCCACTTCGCTACACCATTTTGTTCTGGTGTAAAAGTTGTTGTTGGTTCCTGACGAATGCCTGCATCATTACAATACCTAAAAAATTCTTTGGAAATGAATTCGCCACCCCTATCGATATGCAATGTTTTTATTGCATATCCACTTTATTTTTCAATATAAGCCCGAAATTGTACAAAGGATGAGAATGCTTCGGACTGTGTTTAAGAAAGTATACCCAGCTCATCCTAGTAAAACCATCCACGAACAGTAGAAAATATCTACTTTTCACCAAGTGAGGGTGATGCGGAATGGGCCCATAAGTGGTCCCACACAGAATAGTTTAGGGATATGTTTTTTTTTCCTAATTATTAGTTAGCAAGTTTATAGTTGTAATTAGGATTAGATTTCTTATTTTCTAAGTCATTTTATTTCCTAGTTTGATTAGGTTAATTTCTTAGCCACCAAGTTTATCTTCCTATTTATATGCAATGTTAGACTTTGGTTATTGGAATAGAATTATCGTGGGGTTTTCCCTCGGCGATGTGCATCCTTGTGTTGAGGTCTCTACAGAGACGTATTTGTTGGAAGTAAGTAGGCCTCGTGGATAGGTTTCAAAAACTTTTGACCCACTTGATGCAGGGATCAATCATCCATAAGGCTACAAACCCAATTTAGGATCCAAGTCCCCAAACTCATCAACCATGATCAGTAGAAAACTCTATCTAGAAGATAGAAATAGCACCTAACAAGCAACCACAAAATCCACAACATACAAGGAAGTAGATTATACCTTTGGAGCTTGGTAGTGTTGGAGCTTGATAGTGCTCGTAATGGAGAAGCTGATCCTTTTCTTTGATGAAGAACTCTTTCACAAAACAAACTAGAATCTCCAAGACCCAATTGTCTTCCACACTATTACCCATATCAGATATTTTTTCTCAAGGAGAAGGGTGGGATCTCCAAGAGAAAAGAACTGGAAGCTCTAAGGAACCGAAAGAGAAACTAGAAGAGGAAGAGAGAGGGGCATGTGCAACACTTGCACAAACAAGCTTGGGCATGAATTCCTAGGTGGAAAAAAACACGGGACGTCCAAGCCTCCTCTCCTCTATTTATAACACTTAAGCAACCTCCTCTTACTAATTAAAATAGAAGTCTCAGATCCATAATAATTAGTAACTTACTATAATCACAATTAGAAGTCTCACTTCAAATATGATTAGTAACTTTTTATTTCCTTTCCTTTTGAGTTCAAGTAGAATTAGTAACTATCCAATAACTTGGGCTACCGTGGGGACCACTAGGGGTCCCATAAAAACCTGGCTCCAACTGGGCCACCACGACCCCACATCTCATGTGCAATCTTAAACACAGTTAATTACAAATAACTATACTATATAAATGCAATTGAACTCCAGTCTTAGGAATAAATTACATAAAGACCCTAAACTTCCCAATGACCACAAGTAGGACCCTCCATCTATATCCGTGGATCAATTGGACCTATCCACCAAATTAGATCCATATCTTATTATCCTTAAGACCCAATCAATTATAGTGATCATCGGTACCTATCCAATTAACTCTTGATTGGGATAGGTGCGCACTTACCAATGAAGATTCCATTAATTGGCCCAAGGGGGATAATGAGGATAGATTCCATCTTGACCATTAAATGTTCCCACAGTTCTACTACTATGTACCCAAAACACCAAGGTGTTGACCTACAATTGGCCTCACTCATTGGTGACTCAAAGCAAATGAATAGGCAGAAACTTGAGTCCATTAATGTCTCAGGATTATGAGCCAATTACTGGGGAATTATTAGAGTAGACCTTAAAGTAAAGACAGTGTTTCATAAGTTGTTTCTCATGGCCCTTCAATACATCCAATGTACTAGCATGATGATCCAGAGTCTTACACTCTGATAAACCAAACCAAACCAAACCAAGCCTTTTCCCACTAGGTGGGGTCGACTATATGAATTTGACGACGCCAATCAAATCTGTTTAGGGCCATGTCCTCCGTTAGATCCATGTAGGCAAGGTCATGTTTAATAGTTTTTTTCCAACTTCTCTTGGGTCTCCCTCTCCCTCTCCTACTCCTAGCAATCTCCATACTTTTACCCCTTTTAACAGCTGCCTCCGTTGGACGCATTCTAACATGGCCAAACCATCTCAGTCGATTTTCTCTCATTTTATCTCCAATCGGTGCTATTCCTACTTTTCCCCTAATCTCCTCATTCCTAATCCTATCTCTCCTAGTGATCCCGCATATCCATCTTAGCATTCTCATCTCCGCAACTTCCATCTTCTTGACATGATTATGTTTTACTGCCCAACACTCTAATCCATATAACAACACTGGTCGTACCGCCACCTTATAATACTTTCCTTTAACCTTGAGGGGGACTTTCCGATCACACAAGTCTCCCGAAGCACTCCTCCATTTGGTCCACCCGGCCTGAATCCTGTGACTTACATCAGTATCAATCCCTCCATCCTGTTGCACCATAGATCCAAGGTACCTAGAGTTTTCTTTCTATATGATCTTTTGTGTGCCCAAACTTACTTCTATGCTACCAGGTGTCCTACATTGACAAAACTTGTTGTGACACCCCGACCCGCCTTAATCTCATTTTAGAATTAATTAATTTAGATTAATTGCTTAATGGATGTTTTGATTGTGATTGGACTTGATTAGGTAGAATTAGTGGGCTTTGACCATTTACTAGGTAGATTATGACTTTTGGAGTGTTTTGGGTTTTGTGTGTATTTAGAAATTTTTGGGATTTTAACGCATTGCATCGAGCATTTCATGGGCCTTAACTTTCATGTCTTGACTCATAGAATTCGGATCCATTTAGGCCCATTCCCAGCCCATTCATTAGCTCCAAGCCCTTTCTTGCAAATTCAGTCCTTTTTGTGGACTTGCATGCAGTGCAGGAAAAATTGGCTTAAAAGCCCTAGCCCTAGTCATTTTCCTTCTTCTCTTCTTTTTCTTTCTTCATTTCCGGCTGAGAGCTCTTCTTCCCTACTCCACTTCTACTTCATTTCTTCCTTCCTCATCTCAAGCAACCAGCCAAAGGATCCTTGCATGTGAGTAGATTGCATCTTCACTTCATATTCTCGAAGTCTTCATTTCCTCCAAGTGTGCTCCATCTTCTTCTTTGGTAAGTATTCACCTTCCTTTCCCTTGTTTTTACTTCAAATCATTCCCTCTTGATTTCTTTCAATCTAAGAATGTCCTAAATTTGTGCATGCATCATCTTCTTCCTCATTCATTTTCTTCCATTTCGTTTTCACCATTTTTAGGGCATTTGAGCTTGTATTTTTGGGGATTTTCGAGTTTAAAAAGGATTAAGGGTGACAATTAGCTTCCAAGCACCAAGGCAAGTTAAACTTATATGTTTATATGCATGCTTCATTGTTTGATTCATGAATATATTCAATCATGTGTAGACACCCTTCTTCTTGCTCAAAAATGGGTTTTCTAATGGATGATTTCTCTTGTTTATGTAATGGGATTGAATGATGTTTTATGAGCATGTTGGAAGCTCAAAGAGGCCCATTTGTAGTGGGTTAAAACCTGGAATGAATGCCTTGAATGGCCTGAGAGAAACAGAGAAGATGCAGATTTTCAGACCCAGAACTTGATAGTTCGCTTGAGCGAGCGTGAGTGCACGCTCGAGCGAAGGGCTCTCTGGGAGAGTTCGCTCGAGCGAACTTTTGGTCCGGTCAAGCGAACAGCTCTCTGTCTGGGGTCCGCTCAAGCGACCATCTGAACGCTCAAGCGAACCTGATGCCTGCAGTATGCAGATTTCCAACGACCATAACTTTTTAATCGTATGTCCGTTTTTGGAGATCTACATACCGTTAGAAAGCTCATGATATGTAAAACCCAATAAAAAGTAAATTTATTTGAAGTGGATCTTAGAAAAGGATAAATGTTGGATTTTACATAATTGTGACAAATGGATGTTTCCATGAGCCGGATATTGAACCATAGCTTGTTCTAGTTGGTTGGCCAGATAGATAGACCTGTAGGATGTGCACCCTGAACTTTTATCATGACCAATAAATATGTTAAGTTGTGGTTACGAATTGAGCAATCGTACTGTTGATACAAAAAATGTCACTTTGCCTCTTCAAGATCCAAAGAGCTACATGAAGTCGCAACCTGCCATAAATAGGCAATGCTACTTCCAAAAAAATCAAATCTTGTCAGAATCAAACAAAAACTACAAGATCCTTCAAGACAGCCAAAAGAGGAGTACACAAGAAGTTTCGGGCCATTTCAAAATCATTTGGCCTAACTTCGCTTCTCCGGCAGCTGAAAAGGAGCTCCTGGCGGCAAAAGCATCGGAGACACTAAATCTTCGATCAGAGCCGATGGATGGTCTCAAAATACATCCAAGAGGCTCCACGTCAAGTTCCGAGTCAAACCGACAACGTTGACCCTACATCAACCCTCGAACAACTAAATCAAGCCTCTCGGCGGCGAGAACCACCGAGGCCATCACTCATCAGATAGTGCACATAGACGGCTTCAAAATGCTTACAAAGGGCTACATGTCAAATTTCAGGTCATTTCGACAACATTTGACCATACTTTGACGCTCGGAAGCCAAATCAGGCCTTTCGGCGGTGAAGCTCCCCAGGACCATGGTTTCCAAGACAGAGCCTATAGATCATCTTAAAATGACTCCAATAGGTTCCCTATCAAATTTCAAGTCAATCAGACATCGGTTGACCGTACATCAAACCGCGACATCTTCATTGCGACAAAAGCAAGTCTACTAGTGATAGGGCCCCAAACGGCTTCAAAACTCAAACAAAAGCCTATGGTTGGTCTTATTTATTGCTCAGCAGGCTTCACCCCAAATTTCAGGTCATTCTGACATCGTTTCGCCCAGTTTCAGCTTCTGACGGAAATCGGCAGCTCTGCGCAACAAAGTCTTCGGCTTTCTCAGAAAATTGGAAAATTTGCAAAATAAAATGCAAGGATTCTCATCAGATTTTCTACAAGGAAATTAGGGCCAATATATGATCAAAAATGTCAAGGAAAAATACAGAAGAAAAGAGAATCAAAAAACAGCAAAAACGGACACAAAACGGGACAAAAAGGGGGAAAACCCCCCAGGGTCGCAAACCCGTGCGACCCTGGCCCAGGGTCGCCGGTGACCCTGGGGCCCGGGATCGCCCGGTGAGCCCCGGAAACCCCGTTTTTCGCCGTTTTTTCGCGATTCGAAGCGTCCGGCCTCTGGTATTTCCAATATTCATACTTTTGAGACACCAAATCCTCTGACATCCGTCAAAAACACGGGTTAATCATCAAGAGTATCGAAATCAACATTGATCGCCAACTGGTCAACCAAAAAAAAGTGTGCTTTCTACCTGACCGATCAAGAAATCGACAGGACAGATGGCACCGACCCGCTGTTGGCAACCAACACTTGAAGTTACATGGTCATCCGATGTCGATCTACATAAAGATCCATCAATGATCATCGCCAGAAGAATCCCAAAAGACGCGGCACGGCCCGCGACTCTTCAACTGCTCGGCGACCACTTAATGCGATTAATCGACTAGCTTTATTACATTCATTAAACCATTTCTTTGGACGGACCAATCAGAAGCAAGCATCCGGGAGTTACAAGCCAAGAGATTCATGGCATTTAACCTATGAAACTCCTCCCATCATGGCGATTAAAGGCGATTAAATGCCCTCAATCTCCCCCGGCCAATCAGAAGCCAAGAAAAAGGAGTTACAAAATAAAGAATTCAATCTTGTAACTCCTCCCCTTATGTAGCTTTATGACAATTAAGGCACATAAACCCTCCTAAATGGCTACCTAAAAGCCTATAAATAGGAGAGCATTCCAAAGAATTCCAGATCGGAAAAACAAGACAGATCCCAGATCAGAAAAAAGCACAGAAATCCAGAGAAAGAAAGAGAGAAAACTCTGCAGAAGTTCTACACCGACCACCGCTACAAGGTGACAAAATTCCCTTGGGGTTCCCCCCCCCCCTCCCCCCCCCCCCCCCAAGGTCCTTGCCTTCTCTTTCTGCCTCCAATGGCTTAGACTTGGCTTTTTAGCCCGTCTACTTAGTTTTTTATTGAACATAGGACCTCTTCTTGGTCTTTGTCCTCTAAAAACCTGAGGTTATAGCCAAGCCAAGCGAATCAATACAATCCTCTGTTCTCATCTGCATGGATGATGGCGAAGTCCACATATGGCTTGTGACCGTCAATCTGAACGGGTCCCCCACAATCTCCTTAGAAGTTAGATCCTCATTTTCTTGCTTTTCATTGTAGTTTGTATTTTTTAAAAGAGACAAAAAAATCACAACTCTTGTCTTTCATTATTGATAAGGATTGTAAATCGGCTATAAACGCCAAAATCGGCTATAAACGCCAAAAATCAGCTATAAACGCCAAAATCGGCTATAAATGCCAAAAAAATCGCCTTTCACGGCAAATCAAGAAAATGTCTCTTTTCTTAAATATATGTGCAATGGAAAACTTGAAAGAAGTTGATTTCCTTTTTACTTGCGAAAGTTTATCTCCGGATCACCACTTGCAATTCTAAGTAAAATAGAAAATCTGGCACACCCACACACAAAAGAAATGTTGATGCACGCCTCTGCCCCCCCTTCCCGGTTACGAAAGGGTCGGATCCAACGGACTCCCACGTCCGCCGACCTCGGTAGGACCGAGCAGAAGCGCTGTTCCATCAAGCTGGCTCCACCCCGGTGAGACCCGTTCATTTGAGAACACGATGCTAGACATGAAATATTTGCATATCATATCTTTTGCTCTATGCTTATATTTCTTTTCTCAATTCCTTGGCTACTTTCTAATTGGTGGCCTATGTTGGATTCCGCATCTAAAAAAAATGAGATGAGATTTTTTGGAAATTTCTAATTCTTTGAATTTATTTCCACTCTTTCTCCTTTCAAAAATAAAAATAAAATAAAAATCAGATTTTTCAGTTTGAATTCAAAATTGAGAAACCTTGATCCTTTCCTATCGTTCATCGTGCTTGCAGAAATGTTGAGCCTGTTCGACTAAGGTTTTGGGCCATCGTTTCTCTTCGATGAGTTCATTAAAGATCTAAAAAAAAAAAACCAAAAAATTAGATTTTCAGTTTGAATTCAAAATTGAGAAACCTTGATCCTTTCCTATCGTTCATCGTGCTTGCAGAAATGTTGAGCCTATTCGACTAAGGTTTTGGGCCATCATTTCTCTTCGATGAGTTCATTAAAGATCTAAAAAAAATAAAAAATAAAAAATAAAAAATTAGATTTCTCAGTTTGAATTCAAAATTGAAAAACCTTGATCCTTTCCTATCGTTCATCGTGCTTGCAAAAATGTTGAGCCTGTTCGACTAAGGTTTTGGGCCATCGTTTCTCTTCGATGAGTTCATTAAAAATCTAAAAAAAAAAACAAAAAAATTAGATTTCTCAGTTTGGATTCAAAATTGAGAAACCTTGATCCTTTCCTATCGTTCATCGTGCTTGCAGAAATGTTGAGCCTGTTCGACTAAGGTATTGGGTCATCGTTTCTCTTCGATGAGTTCATTAAAGATCTAAATATATATATATAAAAACAAAAAAAAAAGACACAGACCACTAAGGTTAAACCAACTGCGTTCTTTTATTATGGTTGATTCAAGAAAAGCCTTGTCCAGAGTGTGGAGACAGCTTGACTGTTCTAGGCAAGGGTCATCCACACGGGTTCATTAAGTAATCCTATCCTTACCTGGGGGCAATTCTATCAATCGAGATTTCATAAGACCGGGTTAGGAGGCCTATGTGTACTCTCTCGTCTTTTAAATAAATTTTTTCAAAAATAAAATTTTTAAAAATAAAAATTTTAAAATAAAAAATAAAAAATAAAAAAATTTTCAAAAAAAAAATCTTAAAAAAATAAAAATAAATAAAAATAAAAATAAAAAGAATTTTTTTAAAAAAAAATCATCAAAAAAAAAAAAAAAACTTCCGTCATTTTGGGTTTAGATTGGAGAAATCTTTATCTTCTCCTTTCTGAGCACTGGCGCTTGCAGAAATCGCATAGCCCGTGTTCAGATTGGAGTGCCTTTTGCTCTCTTTGATGAACCCGATATTGGCCTTTCAAAAAAAAAACTCGTCATTTTTTATTCAGATCCGAGAAATTATGGTTCATTTCTTTCTGAGCACTGGCGCTCGCGGAAATCGCTGAGCCCGTGTTCAGATCGGAATACCATCTGCTCTCTTTGATGAATCCAATCTTGACCTTTCAAAACAGAGAATCTCATCTCATGGATGCGGTCTCAAAACATTTGTGTCTAGCAGTATTAGTACGCCCTTTCAGGGTCTACTGTATTGCGACCAACACATTTGTAACTCCAACTTTAGAGAACTCCTAGAAGCTTCCATGGAAGCTGAAACGGTGATTAAAGACCTCAACAGTCAGAAATCATCAAGAAAAGAGCCAACCGCCATTGCAACCTCTAAACCAAAGAAGAAAGAGGTCATCAATGTGCAGACCAAGTCAGCTCCTCAGCCACCAAAGAAAGCTAAAAACAAAGCTGCTGGTAAGAGACCTAAACTCTCAGATGCCTTCAAAGAACGAGTAGAGAAAAAATACCCGTTTGATGAAGATGTTGATGAAATATTCGGGGCTCTTGTGGCAAATGGCAAGCTCACCTTGCCTGAACCAAAAAGACCGAGTGATGTTGGCAAAACCAACGATCCTCGGTACTGTCCATACCACTAGATGATCTCGCATCCTCTCAATCAATGCTTCGTTGTGAGGGAGAAAATAAATGAGATGTGTGAAAACGGAGTCATCACTTTTGACAAAAACTTTGGGTCTGCCTCCGTCAACATGGTGTAATGTGGACAAACATCAAAATCACCGAAGAAGAAGATCACTACTTCCTTCAAGGTGATAAACTCAATCTAAGTTTCCGAGGAATTGGTTCCTTACCTGACACCAGACGGACAACCCATATGGGTACATCCCGATCTCCTAGAAGATGAAAATTGGGAGGTCGTGAAAACAAAGCCTACAGCTCAGCAGCGAAGTTAGGCTAGGAAACATCTCCTCAAGCTCAAACGGCAAGAGAAGACCCAGCCAAAACAAGAAGTCAAAGAAAAGGCAGAGGCTTCCTCTACTGCTTCACTGGAGGCAACAAAAACATCCCTTCCAGAGACTTCAAAGGGGGTAAGAAAATTCACTCTCAGTGATTTCATGCCACCTCAATTCAAAGAAGCCACGCAGGAGGTATCATACTCTTGCAATTCGGTAGTTGGATTCTCCATTGATGGATACGAGTCCAGCAACACCGATGATGGATTCGAATCTAACTACACAGACGAGTGGGAGGAGTCCCTTGAAACAGGAGAATATCTCTCCGATGAAGAATGGGTTCCTGAGACTCATCTTATGCCAGTAATCTGGTATAACCCCCTACAGCCACAAGGATCCTGGTCTGATGATGAAGAAGACCAAGAGGCTGTACAAGAAAATGTTGTTGAACCAGCACCCCTCATTGCTCCAGTGGAAATCAACAATGTTGAGCCACAAAGAGTTGATGAAGAAGAAGATTTGGCTCCCATGCCTGATCTTGAAGAATATGCAAGGATCTTGCAGCATCTCGCTCTAGAACAAGAGCAAGACCGCGTCAACGAGCCTCCTCGCAATCAAGAGCCTGAAGTCCACGAAGATCATCAGGCACATCCTCCCTTAACTCCTGAAAATGGAGAAAATTGCTGGATAGATGATCCTCTTACATCCGAGGATGAGTCTGACTCCGATCAGGCAACGTCTCCTGTTAGAGCTTCCTGTAATATGATAATTAGGGATTATAGCTCTTCCGAAGCATTGTCTAATGAGAGCACTTACACTCCGGCGACGCCTAGTAATGCATCTTCTAGAGCCACCTCATCTCACGTGACTTTCACTGAGATGACACCCTCTCAGGTTTCTTCTCCTGAGACTGTGACTTCAAAGTTCACACCCTCCCTGACTGAAGAATTCCCAGCTATTGATGCTTGGGATGATGAATTGGTCAACGAAGAAGAAAGGTTGCTAGATGCTGTTCAGGACTTGTTCCCAGAAAATGCTCCGCGCAACACAATCACGGAGGATGGTAACTCTGCTGCTGATACATCCTCAGCAAATGAAAAACGACAGCCTCTTGATCCTGAAGACAATCTTCCAAACGAAGACCCTTCTCAAGAAGCTCTCGAAGTTGGTAGAGGCACCCGCTCTGGCCGGGACTACCACAAAAATTACAACCAATCTTCCTTTACATATGTAAATCCTTCGGGAAAAGATGTTGTAAGCGCCCCTGGTGGCAACAATGATGAACATGCAGGCCCTAAGGAGGCTTTCAAGTATGACTTGATTGAACACTTCAAGCACATACCTGCACGTCCGCACATCCTAGATTTGTTGCGAATGTCTCCGCACACTCGTGATAATCTCATTTCAGAATTACAAAAGCTGAATGAGGATGTCGACAAACATGCTCCGCAAGTCCTCCAAATTGAAATGGATTACCGGGTCAAAAACTCAGAAGCTTCCTCAAAGGGAGAAAAGAAGAAAACTGAGGGATCATGCATTGAATGCCTCTCGGTTAAAAAAGCAGCCAGTGCAACCATCGCCTTCACAAAGGACGACCTCCTACTTGGTGATACAAGGCACAACCGACCCCTATACTTCACAGGGTACATGCTACAACATCCTTCTCGGACGCTGTGTATGCAATAAAAACCTCTTCCTGCTACAACATCCTTCTCGGACGCCCTTGGATCCATAAGAATGGTGTTATCCCTTCAACTTTACATCAATGCATCAAGTTTGTTGGCGACGACGGCATGACACATCGAGTCTTTGCGGACAAAAAACCCTTCAAAGGTAAAGAAGTTCACTTCGCAGACTCACAAATGTATGAAGGTGAAAAAGAAGAAGAGGAGAAGCATACAGCATCTTTTGCCGAAAATCACCAGAAAGATAAACGCAAGGCTCCTCAACAATCGCCGGAAGAAGACAAATCATCCCGTAAATCCGAAGAGAGCATTCAAACTCCCTTCATCATCTCCCTCAAACCTTCAAATCCTTTGGTCATCACAACTAAAGTGAAGAAGGCAAAGCAAAAGCCTGGGGGCAAATTTGTTGTCTCTTTCGTGTCTATCATGCAAGACACGGATTCGGATTCAAAGCCAGAAGACGACACATCGTCAAGCCAAGCTGACACTCAGCAAGTTCAGCCTGCTCTTACTCCAATGGAGACAACTTCTGACATAGAAGATCCTACGTCAGCTTCCTTCGTTGTTCCAGCAACTTCAGCAAAGGAAAAAACCGATCTTCTTCCATAGATCGGACTCTTCTTCATCAAACTCCATGCTTGAACCTTTCCAAAATGAAGGTATGCCACAACTATCCTTATATAGTTCTGTGGCACAAGCTATTATGAAGAAAATGGGCTATGACGCTCAAAACCCAGTCGGTTTGGGAGAAGGACGCGGTATTCTCACGCCATTGGGGCCCGTCTTGACCAAAAGCCAACTGGAAGATTGGAGACTCTACGGCTATGTAGAAAAGTCTTCACACGGGTTAGGGTATGATCCCGACACTCCCCAGAGACAGTTGACACAAAGGCTTAAAAGTCAATATACTGACCAAGCCTCAATATCTCAAGTCTATGAAGACATCGATCTCCCTGGATGTCTCTTTGACGAGTCACCTGACAAAGATCCAGGAAGCTCATCCAATTGGCACGATTTCTCCAAAAATGAAGAGGAGTTGTCGGATGGTACAGACATGTGGTCTTCTGACCCAAAAGAACCCTCATCTCTAAAAGAAGTAGCCTACTTTGACCCGGTTTCAACAGGCGATTGGGATCGTCTCATCGCAAGCCTTGGGAAAATTACCGAGCAAGAAGACCCGTGGAAAGGAACAAAACCTTGGTCTGGAAATGCCCTTGAAACCCCAGAAGGTTTCGTTGAGCTGGAAGCCTCCGAAAATATTGTGGAGGAACCACCTTCGAACCTTCCAACAGAAGATCCTGTTCAAAAGATAGACTTGGGAACACCTGATAACCCACGTCCTGTATTCATAAGCAAGAATATAAAGGATGATGAGTTACCCGAGTATATCACCTTTCTTCGTGAGTTCGTTGATTGCTTTGCATGGTCTTACGCTGAAATGCCTGGCTTAGACCCCAAAATAGCGGTCTACAAACTCAATCTTCAATAAGACATCAAGCCTGTCAAGCAAGGCCAAAGAAGATTCCGTCCAGATGTGATGGATAAAATTGACCAAGAAGTTCAAAAACTCAAAAGCGTTGGCTTCATCCGTGAGGAACAACATCCTGAATGGTTGGCCAATATTGTCCCCATGACAAAGAAAAACGGGCAGATCAGGGTCTGTATTGACTATAGAGACCTGAATGGCGCATGCCCAAAAGATGAATTTCCGCTCCCCATACCAGAGGTAATGATTGATAATACCTGTGGATTCGAGCGAATGACATTCATGGATGGTTTCTCTGGCTACAATCAGATAAAGATGCATCCTGAAGATGAAAAACATACATCTTTTTGGACCCCATTTGGCGTGTATTGTTACACTGTCATGCCATTTGGTCTGAAAAATGCTGGTGCCACATATCAGAGGGCTATGATGAAAATATTCCAAGATATGCAGCACAAGACGGTTGAATGTTACGTTGATGACCTCGCCGTCAAAAGTAAAAGAAAAGAAGCTCATCTCGAAGACCTTCAAGAAGTCTTCCTCCGGCTTCGCAAACACAAACTGCGAATGAATCCTTTGAAATGTTTCTTCGGCGTCTCATCGGGTAAGTTCCTCGGATTCCTAGTTCGGAAAGCTGGAATAGAGCTTGACCCTATAAAAGTCAAAGCTATTCTAGAAATGCCCTCTCCAAGAACCTTGAGAGAACTCAAAGGGCTTCAAGGGAGATTGGCCTACATCAGAAGGTTCATCTCCAATCTTTTGGGGAAATGCCGTCCATTCTCCCGGTTGATGAAAAAAGGTGTAAACTTTGTCTGGGATACTGACTGTGAAGCTACTTTCCAAGACATCAAGTCATACCTGACAAAACCTCCAGTGTTAGCTGCTCCTACCACTGGAAAACCATTCATCTTGTACACAAGAGCCCTTGATCACTCTTTGGGAGCTCTACTTGCGCAAGAAAATGATCAAAGAAAAGAAGCTGCTCTATATTACCTCAGCCGCATGCTAGTAGGTGCAGAGCATCGCTACTCTCCAGTCGAAAAAGAATGTCTTGTAGTAATGTTCGCCGTACAAAAGCTGCGTCACTACTTGCTTTCCAACACAGTATACCTGGTCTCGAGGGTCAACCTCTTGAAGGTCCTTGTCACAAAGGCAGGTTCTCTCAATGCTCGACTGGCAAAATGGTCCATCCTTCTGTCACAATTTGATATTAGGTATGTACCACAAAAGGCAATCAAAGGGCAAGCTCTAGCGGACTTCCTCACAGAGCATCCATTGCCTAAATATTCGCCGCTCAGAGATGATCTCCCAGACGAACCAGTCTACAATGTGGAGACTTTCTCACAAAGTGCCTCCTGGGACATGTACTTTGACGGTGCAACCAGGACAAATGAAAAAAGACAGCTGATCTCGGGAGTTGGCATCCTCTTTGTTAGCCCCGACAAATACATGATTCCACATGCTTTCTCGCTACTGGAACCATGCACAAACAATGCAGCTGAATATCAAGCTCTGATCCTAGGATTGGAATTCGCCATCGAATCCGGTATCACCAAGCTGGAAGTCTTTGGAGACTCTCAGCTGATCGTCAACCAGATGAATCAGAAATTCGAAGTCAGGAAGCCAGATTTGCTGCCTTACTACAACAAAGCACAATGACTTCTGCAAAAGTTTGATATCTGTCACATCACCCACATTCGTAGAGGTGAAAACATACGTGCAGATGCCCTAGCTGGACTTGCTGCATTTATGGCAATCCAGGAAGGGGAAAACATGCAAATCACAGTGTGCGAAAGAAGAATCATTCCTCCTCTTAACACACACCAAGCAGTTGCTGAATGCCACCAAGTGGTTGGAAGTCAGATTTCAATCCTTCAAACTTCAATCGGCGACTGGAGGGATCCGTTCATTGATTACATTATGTTCGGAATCCTACCTGAAGATCCAAAAGAACGGGTAAGCATCCAAAGGCGAACCCCAAGCTTTCATTTGGATATTCCTTCAAAAGTCCTTTATAGGACTTCTACGCTGCTTGTCAACGGAGTACTTCTACGCTGCTTGTCACAACAAGAGGCTGAAGAAATACTCAAAGAAGTTCATGCTGGTCTTTGCGGAGCTCATCAGGCTGGTCCCAAGCTATATGATCAGATAAAAAGGTTAGGATATTACTGGCCTACCATGGTAGCTGACGCAATGCAATTTGCTAAGCGCTGCCAACAATGCCAAGTTCATGGAGATTACATTCACATGCCTCAAGAATGGCTGCATCCTACAGCGATTTCATGGCCTTTCGAAGCCTGGGGTATGGACATCATAGGTCCTATTTCTCCCCCTTTGAGCAAAGGTCATCGCTTCATCTTCGCCGCTACGGATTATTTCTCCAACTGGTCAGAAGTATTTGCGTTCAACGAAATGAAGACCTCATCAGTCCTTCAGTTCCTGCGCACTAACATCATTTGTCGTTTCAGCATACACAAAAGATTCATCCATGATAACATACCACAATTCCGGGATCATCGATTCTACAGATTCTGCGACAAATACAAAATCCAAAGTTGTCCTTCGACTCCATACAATCCGGAAGCAAACGGATTAACAGAAGCTTTCAACAAGACACTCTGCAAAATCCTCAAAAAAATGGTCTCTAGTCACAAAAGAGACTGGAGCGATAAAATTTCTGAAGCTTTGTGGGCCTATCGAACCACCGTTCGAGGACCAACACATAGCACACCATTCTCCTTGGTCTACGGATGCGAAGCTGTCGTGCCCTTGGAAGTACAAATTCCTTCCTTGAAGGTATCCTTGCAAAATGACATGACTCAAGAAAGCAATGTCAAATTGCAACTCCATGAGCTGGACAATCTCGATGAGAGACGGCTCAAAGCTCAACAAAGCATTGAACTTTACCAAGCACGCATGGCAGGATCTTTCAACAAAAAGGTTAGGCAACGTGCCTACAAAAAGGGTGACTTGGTCCTTACGGTAAAAAGACCAATGGTCTTCGCTCACAAGTCCAAAGGCAAAATTGAGCCAAAATGGGAGGGACCCTACGTCATCGACAAGGTTTTCTCCAACGGCGCATACGCACTCCTAAACATGGAAGGTGACAGATATATGCTGTCCATCAACGGCAAGTTCTTTAAGTGGTACTACCCTTGAAGACTTCCCCAACTGGTTAAGAGCAATGCCTGTACGGCCAAAACCAGTTTCCAGGTACACGCTCGTCAAACCCACTCTTTTTAGAATTCTCATATTAAATGTTGAGATTTCTAGAAATTTAAACAATGCTTACTTTCATCATTTCATTGTCCAAAAAAAATCCAAGTTTAGGAGCCTTTCCCTAACTTGACCAAAATTTTCAACCCTTGAACCCAAAATTCATGGTTTGAAATAAAATCCGGATTCAGGGATTTCCACTCTAGTCCACCCTACCTTTTACCGCCTAAATGGTTTTAGGTCAAAACTTATGACCCTCGTGTCTTTTTAAAAAAACAATGGTTTTTCAAAAAACTGCGGAGAAGCGACGCTTAGTCGATACTCGCACAAATCGGAAGCATGCGAACCACGTTCGACACTTCCAAAATTGCAGGGAAGCGACATTTCGTCGATACTTCCAAAATCCAAAACCGTGGAGAACAAACATTTCAGTCGATATCCACAACCCAAATTTAAAAGGTTCGAAAAAACCTAAAAAACCGTGGAGACGCAACATTTCAGTTGATATCCACAACCCAAATTTCAAAGGTTCGAAGAAAAAAAAAACCTAAAAAACCATGGAGATGCAACATTTCAGTTGATATCCATAACCCAAAGGTTCGAGAAAACCATAAATTTCAAAAATCATGGGGAAACGACATCAAGTCAGTACCCGCAAAACCAAAAAAATTTTGAAAAGCAAGGATGCGACATTCCATCGATACTTGCACCCAAATCCGCGAGGATGCAACATTCCATCGATACTTGCAAGAACATTCAGCTGGGAGGCGACTTTTAGTCGATACTTGCATCTTTTGAAAACCAAACAGGCTATTAATGCCACAAACCGGCTATAAATGCCACCAAAACAGGCTATAAATGCCACAAACCGGCTATAGATGCCACCAAAACAAACCGGCTATCAATGCCACAAATCAAAAACTTTGGCTTTCAAAAATAAAAAACCCAGCTATCAATGCCACCAAAATAGGCTATAAATGCCACAAAACAAAACCGGCTATAGATGCTACCAAAAGCTGGCTCTCATGCCAAAATCGGCTTCCATGCCACAAACAAAAATCTGGCTCCCATGCCAAAACAATCATTTGACAAAACATTTTCACAAAATGACGAGCTTTTGATCAAATCCCATTTAGCAATTACTTTTATCACAAAAAGATTTAAGTAAGCGTAGGGAAAACCAAAAAAAAAAAAAAGCATCCCATTTAGCAATTACTTTTATCACAAAAAGATTTAAGTAAGCGTAGGGAAAACAAAAAAAAAGGGCATCCCATTTAGCAATTACTTTCATCACAAAAAAGATTTAAGTGAGCGTAGGGAAAACAAAAAAAAAAAGAGTACCAAAAAAAATACATGTGGTACCAAAAAAAAAAGAAAGTGTTCACAAGCACTACAAAACAAAGAAAAGTACCAAAAAATACATGTGGTACCAAAAAAAAAGAAGGACAGTTTCTGCTACAAAAATCAGGAGCTCAGCCAAAAATGGTCTCCAGCCAAGAGTTCAGCTCCTCAAGCAAACTTTTGGCCTCAGCCGTCAGGGATTCCAAGGCACGCTTCTTCAGGAACTTGCCATGAGATGCTGGGGTGGGTTGTAACCCTTCTTTCGCACCGGGAAGCTTATCCCGAGCAGTTCGCCATTGTTTGTTCTCTT
Organism: Litsea cubeba; assembly: GCA_012931725.1. NCBI lineage: Eukaryota > Viridiplantae > Streptophyta > Magnoliopsida > Laurales > Lauraceae > Litsea > Litsea cubeba. Next base: position 54,337,379 of record CM022952.1, on the reverse strand, counting down.
CAGACTTCCTTTTAAGAACTCTATCGGCATCTGCAACCCGGCAAATCAGAGCACTCTCCCTGTCGCGAGCCTCTGTTATTGCAGCCCACTTGTCAGCGACTTATGCCTGCAGATGCTCAAGACGTTTCCTGGCCTCATCGACCTCCCCATCAAGGATGTTAAGGTCATGTGTCAGCCCAATGATAGCTAGCTCTTCTAAGTTCTTCTCTCGGACTATCTACTTCCTGCTTTGTGTAGCCTCATCCAGGTTAGACTGAGCCTTATCCGTAGGGTCCAGGAACATCTCCTTGAAGAACTGGTCGTCAGGAAAACACATGGTCTCAAACCATTTGTCACCCAGCTCAATGATCCAATCAACGATCGCCCTGGCAATTGTGACATCCAGACCAGCCTCTTCGGCATCACCGAGAATCTCACGCACATGCTGGATCATCCCAAATCCGGCATCTAAGTGCCCAGAAAGCAGAGTCTCAATCCAAAAGCTCAGAACCCGCACCACCACCTTCTTCGCAAAAAGAAGAGATGGCCCAGCTGAAGATTCGCCCAACTCCGTTGGTCGACTGCTCATGTCATCACTCGTTGGAAGAGTAACAAAAGAACTCTTTCCAGTTGAAGCTGCTCCTGCTCGGGAAGGAATCTCAGCCCGAGGTATCTCCTCAACAGTGTCAGAACTGGTCCCATGAGTCTCTACCTCTGAATCAACCTCTGGCATCCCTTGCTCTGGTTCTAAAGGAAGCGACGGACCCTCCTCTGTCACTTCAAAACCTGCCAAAGAAACACAAAAAGGTATGAATATGATCATGTTTGGAAATCATTATCAGGGTTATTACTACAAAATACCTTCTTCGACGACTGGCGGAAGACTCTCTTCCTCCATGAACTCATCGGAAGCATCATCAATATTTGCGTCCATCAATGGTTCAAAGTCATCGGAGTCCTGTGGCAAGTCAGCTAATAAGAAAAAAATGGTGGCAAACCAAGTCACAGACAAAAAAAAGAAGAAAACAAAAGAAGTCATACCAATTGGAGATTCTGGATTCACTCCAGAGTCCCTCGGTTCTTCTTCAGGTGCCCCGACAGGATCCGTCACCACTTCATCGGTTGGAACCTCAAGCATCGCCAAATCTTCCTCTGCTAAAAAAAAAAAAAGAAAAGCAGAAACAAGAAGCAAATCAGAACATGGAAAAATCCCATGAAAAGAAATGGAAAGAGAAAAAGGAAGAATCATACCTTCACCGACGGTCTCTTCTTCTCGGCTTCTCTTCTCTGGAGGCTCGTCAGCATTCCCTGGTGCCTCCTCATTGATAGTAAGAGGTACTTCCAAGTTAGGAGAGTCCTCATGCTGCCCCTTGCTGCGATGACTCCTCCTCCTCTTACTCCTGCGGGCTCGCTTCTTAGAGGAACCTGCCCCGCTGTCAGAGTCAGGTTTCCCACTTGACTCCTCACTAGATGGTCTACTTTTGCCAGTAGACTCCACGGAAGCTTGCCTCTGTGCCGCTTGCATCCAAGCACCAAGTTCGGCTTCCTCCTATTCTAGCTGCTCTAAAGCCTCATCAGGTATTTCTCGAACAGCTTCAGAACCAATGACGCCCTGGTCACCGAGAAACCCTATTTAAGTATAAGATTTGAAACACATGTCTCATGTATGTGGATCTCATCCATACACATGCATTACATCTAATATACTTATGGACTCCGGTTCATCTCATGAACCATCATGTCATTCGTATTTGTTATGTGCAAGTAAGTAATAAAACATCATTCATCTCATGAAAGGACAAGTAATAAAACACCATTCATCTCATGAAAGAAAAGGATGATTATATTGATATATAAAGGAATAAATCAATTTATTACATCATCTAATGGATTGAGACCATATAAACTAACAGTATTGAGGTGTTTGCGGACATGTGCTTTGGCACTCCACGTAAACCCTAACACTAGAGTGAAGATCCACATCGCTCCAATCGATCTCCAATCTCTGATCAAAGCATGTCTATCCATCCTCAATCCCTTCCATTGTCCCTTTTTTGTAATCCCCGATGATCCACAACCCACCATCATCAGTCTAGACCACAGCCGAGTCTTCCTATCGATCCAACCATCCCAATAACCCATGATCCTTGATTTGTACCCCCTTTGCTAAAGCCAAATCCACCATATATCCCAACATCCTGAACCCTAATCCACCTAAAGTCCAACCCACGCAAAGCCCTCTTCAAGATCTAAACCCTAATCACCAACCCATCTCCAGTAACCCTTCCCAATCCCAATTCGAGTTATATATTAAAAAAACAAATTGTCATCCCAAATCCCTTAACCAGTCCTGAACCCACCCTGTCGAACACCACCAGACCCCACTTCCCATCATCCCCATCCCGTGAATTAGATCCCATCCTTTCGGCGGAACCCATTCAAATTAAAAAGGGAGGAAGGAATTTTGAAGATGTGTAGTTTTGATGTGATCCATTGTTTGAAAAATAGAGGCTTTACATTACTTTTACTAACATAGTAAATTACCAAATAGGCCCTTAAGGTGACACATATTGGGCTATTAGACAGGCATGAGTTTAGGTCCTGGCAAACCTAGGTCAGGCGGAACAACTTGTTCTGAAGAATCCAGGCCAGTTATGTGGGTTGAACCAAACAGAAAATAAAGCATCTACGCCCAGCTTGCTGACATCAAAATCCGGCACCAGTTAAACACAAAGCTGATCAAATTGAAGGCTTAAAATTTTTTTTGCAATTACGGGACCATCGGACGTCAATTTCAGATTCGTTTTCTCCATCTTGCTCGTGAACATCAAATCTACCTATTAGGTCAGTTAAAAAAATAAAAATTGCATTAAAAATGGTTTAGAAGAAGAATGCAAAAGTTGAGCCTTCATCAGCATCTATGGAAGAATTGGCTGAAAACATTGCAAAATTATCTAGCAATGTTGCTCAATTACCCACAATGATAACTTAACTCCAAGAAAATCTTATAAGGATGGATGCAAGAATCATAAATTTGAAAAATAATCGAAAAGCGACCACTAACCGAGATGATGGAGGAAATATTCGGAATCAACGAGGTCAACATGCAGTCAATATTGATCGACATTTAGGAATTAAACTCGTGATTCCCGAATATGATAGAAAACTAAAGCCGGATGAATTTAAAGATTGGTTAGTGTGTGTCATAAAAGTATATTCGCACATAAGCCAATGACCGAGGCTCATAATTCACTCTGGTAGTAACTCAATGAACCAGACACACAAGGTGATCCTAAAGACAAAAAAAATAGAGGAGTTGGCTTCATCAGCATCTATGGAAGAATTGGCTGAAAACATTGCAGAATTATCTAGCAATGTTGCTCAATTACCCACAATGATAACTCAACTCCAAGAAAATCTTATAAGGATGGATGCAAGAATCATAAATTTGAAAAATAATCGAAAAGCGACCACTAACCGAGATGATGGAGGAAATATTCGGAATCAACGAGGTCAACATGTAGTCAATATTGATCGACATTTAGGAATTAAACTCGTGATTCCCGAATATGATAGAAAACTAAAGCCGGATGAATTTAAAGATTGGTTAGTGTGTGTCACAAAAGTATATTCGCACATAAGCCAATGACCGAGGCTCATAATTCACTCTGGTAGTAACTCAATGAACCAGACACACAAGGTGATCCTAAAGACAAAAAAATAGAGGAGTTGGAGGAAATAGAAGCCGAAAATGATGGAAAATCTCTCTTGAGAAACTGAAAAGGATGGAGAAGCTCTGTCTTCTAGGAGTCTACACCCACTATTGAGAAGAAATGGTTGAAGAAAAATACTTTTCGTTCAATAGATGGGCAAAAATGTATAGTTGTAATTGATGGCGGAAGTTGTGAAAATATCATCTCTCAAACTCTTGTTGATCGCTTGAAGCTGAAGGTTTATAAGTACAATCGTCCCTACTTTTTCCAATGGTTAATGACAGGTGATGAAAAGCAAGTGCGACATACTTGCCAAGTTATTTTTGCCATTGACGAAGATTATAAAGATACATAAAGATACAGTTTGGTGTGATGCACTACTAATGGATAGTGGTGATATTTTGTAGCGCCGATCAAGGATGTATGACAAAAATGGCACTCATGGTATGCGCAACAACACATACACAAACATGCATAGTGGAAAGCAAGTCACACTCCTTCCAAAGAAGCCAATACTGCCAAAGAAGAGCTCAAGAGCAAAAGCTGCAAAGGAAGTGCTTCACATACAACATGTGCACAGAGGCAAAATGAAGAAGACCCGAGTTCGAGATTGAACTCTTCTTTCAACCTGGGGGGAGGGGGGAATGATGCAGAATACAAGTGGTCCCGCCCAAGATATTTTAGGGATTTTTTTTTTTTTGTTTCCTAATTATTAATTAGCAAGTTTCTAGTTGTAATTAGGATTAGATCTCTTATTTCCTAAGTTATTTTATTTTCTAGTTTGATTAGGTTTCTTACCCACCAAGTTTATCTTCCTATTTATATGCAGTGTAAGAGATAAAAATCTCAGATTTTGATTATTTTAATAGAATTATCATGGATTTTTTCCTCAGAGAGGTGCATCCTCATGTTGAGGTCTCTATGGAGACATATTTAGGTATCTGTAGACACGTGCATCAGCACTCCATACAATCCCTAACCCTAAGGTCTACATCAAAGGGTGTATGCATGAGCCCAAAAGTATCTATGTGCAAAAGTATCAACGGCTCATTCTTCCTCCGGGATTTACCCACTTGAAAATGTATTCTATGTTTTTTAAATAGATTAATGATTCACATATTTCCTCAATCTTATATGCCATAGCTAAAGCAACAACCAATTTTTCGTTATGTAGACCGAAGTTAAGATGCTCGTATCTCTTTTGCCAAAGCCATGCAACACCACACGTTTCATCAACATTGAATACATTGATGCTAGCTCGAAAAATCTGATCAGAAACATTTTGTTTGGGGTCATTTCCACAATCATAGGCATCTCCATATTTTTCTTGTTAAAATCATTCATTGATCTTCATAAAAAATGGCAATATATCCCACCTTCATCAACTAACACAAACTAATTAAATTATGAGCTAACCCAAGAACATACATGACATTGTGTATGATCTTATTACCTGACTTGGTGCTTACTGAAACAACTCCCTTAGCTCTCACTTGAACTTGATTGGTGTCTCCCATCTTTACTTGCAACCTTACCGCATCCATTTCCACAACTGTCACGGCCCCAAACTCGGGCCCTGCAACGACCCGACCTCGGAGAGCATGAATGGGATTAAGTAACAATTATATTTCTCCCAAGATCTGCATGTATGAGGATGACAAATTCCAACACACTCTGAATACTTTGTGGAAGCTTTCGTGGCAGTGCGACCCATAGTCCGTGGCCATCGGATTCCGTGTCACACTCACCCGCTAGCATAAAGCTATCATATCAAGAACCATATCAGACTAGAATAACTACCACAATAAAGTACAAAGCTGACAGTAACAGGATAATACATTCCCATATATGTTCAAGTTACAAATATAAATGTATATTAATTACAATTCCGATAAAAAGACTAATAAAAGCCATATAAATTACAAGCTAAATAAACATTACCCCACATGTGACGTAGCTCTGATGTGAAGCTTAATGTCTATGTGACATAGCCAACACTACAACCTACAGACTCATGGCTCCACATCCAACACAAGCACTTAGCTCGGAGCCAAGAAATCTGGACCTGAGTACCAAATAGTGGGTCAGACATGACAGTCTGGCAGGTGGGTGAAAGGATAATAAATATGCTGAAGAATAAAACTTGTTATAAATCATGTCATTTGATCAAAAGCTGCATATAATTAACATGCGTGGAAAATCATGGATATCTGACGAATCACGTATTCATGTAAAATAGGTATAAAACATGGATATCCGACAAAACATGTATTCACTTAACGCATATGTAAAACTGGGAGATCTGACAAAATAAGCGTTCATTTAAAACATCTGTAAAACATGGATACTTGACAAGTCGGGTGTTTCCTCACATTACAAACCCAGTCCATATGCGGACCCTGCAAATCACCCTTCTTCGAGGAGCCACAATCGTGAGGACAGAAGATAACCACATAAAGCTAAATCCTCTATCACTAAAGTGATGAGAGCACATCAAGGCGTTGATCTCAGACACATGAAGTGGTGAGAGTCAACGAAATATATAAATACATATAATTATATGGGACCACAGCCACGGACTGGGTATCGGGACTGGACAGGACCCAAGCTGCAGTTGGCGGGAATGGGAGGGGGACCTCCAAGTCAGTAGATCAAGCCGACAAAGTCGCCCAAGCTTAGTAATGCCGACTCATATGTCACATGAAAAAAATCGGGATATGTACAAATGTCTGTATGATATGAAACACATAAACGGGCTGAACGGGGTGCCCATAGGCACAAATGTCACTCTTGTATCGGGTCAAACATAAATGTGGCAGGGAAAATGCTAAAAATGCAAGTTCGGTATTTTTCGGGGCATGACTAGTCTTGTAGTATGAATTTCGGGAAGTACACATAAAAATTAGGATAAAATTAGAACATAGATGTATTTCCATAAATTCCCGAACCAAGCAGTGAGGGCTCCAGATTTAGATCAATGTGTATAAGGGTCCCGTATGTCTGTTTCGATATTGACTTGGTACTCCATGAGATTGGAGACATTCGGAGCTCCCTATACACATTAGCAAGCCAAAAAAAACCCTCAATGAATCTTTGTGATGGGGTTTCTTTCTCAACCGGGCTCCATACAACACCTCCTCAGTCTCACCATTGCACTGGGGCTCTGAACATACCTCCCCAAGCCTTTACACATCAGTTCCATGCTCCTAACATAGCCCCAGGCCATCAGCACACATGGCTTGAGCGGGGCTCTGTGGATGGGTTCACTCGAGCGAACTTGACAGTTTGCTCGAGCCAACGGTCCTCTGGATGGGGTTCGCTCTAGCGAACTGTCCAGAAACTGCACTGAAGTGCATCCCGGGCTCCTTCCTTTCTCCTCTTGCAAATCTCATTGAGCCTCCAATCCTTCACATAATTGAGGGCATATATCCACCTCCACACCACACTTAATCCACCATCAGAACCACCCCCCAAAATACATCAAATCACCTCCCTTCCATCCACATTCAGTCACAAGGGACCCATCATATATGAAATCCATGGTAACACAAGGAAACAAGATCTAACCAAAACAAGATATGCATATTTCCAAAATATTTAACAAGAGAGATAAAGACTCGTTAATATGTGTATTTCGAAATCAATATAAATCATAGCAAGAAGTATTAAAGCATCAAAACCACTAATGAAATCAAGCTTTTCTCATTAAACATGATAATAATCAAAACAATCCATTCATCCACTTGCCTTGGCCTCCAAGATAGCTAAACAAGCTCCTAATCACACTCCAAAACCACAAATCACCAAGCTACACAAAAACCCCCAAAATAAAACTCATTAAGAACCCTAGATAGCCAAAAATCAAGAAAGAAAGAAATGGGGCACACAAAGCTGGGGAAATGGAATCTAAGGGCTGCCATTGCACATGATAGAAAATGGGAAGGAGTCTTTACCTCTAGGGCCATCAATCAACAAGGAGCTTGAAATAGGGGCTGCCCAGCTGAGATTTGCACAAGGATGATGTCCATAGGAAGCTAGAAGGATGGAGAAGAAGTAGTCCATTTTTGCAAGGTTCAGAGATGGATTTTGTGATAGGGAGCAAGAAGAAGAAGAGAAAGGGAAAAACACTAAGGAGCTGAAGCTCCTCTCCCTCACAAATGGTTGGAATGAATGGGAGAAGAAGGGAGGGATGCCCCATTTTATAAAAGGGTGGGTGTGGGCCCCACCATCACTTAAACTTGTTGGGGTCGAAACATCAATTTCTGGGCCCCAGATGCGATTGACGAAGAAAAGAAAAATGTTTCTCAAAAAGGGGCATATTTCAAGGGTTTTGGAGACATTGAAATTTGTGTCCATATTCAATGTGAGAGACCGATTTTGCCCCCAGGGCTGGAAAAAACCGATTTTCGAGGCTTCGAATGGGTACGGAGTGAACACGAAAGTTGTAGGGAATGACGAAGTTAGTCAAATGAAGCCGAAAGGGGAATTTTTGGGAATCACGGAGAATCTCCCTTCGCTGACCACACAAAACAAGTAGGACCATACAATTGTTGTTTAGGTTCACTGGCTCTCAAAACTTTCCAAAGCTAATGAAAAGGCATTCTAACTCACAAACTCAATTAAACAACCACTAATCCCACTTAGAAACCTAATCCACAAACAAATCAACACTATTCCCAAAAATTAGGGGTCCGGGTCTCACATCCTTCCCCCTTAGAACATTTGGTCCTCCAAATGAACTAAACAAACCCAAAACAGGTGGGGATATTTATCCCGCACTTCGAAAACAAAACCTCAAACGGATGCTCCAAATCAGTCCTCTCGAAAGCGCCTGAACTTGTTGGGTCATCCTTGTTGTAGAACCCTTAGGTCGATTATCAACAGTCATCAGACATTCTTCTACTGGCTCGAATCTGTTACTGCCCTTCCAATCCAACTGCTCAAGAAGTTTGCGAACTCTGACTCCTAAGTTCCACCAAGTCTCTCGCTTCTAGCCACCTTGATAAAGAAAATTCTTGGAACAATTCTGTCGACTTCATCACAATTGTCGAAGCTAGGATCTCATATTAGACACTACACCATAAATCAGGAAAACGACGACCTTAGTCCGTCGTTGTTCAATAAAAACGACGACCAAAGCCGTCTAATGGCCGTCCTTGATTTTGCAGTAGTTTTTTATAAACAACTGCCCTCGGGCCGTAGTTTAAATTCGTTCGTTACATTCGTTAAAAACAACTGCTTAGGGCCATCGTTTTTAATTTTTTTGAATTTAAAAAAAATATTGAAAAACTTGGGCATGCCCAGGTTTTTCAATATTTATTTAAAAACATGAAAATATTTTTTGGAATCACTTAAAATCTTTAGAAATTGAGGAGGAAATCGGCTCAATGACGAGGCCCATTTGAAGGGTGACACGCATCCAAACAACCCAATCTTTAACCTTTCTATTTCTTCTTAAAAGTTGATTCATCAGCCAAAGATTTGATGGACATGATTAACTATTTTAAAAAACTCTTTAAACAATCCATCCTAGACGATATTCAAGATAACCACTTCCATGATACACCCCACTAAGCCAAAAAACCAACTTGTACAACATGTGTGCATCTAGCAACTCAAAATTGCTTGGTCTAATTTGAAATCAAAATAACTTATAAAAAAAATGCTTTACTTAGCTCAACATGAAGATACCTCAAATTCAGGAATAAGATTCTAAGCTTCTGCAATTGTCTTTAAGAGACCAAACCATGGTCCAATGCGAGGGCTAGGAGGTCCTGCCATCCAGAATTTCCACTTTGAGGCGTTATATCAGTTTCGCGCAAATGAGGTACATCTAAAGAAAATAATGCATAAGAACCATAAGGGCAATGAATCAAAAGAACCAAATTTTAAATTTTGCTTTGTTAACCATAGTCAACTAATTATTACCAGTACATAGAGAAACAAAAACCAAAAAAAAATTACATCAATGGTTAAATTACATACCAATTGGGTGAAATGTGAGTGCAGGACGGTTTGTCCCCCTTTTTATCCCTGCTTTTACAGAAGCCATAGCTTTCTTTTATTGTTCCTTTTGGAAATGCATAAGGAGAGATTTTATAGATGTGCAAAAAGGAACAAAATCTTCACTAGTTAGAAGGACCAAAGCTAACCACAATGAACACAAAGTGTGGGTCTGCTTCCTGGATACTTGGCATCACAATTGCACGAATATTCCTTGCCTTTCTTGGGTTGCATTTTACCTGCATGCCTTTATCATCACATGAACATTCTACAAATGGAAAGTTTTTATGCCAGCTTTCATGATAGGAAGAGTGTGCTTACTTTTCTGATATCACTATCATATACCTTTTGTAGCAGATTTCAAATGAACCACTCAATATCGCATCCAGAGCATCTGTATCAGATATTTTCTTACACTTGATCTAATCCAATACTCTGCTGGGTATAAAAGATTTTGGTTGCGCCTCAGAAGTTAAAAACTTATCAGGGAATGGGATAAGAAAAACATCTTTGTTATGGTATTGAGATTTTCATGGCTAAGTTAAGATCAATATTAGGATAAAGTTTCACCAGTTAAAAAAAAAAGCACAATTTACGAGCAGTTAAATTTTGCCTCTGTATGAAATGCGGATTGAAGCCTAAATACGATTTTCATAGGGACTTTCCACTTAAGCATGAGAACAACAGATTTAAGCACGGATTCCTTTCTATCACAAAGTTGCCTGGTCAAGGGACCACCATAGAATCAGCATCGAGGTTCAAACAACATACCAAGTTTAGAAATAGGGCCACTCTTTCCATTGAACCATTCTCTTCAAAATCACGTTTGAAGAACTGGGCTGTCTCCATGTTTACTCCCATTGCTGCAAATACAATGGCAAAATTATCCTCTGCTTCATCCTGCTGCAAATACTAGGGCTGCAAAGACCAAGCAAGCACATAGCTGGGGCGTAGACAGACCAGCCAAACCTACCATGATGGAAAAGTAGTTAGCTAAAAACAACCAAGCGCCTTATTTCCAGATATGAGAAAGGTATGGATAATTTTCCAAATTTCTAGAGAAAAAAAGAAGAAGAAGAAAAGACTTGCATTATAAGATAACTATCCTTCATTATTCACATAATAATAGTAACAATAAGAACAGCAATAATAATAAGCAGCTTACAGACTAGCTTTGAGAGAGGGGGAGGGGGGAAATGAAGGTAAGTACCAAAGCATTTTACATGACAAATGAATAAAAAAATTGAGATATTTTAAATTTGTGTCTAAGTTAGGGTTAATGGTGGGTTTGGATATGTACCAAAAATAGTACTACGATTTTCTCAGATGCCATTTCTCGAGTTTGAGACAGAGCAACAAATAGCAATTTCCATTATAGATTAGAAGTTAATCCCACTCAAACCTAGGCAAAAAAAAATGCTCTTAGAACTCCATCACCAGATGAATAAATACCAAATAGAATAAGAGCAATGTAAAAAAGGTAAAAACCTCTACAGCCAGAAAATCAAAACAACGCAAGACCCACCTCCCAAAACCACTTAAAAATTGCAAAAGCTCCTCAAAGTGGCTGCTGTTAAGAAGACACTCCTTTTTTCTATGCTCTTGCTGTCATTCCTCTTTATTGCCTCTGGTGCTTATCTCTTCTCTTCCAACCTATCTCTCTGTTAAAATCAGCATTGTTTCATTGTCTGCTACTATTTTATTTATCTTCTATTAGATATAAAACTAATGTAAGACATGAAAAACCGTAAATTGTATGTTCCTTTTCTTTTGTTGAGTCATTGATGATGATTGGGTAGAAGAACATATGTTATAGATGAAAACATAAATTAAGCAACCTGTTCAGTGTCTCCAATGCACCAACTTTTTGTTTCCTCAATCTCTTGATTCTGTAAATTGGAGGGTCCACCACAACCACATGGTACCTTCCAAACTAAATGTTGGGGCACTGGAATTTGGGTTGGACTACCATGTGCATCTGCCACACTTCATAACTAGAATGTATATGAACATCAATCACGACCAACCAATTGTTGGCCACACATAAATTGGGTAAAATTGACTGTCCATCAGATGGGAGTCAAGTAGATAATTAGGAAGTTACAGTGGCTTGATTTAAAAATTAAGAAAAATGGAGGAACCAATGTTTGGTCCATTGCATTTAATTAGTGTGTTTTTTGGGCCATGTTCCATCCAAAATAGGACCACAAATTGGATGGTCAGGATCAGATATTCTTATTTTTTAGTGATTTTATGGGAGAAACTCATGACATTGTTTACAAATTCAAGTCACACTATATTAGACTCAATCTTTATAGCTAGATACCTACATATATATATATATATCCACATGCAATTAATGGATGGTGACTTGCACGTTGCAGGCCACGAGTTTCTAATGAGTTAGGAGCAGGCAATGGGAAAGGAGGTTTGCAATCATTGTATCAGCAGCTACATCTTCAGTTACAGGGCTTTTGTTTTGGTTACTTATCATAGTATTTCATGGCAAGTTCCCCCTCTTTTTCACCACAAGCCCAATCATAGTGGATGCAGCTGAAAAACTTGCAATCCTATTGGCCTTCACCATGCTACTTTGGAAATTGGAGGTGAACAAATGTTTCATCTTGATTGTGGACTATGACTACAGGAAGGTAAAGATCTTGAGACTTTAGTGATTATGTGGAGATCAAATCCACATATTACGAGACCCCATATAAACAATCTCTTTTGGATAACTAGCTAATCAAAGGTCTATTCACATCTCTACTTATGTCGTAGAGTTGAATATAATACTAAAAGCCCTTTTATATAGACTTAAAAGCATATCATTTCTTCATTTCTACAGCAACTTTGGACTCCATATTCGACAAAGATGGGGACTGTAGAGGAGAGAGATGGCAACCCTTCTCAAACTAGTTGAGTGAAAGCCACCCTGTATCTGCAAACTGCCCCCTTTTTTGCCCCCTTTCCTAACATCAGAAGAAAGCAAGACACTATTGTGTTGCTTTGAATGGGGTTACATTTGGCCTTTTTTGGTAAATATAGAGATTGGCACCAATTCTACCCTAAAAAGAAGCAAATGGATAAAAAAAGCACAAAAATGAACAGAATAAGCTCCATTTCCAAATCCCACATAAAAACCACTCAAACTCGAAGAAATGCAACTACCTAACAGAGATCAAGAACAAGAAAAACACGATTTCAAGCTCACCTCCGGAATGTCGACAAAAGCTAGGGGTTGAGATCGAGATGCTTCATATGATGGAGAATCGATCGAGAAACGCTGTGATTTCCATGGATTTACAGAGATATAGACCTTGAAATCCGAATCTGCACTGGAAAACTTTGAAAAGGAGAGAAACACGAACATCAGAAACCTTAGATTTTTTCTTCTTCTGCACTTCTTCTTCTTTTGCTCTTGTTCATCTTCTTCAACACAAATGATTGATGAACCACAAAACCCTACAACTTCATCGACAAAAGGCTGTGAAAAAAAGTTGGAAACTGGTTATACTGTTTGGTCGACGAGAGAGGGATCGGATCTGGAGACTGTGAAAAAAAAAGCAATTTTGTAAAAAGAGATTTATGGATTAGGGATTCTCTGGCGATTTGAAGAGACCGGGAGAGCGAGCGATGGTCAGGGTTTTCTTGGGGTCGACGTCGTTTGGCAACTTTTAAAGGATCCCATTAAACAATGGCCTTGAGACCGCAGATGTGTATAAAATGAAATCAACTACATCATCATGGATGGGAACCATTTTCGGATTCCAGTCGTTTAAGGCCTGTTTTGACGTAGTGAGATGCACAATATTCAAGGTGAACTCTTGCTGGCTCTAGCTCTTTTTATTCGTTTCTCTTGATCCACTACACAATAGTCGGTAACACTAGCATGCTTGTCTCTTCACCATTCCTCAGCATTTGAAGCTTCGTCCTCACTCTTACAATTGTTCACAATTGTTCTGCCAAATCTGCTTCCCCCAACAAAACCCAAAGTAACTGACTTCCTGCTCCATATATGTGTACATTGTAATCCGATGTTCCTTAGATCGATAAAATCCACATAAATCTTCGTTGTCATGTGATCAAGTAGAGGTCCTTCCCGCAGACAACTCCTCCATTAATCGCTGAAATTTGACTCCAAATGATACTAACATCCCGCTAGGTCTACTCCACCACATGGTTGCACTTGTTGAAAATTCATGAATAATTCTCTGACAAAACTCATCAAATTCTAGAAATCTCTAACCCAAGACATCTCCTTGGAGCTTTACCAACTGAAAGTTGCCTCTAAACATTGATGATCTGCACTACTCTTGCACAGCTACAATATCCCCGGTCAAACATGGCGGTGAGATGAATCTGTGGTCGAGGTCTCTGATTTCGGTTGAAGATCTCAAACTGTCCAAACTTTTACTCGGCAACTTGTTCCTCTGACACAACCAACGTTCGAAGAATCCTTCCGTCAAACCCCTGACACTCATTAGATGTTCTAGCATAACCTTAAATCTGCTACTAATCTTGTCCATCAATGTCGGTCCAAGAAAATGAAAGTTTTGACTTATTCTGATGTATTGTAACTCTATATCTGTCGTAAAGCACTGCACCGGATGTCTTTAAATGCCAATTCTTCAAACTCTAGTCTTGTCATTCTGTCTTCCCTTGGCTTCGGAAAATTGGTGATGCTGAGTACTACAGATGTTTCTTACTTCAGGCAATGTCGTCCAAACCTCTGTACAACGATCAGCTCCTGACCATACGTGTTGGTCTACTACACATCACCTTAAACGGTTACAACTCAGCATTCAAATCTTAAAATTGTTCCAATCCACCTCGTTTTTTCAATCTTCTGCCTCTATCTCAGGTTCATCATCCTCAAGTCATGCACATGCGTCATTCTTCTTTGAATCTTTCAACCAGCCTTGTCCATAGGTTATGATTCTCCAGTTTTCATCTGTACATGTCCAAACTGATATTCCGAAAGTCGGTAAAGTCTGCAAAATCTCCTCTGTCATATAACCAGGTAACAATCCATTATGTCTACAGCTCTTTATACCACAAATGAAAGCTTACTTCCTATGATTTTAACCACACGTTGATGCATCCCGTTGAGTTGACTTCACCATCATTATAGAATCCTTTAAAATTCTCTAAGTGCATGTTTGGCATCTCTATTTTCCAACTCTATTTGTCTATTTGTCTAAATTGGACAGAGGTTGGAAAAAGTAGAGTGTTTGGTAGATGACTTTATCCTCTTCCTACTTTAGAAGAGTAGAGGCAAATCCTCTAAAATTGAAATGCCCACTTTCTGGGCATGTGAAAAATAGACGCATGGGCTCTAAAAAATGTAGAGGCGGAAGCTATTTTGTGGACGAAAATGCCCATAGACGGTGTTTGGTTGACACCGAAAATCTTTTGAACAAAAGACCCGGTTCGTTAGCAGAAGAGAAAACAAAACCCCCGTTCGTTATAGAGCTAGACAAAGGAAAGGAGAAGACGAAAGCCTCGATGCAAGAACATCATCTCGATCGACCTTCTCCTCTCCTCCGCCGGACAGTCGACTATACACTGGTATTCCTCCCCCTCTCTATTTCTCTGTTATTCATGGCTTCCACAAGGACTTTTTTTTTAGAGAAAGATAGTTTTAGGGTTCCTAATGGATTTTACTTTACTTTTTTTTCAGTTGATCAGACTAGACATCAAAACCCCCATAACCATAAAACCCAATCTGCAATACTGACTAGGTTGGATTGTTGGGGGTTGTACATTGGAGATGGAAGCAGAGAATAATTGCTTATCTTTATGTGCCTCCAGAATGGGTATATATTTTTACTTTGCCTTTTAGGCATGTCAGAGGAAGGTCATATAGATTTTTTACTTTGCATTTTAGTGGTTATGGAGAATAATTCCTCATTTTGATGTGCCTCCATAATTGTATATTTTTCACTGTGCATTTTAGTAGATCCTGTAGGGTTTTCATAAATATATGTATTAGAATTTCTTTCATGGATGTAGATTTCATTTTATCTTGATGTTTTTGTTGATTTGATGTAGTTCTAGATTAAATTCATGGCTTCCTATCCGATTTGTATGCAGGGCTTGCCTTGTGTTGTTAGAGTCAGCATTTTAACTAGAATATATTGGTCTTAAGTGACCTAGTTATTGCTCTGTTCAATCGTGATGAAAAGTGTGATATTGTTTTCCACAGTTCTTCTATGAATATGAATTGTTTGAATGTGAAAACAGGGCTTCCAGTAAGAAAATACACCAAACAACTCAGCTTCTCGATGATAATGAGCATAAATGAAGATCAAAAGAAGGCCCTTACCCTTTATGTGGCTTTTTTTTCTGTTATGTCTGTGGTTTTAGGTTTAGTCCTCATTTAAGTTCAAACCACCTAAATTTTTTGCTCAATTCTCTCTCTTAATCTAGTCCTTGTATCTTGTAGGTGCTTCATTTACAATGGAATATGGAAAGATGGGACTGAATGATGACATGTTTTGTATGAGTGCATGGGACCTAAGTTGGGCAAGGCATCTTTAGTTATGAAGAAAAAAAATATCAAAGTTAACTTCTGATAATTCAGTTTTATGAATGAATGGAGAGGAGCTATTGTTCTATTGGTGCTTGTATGAAAAATCTAATATCTTACAAGTGAGTTTCATAATAAAGATTTTCTCTCTATGCATCACATCTTGTGATACTTTCAGCTATACATGAATGACCGCTTCTTTTGTAATTGGCATGAAAAAATTAGTACTTGATGGCATTTACCTTATTGTTAACCAATTTTTTGTTGCTCTTGTTAACAAATGTTTATTGTTATAGGAATCCATATGGGAAGAAACAATTTCATAATACAAATGTGTATTGTTGTATTTAACTTGTTACTTTGACTTGATGTTAGTCTCTTCTACAATTTTGTATCAGAAGCTATGCTCAATTATTCCTTTCTGTGGTTTGGTTGGGGATTGCAGGAAGTGAATGGCTATAAGACTTGCTTAATCAATCTATATGAAGAAATACTCACATCAGATTTGCATGAAGAGAAACTCACATCATACAAATATGTGTATGATATTTATGGGTTGTGGAGATGAATGTTGTTGTTTGCAGGCTCTGGTTTGTGAGATGAGAGTTGGGTGTTTGTTTGTTGGGTTTTTGTAGATGCTTGTAAAGGTATTTGAAAGGCTTAGATGAAGTGTGAAAAAAGCTCAAAAGCACAAGACTGGAACAAATGCAAATGACAACTAGATGAAGATGTCACAATCATCTCAACCTTTGCATTGGTTGGTAATTATTTGTTGTTCGTAAATTAAGGAATCAAGGGAATCAAATGGTGTCATTTACTGACATTCTTCCTTTCTATTTTTAGGATAGGAGTGCCCGGAGCAACTTTTGAAGCAAAGAGCTGAAGAGACTATATGTAACTTGAGCACGATTTCTTCAACTATGGAGTGAAAGTTTTAAATTTGTGTTTTTTTAAGGGTGGGGTTCATTTTCAACCAACTATTTTGTTAGGTTGGATTTATTTTGTTGAAAGGATGTTTGAATATTAATATGAAGTGGAATGAATTTTCTTGTTTTATTTTTAGATGGTTTTGGAATGGAAATGGATGTTGGGTGTGTAGTAGATGGGTGTGTGATGATGGAATGATGGAGATAGTATACAATTGTGTTTGTTGTTGTAATTTTTAAATTGTTTACAAGTTACAAGCCATATTATGATGGAAATGGTTATAGTTTTCAAATGATAAGAGACTATGATGTTATGGTATGTGTGTAGAGGGCATATTTTGATGAAAATGTGCATAAGTTCATTTTTACATAATGATAGAAGATACCTTTTTTACATAATGATAGAAGATACCCCTTTAAAAAGAGGCAAACCCCTAAAAGGGGTAAATAGAGGGCATACGAAACGGTTTATTTGAAGTAGACCCGTTCATTACCAAACACGTTTTTTTGTTATAGCCTCTTTTTTTATAGCACTTTTTTAATGGCTCTATTTTGAACAGTCAGTCAGAAAAAGAGTAGAGATGCCAAACAAGGCCTAACACTTCTCCAACAAAAGTTCATCGAAAATCAAGAAATTTCTAGCTTTTGGCATCCACTTGAAGCTCTATCAACTGAAAATCACCTCAAACTTCCTGGAATCCACCATTTGTCTGGTTTCTGAAGTCTTTCAACTTAGGAAAATATTCCAAGTTTATCCAAAAATCCAAATTTACTTGCCTGACGCACCATCTGACGGTACACGGTACACGATCAACTGTAATTAGGTCTCAATATGTTGTTCACATTCCTTACAGACTAACAACAGCTCACAAATCCCTTCGCTAGCTCCATCTATGACATCGAAAAGTTGAAGACTCTGCCAAAGTCCTTCGAGATCCACATGCTAAGTCCACAGAACTCTGACTCTCTGGTGCAAAAACAAGAAAAAGGTACTAAATGTGGGTGAAGAGATATTAAAACCTCCTCCACTAGAACAGAATTTGGTCCCCCAAATTCCTTAACAACAACGACAAGAAAACGAGACAAAGATAGTCTCCCCCACTAGAAGAAAAACAAACCCAAACTTATAGAAACAATGGCTAGCAAAAAAAACACCCATACGGTCTAACGAGTCCTCACAACACATCTTAAGGTTCCTAGAGTGTTTTATTTTCTAGAAACTTGCCCGCTCTGATAACAGTCTATCATAACCCCAAACTCAGGCCCTGCAATGGCCCGACCATGGGGAACGTCAATGGGATTAAGTTATAATTATATTTCTCCCAAGATCCACGTGTATGAGGATGACAAATCCAAACACACTCTGAATATTTTGCGAAAACTTTCGTGGCATTAAACCCATAGTCTGTGGCCATCGGATTCCATGTCACACTCACCCACGAACATAAAGCTATCATATCAAGAGCCATATCAGACTGGAATAAACCACCACAACAAAGTACATAGCTGACAGTAACAGGAAAATACATTCCCATATATGTTCAAGTTACAAATATCAGTGTATATTGATTACAATTCTGAGAAAAAGGCTAATAAAAGACATACAAATAACAAGATAAATAAACACTACCCCACATGTGACATAGCTTCGATGTCAAGCTCAATGTCTACGTGACATAGCCGACACTACAACCTGCAGACTCATGGCTCCATAGCCAACACAAGCACTTAGCTCGGAGCCAAGAAATCTGGACCTGAGTACCAAAATAGTGGGTCGGACACGACAGTCTGGCAGGTGGGTGAAAGGATAATAAATATGCTGAAGAATAAAACTTATTATAAATCATGTCATTTGATCAAAAGCTGCATATAATTAACATGTGTGAAAATCATGGATATGTGACGAATCCTGTATTCATGTAAAACGGGTGTAATATTTGACAAAACATGCATTCACTTAAAACATATGTAAAACAAGGAGATCTGACAAAATAAGTGTTCATTTAAAACATCTGTAAAACATGGATATTTGACAAATCGGGTGTTTCATCACATTACAAACCCAGTCCATATGCAGACCTTGCAAATTGCC
Organism: Litsea cubeba; assembly: GCA_012931725.1. NCBI lineage: Eukaryota > Viridiplantae > Streptophyta > Magnoliopsida > Laurales > Lauraceae > Litsea > Litsea cubeba. Next base: position 54,318,137 of record CM022952.1, on the reverse strand, counting down.
CTTCTTTAGCGGAGCCACAATCGTGAGGACAGATGGCAACCACATAAAGCTAAATCCCCTATTACTAAAGTGATGAGAGTACATCGGGGTGTTGATCTCAGACACACGAAGTGGTGAGAGTCAACGAAATATATAAATACATATAACTATACGAGACCACGGATGCGGATCGGGTATCGGGACGGGACGAGATCCAAGCTGCAGCCGGCAGGAACGGGAGGGGGACCTCCAAGTCGGTAGATCAAGCCGACAAGGTCATCCAAGCTCAATGGTGCCGACTCATAGGTCACATGAAAGAAATCGGGACATGTACAAATGTCTGTATGATGTGAAACACATAAACAGGCTGAACGGGGTGCCCATAGGCACAAATATCACTCTTGTAACGGGTCATGCATAAACGGAGCTGGAAAAATGCTAAGAATGCAAGTTCGGTATTTTTCATGGCATGACTAGTCATGTAGTATGAATTTCGGGAAGTACACATAAAAATTTGGGTAAAAATAGAACATAGATGGATTTCCATAAATTCCCGGACCAAGCATTGAGGGTTCGAGATTTAGATCAATGTGTATAAGGGTCTCGTATGTCGGTTTTGATATTGACTTGGTACACCATGAGATTGGAGACATTCCGAGCTCCCTATACACATTGGCAAGCCCAAAAGTCCTCAATGAATCTTCGTGATGGGGTTTCTTTCTCAATCGGGCTCCATACAACACCTCCTCGGTCTCACAATTGGATTGGGGCTCCGAACAAACCTCCCCAAGCCTTTACACATCAGTCCCATGCTCCTAACATAGCCCTAGGCCAACAACACACATGGCTCGAGCGGACCCGAAGTTTGCTCTAGCCATGTGCTCTCTGGATGGGTTAGCCTAAACGAACTGACCCAAGTTAGGTTGGCTCGAGCGAACTTGACAGTTCTCTCGAGCCAACGGTCCTCTGGATGAGGTTCGCTCGAGCGAACTGTCCAGAAACTACACTGAAGTGCATCCCGGGCTCCTTCCTTTCTTCTCTTGCAAATCTCTTTTAGCCTCCAATCCTTCACATAATTGAGGGCATATGACCACCTCCACACCACACTTAATCCACCATAAAAAACTCCCCCAAAATACATCAAATCACCTCCCTTCCATCCACATTCAATCACAAGGGACCCATCATATATGAAATCCATGGTAACACAAGGAAATAAGATCTATCCAAAACAAGATATGCATATTTCCAAGACATTTAACAAGAGAGAAAAATACTCATTAATATGTGTATTTCGAAATCAATATAAATCATAGCAAGAAGTAAGTATTAAAGCATCAAAACCATTAATGAAATAAAGCTTTTCTCATTAAACATGATAATAATCAAAACAATCCATTATCCACTTGCTTTGGCCTCCAAGATAGCTAAACAAGCTCCTAATCACACTCCAAAGCCACAAATCACCAAGATACACAAAAACCCCCAAAATAAAACCCATTAAGAACCCTAGATAGCCAAAAATCAAGAAAGACAAGAAATGGGGCACACAAAGCTATTGAAATGGAATCTAAGGCCTGCCATTGCACATGATAGAAAATGGGAAGGAGTCCTTTCCTCTAAGGCCATCAATCAACAAGAAAGAGCTTGAAATAGGGGCTACCTAGCTAAGATTTGCACAAGGATGATGTCCATGGGAAGCTAGAAGGATGGAGAAGAAGAAGTTGAGCTCTAATCTCCATTTTTGCAAGGTTCGGAAATGGATTTTGTGAAAGGGAGCAAGAAGAAGGAAAGACAGGGAAAAATCCTAAGGAGCTAAAGCTCCTATCCCTCACAAATGGCTGGAACGAATGGGAGAAGAAGGGAGGGCTGCCCCTTTTTATAAAAGGGCAGGTGTGGGCCTCACCATCACTTAAATTTATCAGGATAAAACATCGATTTTTGGGCCCCGGATGCGATCAAGGAAGAAGAGAAAAACGTTTCTCCAAAAAATATATTCTTCAAAAAGTATATATTTCAAGGGTTTTGGAGACATCGAAATTTATGTCCATATTTAATGTGAAAAATCCATTTTGCCCCCAGTGCTGGAAAAAACTGATTTTCGGGGCTTCGAATCGGTACAGAGTAAACACAAAAGTTTTAGGAAATAATGAGATTAGTCAAACGAAGACGAAGGGGAATTTTTGGAAATCACGAAGAATCTCCCTTCATTGACCACGCAAATAAGTAGGACCCTAGGTCACTGTCTAGGTTCACTGGCTCTCAAAACTTTCCAAAGCTAATGAAAAGGCATTCTAACTCACAAACTCAACCAAATAACCACTAATCCCACTTAGAAATCTAATCCATAAATAAATGAACACTAATCCCGGAAATTAGGGGTTGGGGTCTCACAACAACCATATATTTTTCACCGATCATATGATTGTTGCAACCACTATCCAAGTACCAGACATTCTCAATTGAACTGGATAAGCATGAGAGAAACACATTTTCACTAGCTTCATCAATTTCGTTTTCTTCATGAAAATTTGCTCTTTTTTTTTTTTGTACTAACAATCCTTCTCAACCTGTCTAGTTTTTTTACAATGTGAACAATGAGGTACATTTGAGTCATTGTTTTTGTACCAACAATCTTTTTCGATGTGTTCCCTTTATTGCAATTATAACTTTGAGGTTTTTACAATTATAACATTAAGAAAGTTCATGATTACCTTTGTTGGAGTTTCTCTCATTCCCATCATGCTTGTTTCTTGCTTGCCCTCTTCCACGGGAATCTTGCCTCACGCGTATTTGGCCATTTTGTCTTTTCTTTTACTAAACTTTTGCATGGTCACTCAATCCTTTTTTTTTAAATCTAGTGTTGACGAAAAAACCTGCTCCACTGATTTTTCTGCATTTCTAATCAACCTTTCTTCATGAGTTTGAAGAGAACCCATTATTGACTCAAGGACATGGTAGCTAGATCCTTTGACTCTTCAATTGTAGCTGCAACATGATCAAATTTAGGAGAGAGACTTCTTAATACTTTTTTTTAATTTGATTCACAATTGTTGTGACTCATGAAGTTTTTTTCTAATGGGCTCAGAATTTTTCATTATCAAAGTCTCACTCATGACGGAGGACTTGTAATCTCATCTTACAACTTGACTTGACCCTTTTTGAAGATGTAGGTCTCATTATCCTCGAGAAATTCTTTTAATCCAAATCTTGTTGAATGTAGAAAAGTGCCTTGTAATGCAGTGAGATCCAAGAAGGATAGGGCCCCTAGTGGACCCCACCAAGGATGATTTGCTTTATTAAATAGTTTGGTAATTTTTGCAATTTGATGTAATATCTGATTTGACTTAATCAGAGAGATTTTAGGGATTTGATTTACTTAGAGATTTTAGGGAGTGATTTTAGGAATCGCTAAGTAATGATAATTTCTTTATTTAGACCATTCTTTTATTATAAATAGAGAGGAATGCTTGATTGTAAGACATCTTATATTCTCAATAAGATTTTCAGAATTATTCTTGTGAGTTCCCCTTTGGGTATTTTCCCCTAAATGATCTTATGTAGTGTTTGGTTCGCCGGAATGGTTTCAGGCGAGAGTGGAATGGAGAGTGGAATGGAGAGTGGAATGAGTCTGGAATGGAATGAAGCAGGAATGACATTTGGTTAGACTGAAGAATAAATCCAGTAATGGAATGCCCATTCTTGTTCTTACGTTTGGTACGATGGAATGATGCCCGGAATGGAATAATACCCTCAACTACCATTGTCCCCTAAGTCCTTGCATCCAACCGCATCGCCCGAATCTGAGAAGAGGATCGCCGCCCAGTGTTGGAGGCATTTGGAGGGGTGAGGGCAGTGGAGATGGGGAGAGTGGGGGAAGGGATTATGACAATCCATTTCTATGATGTGAGGCAGGCGCAGGCGGCGATGGTGGAAAGTCAGGGGCAGCACATGCGGCAGCAAGGCCTGTTGGGGCAGCCTTACTGGGCGACGATGGGACGGAATTCTGGTGGGGGTGGTGAGGCCTCTGTTGCCCGTGCCCGTGCTTGGGAAGAGAGTTTGTTGTTCTGAGGGCTGAGATTGGAGAAGGGGATGGGAATAATCAAGGGATGCTTGTGGTTTTTACCATTGGATTTGGGGGTTTCTTCTTGCGAGCTTAAATAGATCTTCAAAGCTTTTGGTATGAATAAAAAGGAAGAGAAAAGGAGGATCGAATGATGACCTAGACCACTGATCTAGTGGGCCTCATAAATGGGTTTTTTTACGAGCGTGGATCAAAAATGGGTTTGGATCTTGCAGTCGCAGTCGGTTTCTAGAGAGGAGAGTAGTCTATGCGCTGATCAAAGTGGAGAAGCCGTTGGTGTAGTTCTTCAATAGAGAAGAAGACTTTAGTTACAAAGTTCTCAGGCGCTGCACGCTGTACAGGAAGAGGATCCGGATTTCCAAACCAGAAATTGCAGAGGCCTCACGTCTCCGGACTCCCCACTGTTCGCTGCCGGAACCGAAGAAGACATCCAAACTCCGGACTCCGAACTCATGCTCATTGTTGCCTGAGGAGGAGGAGGGTGGAAGAGGGTGGAGGGAAGGGGGGGGCATTTTAGTCTCAGGAAAGTTTTAGGCAGTAATGGAATGTCCATTCCTTCCCCTCCCCGATGGAATGATGATTCCCTCAAATAAAGGAATGATGATTATGGTCATTCCGTCACTTTTTACGAACCAAAATGCGGTAATGATCATTCCGTTAGAATGATCATTACATTCCAACCTTCATTACAGTGAACCAAACGCTACCTTAGGGTTTTGCGTCTCAGGGCTCGATCTCACCGTCGAAGCTGTAGATCTTCATTGTGATCGTGGATGCGCCATCAATTGGTATCAGAGCCGAAGAGCAATCGCCAGGGAGACTCTGACCTTCCCGTAATTCCCCTCCGTCCAACCATCCTCCTCCATTCATCATCATCCTGTCCACCGAACCCTTTCCACCCACCCTCCATCCATCATTCGAATGTCTTTCTCCAAATCACAATCACAGTGGCCGAACCATAAGCACCAAAACCCCAAAACCCAATCACTGAACCATCTAAGAATCCATTACATCCTGTCGACCCCAACTCGACCCAACCCAAACCTTCCCGTTGCAAGCAACCCCTCCATCGAACACATCCAAGCCCTACCCCATAGACAACCAGAAACCCTCCCAACAGAAACCCCACACCAAGTCCTGCAATCCCCACCCTCACATCTTCGCCAACACCAGCCATCCCAAAGCCCTCGGTCACAAGCCCCTCCTTTCCAATATCTGAACCCATTCATATACCCCAATCCCACACCACATGACCCCTTTTCCCCATCCCAAAGAGACAAAGAGAGAGAGAGAGAGGAGTAGAAAGCAGCAGAGAAAAAACACAGAGAGAGCAGAAAAAGGAAAAGAAAAAGGAAAGAGAAGCAAAAATGAAAAGAAACATAAAGCAGCAGAGAAAAAGAGAAAATAAGAAAGCAATAGAAAACAAGAAAGAGAAGAAGATAGGAGACATAAAAAGAAGAGAATAAGAGAGGAAGAAAGAAGAATAAGTAGCAGAAGGGGAGAGAGAGAGAGAGTTGAGTTAGAAGAGTAGCTGGCACCACTCATCGTCTCCAGCCAGCAGTGGACAGCGCACAATAGCAGCCAGCATCTTCACTCCACCGAGGCCACTTCATCACCACCTCAGCTCCATCCCCATCGCCAAAGCTGTCTTTTGTTTTGTTTGAAATCAAAATAGTAAGCTTTTCTCTCTTTTTTTATTTCCATCTTGCAGAAATTCTAAGGCAGAAGAGTTCCATCTCCATTGTGCTTCCTCTTGCACCATTAGAGTCAGATTTTTCTGAGTTGGGCTAGGCCTGAGTTCTAACCTAACCTGAACCCAAGCCTAGTGTTACACCCCGTCCCGAATTAATGAAGATTAAGGCTAATTAATTGAGATTGATCCTAATTAAGCATGATTAATAGAGTTAATGAAAAAAGAGAGACAAATAAGTCTCTAATGACTGAATTAAGCATAATGAAATGAATTTGAATGAAGTTAAAATCATTGATTTGAATTGAGGCTTAAACAAGTAGAAAAAAAGGACTTCCTCGAAAATACGAATTTTCACGTATTTCATCGAATATGGTAAAATTAGATACCATCGTGTGTATCTCAATTAATACAATAACTTTCATAACATACTCGATTAGTTTTGACTTAAGATTAGTCAAGTGAGCCCTCATTTGACTTAAAGTGGAAATGAGTAAAAGGAATGGGTCTTATGTGCAAAAAGTATCTTATAAGGTTGTAGTGAACTCTTTCCATCTCAATAGTAAGCCCTAGGAAACTTCTTTCTCTCTCTCTCCTTCCATTTTCTTTATCAAGTGTGATTTGAGAGTGGCTCAAGTGATTCTTAGAGAAAGACTTCATCTTCTCCCCCACCTTGTTAGCTTGAAGGAAACCTCAAGATCTCTTTCCATTGAACCACAAGTGAGTAGATAATCCCTTTTATAGAACTTTCAAGTTCTAATGTATGGTTTAGAGAGATTTCTTGCACCAATAGCTCATTGTATGCTTCTTTTACATGTTTTATCAAAATAGGATTTGATTAGGAAGAGTTTGACCTCAAATCAAGCTTAACTAGAGGGGTTGTTGTTCAAAATCTTCAAGAGAGGCAAGTATACATAGTTCCTATGTGACATATGTTAATGTTATGCATATTTCATTGATTGTAAGTTTTATGCAATTTTCCACTATGGTTTAGGATGGATTATTTTGTGATTAAATGATGGATTAGAAGTGTTGTAATTGTGAGGAATGATGATTGAGGATGGGAACAGGAGGTTCCATGATTTACTTACACGTTTGAGTGATTTTGACTGAAAGAAGAAAATGCTCAGAATTTTGGAACTGGATTTTTGGAGCGGTCGCTCGAGCGAACTACCTTCTATATTGCATCCGCTCGAGCAAACAATAGTCCGCTCGGCGACCCACTCCCTGGATGGGCTCTGCTCAAGCCGAACCAACTACCGCTCGAGCGCAACTTGGCCCCTATCAGATTTTGTCCAATTGAGTTCTTGGTGGGTCTCATTTTCAAGCCAGTCGATCGGACCGTTTCGGGTTTCGTTCAATTGTGGATGCTTCCTATGAGCATAATCACTCTCTAATTTAGTTTTAGAAACAAATTATAATGTGATTAGAAGTTAATTGAATTAATGAACAATAAAATAAGATTTCGAGTGATTGAACCATGAGTTTAATAAAGTATTGAATGTTTAATTGATTATAGACTAAACCTCCATGAGTGATAATTATGGGGACTCTAATGTACACATTATTTAAATGCGATGCCCATCAAGAATAGCACGTACATTAGATAAGCAAGGGTTGCACTCAAATGGTTGGTTGGAATTAAGAAAGAAATGAGTGGAATTGTTAATTATCCGAATTCCCTCATTGACTCGTATTTATGTTCATATTGTAATTAATATTGTTGAACTCTAGTGCAATGTCTAGGGTGATTAGTATAATGTTTGGTCCTTTTAATTACTTTAATCGACTTAGTAAACTGAATTGAATCCAAAAATGAATTTATGTATTAACTCTTGAGTCTAGCATTGAGTCTGGCACTACATAGTTATTTCATTAATAAGAATTGTAAATGATTATTCCTACTGCATGTGGAAGATGGATTGGGAGCGTTCTGGAGCTCCATGGTGATGCTAGTTGTCCCTTGCCCGGGCACTAGTAGATCCCACAACATTGAATGAATATTGAATGAACGTCATTGAAAGGATATGACTAAATGATACCTTTCATTTGGAAGATGATTCCTTCCTTTGAGGGAAGATGGAAAAGTGAAATGTAATGAAATGAATGCTATTGTTGTTGCCAATTTGTTTATATCTATTAATTGACTCTAATGATATTATTATTAAATGAATTGTTAGAATTGATAGAAATGTGATTGAATGGAAATATATTCATTAACATGTGATATCATAGAACTACATGTACATTGCTGAACCGTCGTGTTCATTAGTATTATTGATGGCATTACAGGCCCATTTGCCGATGCCGACCCTACAGCGACCCCAACGCCAATGGAGGAGACCGCTCAGGTTCCTCCAGGAGGTCTGATCGAATGGAACCGACGGGATGCCATTTGATATGGATACCCGAGTGCGTCATGGACGAAGATCCTTTATTTTGGGAAATTCTTTTGGGATAGTTTAAATACTTTTTGAAGGAAATTATTTTGGAGAATTCAATTTATGGTCACCTTGCATTGTATTTAAATATGCAATGGTTGACAAACATTTCATGTACAAGAACCTTACTTTTATATAAGATTGTATGTTAGTAGATGAACAATGTTAAATATATATGTTTTCCACAATTTGTATATTGACAAGATGATTGAATAATTATTCTTTGTATTACCGTTTAACTTCGGTTGATTCGGGGTTTACGCGAGTAAGTATGGACCGCGATTCGGGGATTATCATATCTCGGGCCCGGGTCGTGACATACTTATTGTATGGTATTAGAGCGAGTTTAAGGGACTAAGTTAAAAACTTTGAAAAGACTTAGAAATGTGAGAACGTGTGAGGAACATTATGCGTGTTCAAATCCACTCTTGGGTTTGTGTTAATGCTTCGCTATATGTGATGGAAGTATGAAATGTGTATCTTACCTTCCGTATTGTTTACAGCATGGCATCAGGATCGGGAAGTGATGACTTCGTTGAAGTCGTCATTGGTTCACCTTCCCTCGCGGTGGCAGATGCTGATGCTAGGTTTACTGCCATTCTGGAGCAGTTAGCCGGGAGTAACAAGCAAATGGCTAGAAGCCATGAAGCAAAGATGGCCACGCAAGCACTACTGGCTAAAAGCAATGAATAAATAGCTAAGAGCCATGAGGCACAACTGGCTATGCAAGCCCAAATTGACTCCATGTTGCAAATATAGAGCCAGATGCAGGCTCAATTGCTGACTCCACCGGTAGCACCCGTTCAACCACCTCAAAATATGGGAACACGGGTGGTGGTACAATCAAAAGAAAAGGATCCTAATATCCTCTACGAGCAATTCCGGAAGAGAGGAGCTACAGAGTTCCATGGCACTGAGGGTGTCATTCAAGCTGATGAGTGGTTGGAACACATCGAAGATGTGTTTGGCACAATCACTTGCTCACAGAAGCAGAAAGTCTTGCTTACCTCTTCCATGTTGAGAGGAATAGTGAACACTTGGTGGAAGAGTGTCAAGGATATACTCTTAGGAGTTCCAGCAGCTAAGATGTGGGAATCCTTCAAGAAATAGCATGTCACGTCCCCCGAACCCGATTAAAGGATAAACCGGATTCAGGGAGTGAAATTTAGGACTAATTAAAAATTTTGTCATTTAGTCCCAAAGATCGTAAGTCCGCTGTGAGGATATTACATTTCAAGCCTCAAGACATTAATAAATTGCAGAATTAATACAATCTAGACATATGGAATATCATATAATGAATAATACTTCTCATTAAATATTAATGTTACAAGAGTAGAATAAACAAAGTTAAAGAGTTAAATCAATTTATTACATTGGCCATCCCAATAAACAAGGCCAATAAAAGAAAGGAGCAAACGCCTTATTCATCAATGCCATAAAAACTGCTGGGGCGTTCGTCAACCCGAAAGGCATCACAAGAAACTCAAAATGCCCATATCTCGTCCGAAATACAGTCTTAGAAACATCCTTGTTCCTGACTCGCAATTGATGATAACCGGAACGCAGATCTATCTTCAAAAAGAATTGAGCTCCCTGCAACTGATCGAATAGCTCATCGATCCTCGGTAACAGGTACTTGTTTTTTAACAAAGACTTGATTCAACTGTGTGTAATCAATACACATCCTCATAGTCCCGTCCTTCTTCTTCACAAATATCACCGGAGCTCCCCACGGTGAAACACTGGGCCTGATGACAACTTATCCAACAGATCTCCTATCTGAGTCTTCAACTCCTTCAATTCTATTGGTGCCATCCTATACGGGGCCTTCGAAATAGGTACTGTACCTGGATGTAATTCTATCGTGAAAACCAACTCACATACAGGTGGTAAAACCAGGGAACTCATCCGAAAATTCTAGCACAAAAACCGTGAGGCCCGTGGACCAAAGCGGACAATATCATGCATGTGTGTAGGGTGGGGCATTACAAATGGTATCAGAGCCGACTCTCGACTAGTTCGAGTGTGGGTCCCCTGCCATGGTCTGGTGCAAGTGGGCGGGTTTCCATGTGGACGGGCCAAGAGGGTTGGCAGTTGCATGGAGTGCTTAAAGTCCATAGTGTCCGATCGAGACACTAAGTTTGTCTCTCTCATTTTTGGTCTACTTTCTAGCCATCTATGGGTACTTCAGTTAAAAGTTCAGTACAACTTAACACCCTCAGACAGATGGAATAGTCAGAGTGTACCATTCAGACACTGGAAGATCTCCTCAGAGCATGTGTTTTGGATTTCAAGGAGAGTTGGGATGAGAGTTTTGGCTCTATGTGAGTTTGCCTACAGTAACAGTTATCATTCAAGTATTGGTATGGCACCATTTGAGGCATTGTACGAACGGAGATGCAGGACTCCGGCATGTTGGGAGGAAGTAGGAGTTCGGAGTTTTCATGGCCCCTCGGAGATTGCTGATTCCAGTGAGAAAGTCAGAATTGTCCAGATGAGAATGAAGGAGTCACGTGATCGTCAGAAAAGCTACGCAGATAAGAGACGGAGACCTTTAGAATTCCAAGTTGGGGATATGGTTTTCCTGAAAGTGTCTCCGATGAGAGGTGTTGTCAGATTTGGGCAAAAAGGGAAGCTTGCTAAGAGGTTTGTGGGACCGTTTGAGATCAAGAGTAGGATTGGAGACGTGGCTTATCGTTTGGTGCTACCACAAGAGTTAGCCGGTGTGCACGACGTTTTTCATGTTTCAATACTTCGGAAGTACATTCCAGATCCCACTCATGTATTACAGCACGAGCCACTTTAGCTACAAGCAGATGTCACCTACGTGGAGCGGCCAGCGCAGATCATTGACACTAAGGAGATAGTGTTGCGTACTAAGACCATCCAATGGGTCAAAGTACAGTGGGAGAACCATAGTCCGGAGGAAGCTACGTGGGAGCTGAAGGATCATATTCTGAAGGCGTACCCTTATCTTTTTCCAGATGAGGTATGTTTAGCATTTGGGGGACCAAATGTTCTTTTTATTTGTGAGAGTTGTAAGGTCCGTGACCCTATTGGGTCAGTTTGGCCCAATATTAGGCCCTGACCTATTTACTTATTATTATTATTTATTTATATTTTTAGATATTTAAGTGAGTTTAGATCATAGCGAGTTTCTTTTAGCCTTAGATTAGTGTCTGCGAAGTTTCGTTCGATTCTGAGTTTCGTTTGCTCATAGCAGAGCGGTAGTTTGCAATTTAGGGAAAATTGAGTGTTTTTTCCGAAATATTTCAAACGCCGTGACTTTTGGGTTCGTTGGAAAGATTTCGTCACGCTGATCACTTTTGTCTCTTGACTCGTCGCAATCCGACGATCAGAAACCCTTCAAGTGATCCATTCGTCACCGGACCCACTAAATGGGTAACTTAGTCTTTTTCCTCCTTCTCTTCTTCTTAATCAGGGATTAACCCTAATCCTTATTCGTTCTCTGCAATGAAAGCAACCACAGCCCCCATTTCTTGTTCTTCCTTTCTCATGCCAGAACTCTACCCTAAAAGATTCCTACTTGAAGATCCGATCTGTTAAACTTCTTCCTCTCGATCTTCTCTTTCTTCCGGTATAGATTTGGTAAGACTTCTCTCAATCTCATATTTTCATATTATCTTTCCTTTGGTTAGATTAGGTCTGATCTTAATTCTTTTCCTCCATTTCTTCTTCTTGGCTTCCTAGATTTCGTTTTTATCAGTTTAGATTCATGTGTTTCGTGGTAGAAAGCTTCTCCTCGAATTTTACCCAATTTCCAATCTTCTTCTTGGTTGTGGCAAGTAGATATGCAAATTATAATTCATATGACTGTATTGTTTTTCTATTGATTGATGATGCTTTCATGTTAGATTACCTTAATTCCAAGCCTGTTCTTAATTGGGGATTATTATGCTTGATATTGATTTGGGTTGGTTAATTTTAATTGGTAATCATTTATTGTAAATTTGATTCAATGGAATGGGAATGGAATGTGGATGGAATGAATTGTTGGGAGAGCAGGAGGCTCAATTTTGTGCAGGATATAGCCATTGGAAAGGTTTAACAGAATGGAGATGATTTGGAACAAATAGAACTAAAAAATTCGACAAAAGCACTTTCTGCACACAAACGTTCGAACACTTTTCCTAAACGTTCGAACTCTTGAGCTCTCGCGAAATTGGCCTGGGACGAACGTTCGAACACTTCTCCGAACATTCGAACTCCTGGTAATTGACCGATTTTAGGCAGATCTTCCAACGGTCAAACTTTTGATCCGTTCGTCGGAATTTCACGAGCTATATACCGTTGGAAAGCTCTTGGAACATAGAATCCAAGTTCTGGTTCACTACGATCGGAGATAGGGAAGTGATGTAATTACTCAAATTAATGAACTAACTATTGTTTACTTGGGAATGAGACTGTTTAACCTAGGTTTGGGCCTTAGATGTTGGAAACCATGAAATTACTCTCACTTGACCATTAATGGGGACTGAAATCGAAACACGTGGCTTGGTGTGAATTCGATGGGTTGTCTAGGTATTCGTGTATTACATATGGCATAACCGAATGTATATGGAACTGAACCAATAGATGCTTAACATGATTGTACACCAAGGGATTTTCTTAGAAGCATTGTTGATCCAACTTCCATACGTACTCTGTTAGAACACGTGGGGTACAGGGATGACACCACTTGCCTAGGATTGAATTGTAATTTCTCTTGACTGATGACTTGTATCCGTAGTTTATATTCCTTATACACTCTCTTGGTATAAAATAATCAATTAACTATGAAACATAAATTGTAGGATTTAGGATTTGGACCTGACTTAGAGTATACCTTAGGAACCTGTGTCTTGTATTGATAAACATGACTGGGTAGCAATGAAAGGGATTATCACGTGGATCATTTGTCTTGTATTGTCTTGAATGAGATAATCCATAAGATCATGTCTTGTACATTGAACTAGCCAGACTTGCTTGTCATGTTTTCCTTGTGTCAACACCACTATATTATTATTTGCATATCATGGCCATCTGCAGTTTGGGGTTTTAATGACGAACCGGTTACTCGGTTGTCGGGGTAGGCAGTCGGCATAGGACGGCATCCATGGCGTTGAATAGCTGGGAGCGGGTTAGGACCGTGCTACTATTCCCAGGACCGGGAGTTAGGATCCTACTGGAGCCGGACTTTGGCGTCAGTAATCCGGATTGGATTGTTACTAGTACCCCAGGAGGTGGCTTTGGACATCCTCGGAGTCTCCCTCTTATTCTTGTTTTGCATTGCATGGATAGTGGTTATTGTTAGATGGTTGCTAGGATCTTGTTATTGTTTCCATATATTACTCTCGCTTTATGCCTAGTCTCGCATTCCTTGTATTCATATGATCATGTACTTGTCATTAATCCATATTTGATGCATGTCATGTTCATTATGCTTTGTTTATCTATTGTTCAACATGTCGTTGACTCTGTTCCTTGGTGTGCTGACACATCAGGTGAGTACTACTATGAGAAGCAGACCGGTGAGAAGATCCCAGAGGATCTCCAACCAGCAGAGGAGGAACGAGAGTGGCGTGCCGATGACGCAGAGTAGCATCATCATTCCCTGCACTAGAGCGATTCATCTTATCGTTTGGTGCTACCGCCGGAGCTAGCGGGCGTGCACGACGTATTTCATGTCTCAATGCTTCGGAAGTATATTCCAGATCCCACTCACGTGTTGCGGCATGAGCCACTTCAACTTCAGGCAGATGTCACCTACGTAGAGCGGCTGGCGCAGATCATTGACACTAAGGAGATTGTGTTGCGTACCAAGACCATCCAGTGGGTAAGGTACAATGGGAGAACCACAATCCGGAGGAAGCTACGTGGGAGCTGAAGGATCAGATTCTAAAGGCATACCCTTATCTTTTTCCAGATGAGGTATGTTTAGGCATTTGGGGGACCAAATGTTCTTTTTATTTGTGAGAGTTGTAAGGTCGTGACCTTATTAGGTCAGTTGGGCCCAATATCAGGCCCTGGCCCATTATATTGTTATTATTATAATTATTTATATTTTAGATATTTAAGTGAGTTTAGATCATAAGCGAGTTTTTTTAGCATTAGATTAGTGTCTGCGAAGTTTCGTTCATTTTCGAGTTCGTTTGATCATAGCAGGGGGGTGGAATGTGATACCCCAGAGTCCCACATCGACTATAGAGAGGAAAGTGATTGGAATTATATGTAGAGTTTACACCCTTACCTTGCATGAGGCCTTTTGATGGGTTGAGGCCCATCAAAAACAAAATCGTGAGGCCCGTGGGCCAAAGCGGACAATATCATGCATGTGTGTAGGGTGGGCCGTTACACAGTTTGAAAGGAAGTTTGTGCCAGAGCACGTGCAACAAAAGAAGGAATCATAATTCTTAAATCTGAAACAAGGGCAGATGACAATGTTTGCATATGTGCGCATTTTCTCACAGCTGTCAAAGTATGCTACTGATTTGGTAGATACGGAAGAGAAGAAGTGAAGAGGTTCCTCAATGATTTAAACCCTTCATATAAGAAGATGGTAGTGGCATCAAATAAGCCCACTACATTTGACGATGTAGTAGATTTACTGCTGAAGAAGTGCACGTAGAGGAATCTGCTGATAATGCAAAGAGGAGTAGTAGTGGTGTTACTAGCTCCTGGTCTAAAAGGGAGGGCTATTTAAGAACAAGGATAAGAAGTAGAAGTTTGTGCAAGGACGGAGAACAAACCGGTCTGTGAGACTTGTGGAAAAGCTCACAAGACTAAGGCATGTTGGAGAACCACTTGAACTTGTCTGATCTATGGTTCTTTGGAACACAAAATGTCTCAGTGTCCAAGAGCAAGGAAAGACAATAGAGCTCCATACCAGGAGCATGCTCAAGGACAAGTAGTGATTCCTGCTCCTCCACAACAGCTAGCCTTGCCAGCACCTCCTGTTGGAGCACGACAGTGGCCACGTCAAGGACCTCAGCGTCAGTGGCAGTAGCAGAGGCAATAACCACAGTAGAACAAGCCACAGCTTGCAGGAATGGCTTGTGCTGTAAATAGAAAACAAGCAGAGGTTCCACCAATGTGGTTGAAGGTACAATTCTGGTAGATGGTAGACATGCAGTTGCCTTTTTGACCCAGGGTCTCCACATCTTTGTAGCACCTTTATTTTGTTATG